>JAVIWB010004562.1:0-604271 GCA_031893035.1 Dermolepida albohirtum | reverse complement strand
TAAATCACATAGACACTTTTGACCATAATAACCTTTTTCGATGTAGTGCATGTTAGTTTAAGTAAAAGTATTTTTTAAAAATCTTGTGAAACAGACACAGTGCACATCTTGGTTTTCAACGATGCGGATCGCGTGCGGAGTTTATTTTTCGTACAATCTTTTCGCCGTGTTTTACCAGGTGCGACACTTTGCGGTTAATCTGCTGATGATGACAACTTGGTTGTCGAAATACGTATACAGAATTTACAAATAGTTAATTGTGGAAAGGGGTTATATATCAACCTTATTGATCAAGTTAAGTTTAGTGTTTGATGAAATTTAGTTAAATGGTAGAATAATAGAAGATATTTAATGCATATTTTTTATAGATTCTTCTTTAGGGTGGTTAAAGCAAGTCCACTGACAAAATGGGCGGCTTTTAGTTTTCTAATACAAATTCTACAAAAAGTAAGGATTCTTTGAAACGAAAATTATTTAATATATTTTGTATGCTATATGGCAGGGGTGGAGAACCTTTTTACCATTAGCGGCTACATTTAAATTACGATGTAACAAAGGAGGAAGCATAAGTTTTATAAAACAAGTACATGTTTAAATACATTTTTAAGTAACAATAATACAGTAGAAGTATTTTTAAATAAATTTATTACATTAAAAAGAAATATAATAGAAACAAATAATATCTCAAATTTCATTTAGTGGGTTATAGGCATTTGTTTCTTGTTTGAAAGTAAAGGGTGTTTCAAATTGCGCGGTTTTTTTTGAAGAATAAATAAAATATAAATGGGGCAGTGAATTTGTCTGGGTATGTGGGTATTTAAAAAGTGTGATGTATGACATTTATAAAAATGGCTTCGTACACGGTACAACAACGCGTTCAAATTGTTGAATTATTTTATTTTTCTTTGTTGAAGAATTTTTTTTTGAAAATCAGCGTTCTGTGAAAAGAGTTTTTAGAAAATTACGTGAATTTTATGGTTTACAATTGTCCATCTGAAAGTACTATTGGTCGAATTATTAAAAAATTTCAAGAGACCAGTTCCGTGGAAGATCAAAAAAGTGAAAAATACAGCCGTGGTCGTTCACAAGAAAATATTGGTTTGGTTCGTGAAAGTGTTGCTGAAGATCCTGAAATGTCCATTAGACGACGTTCACAACAACTTGGACTTAGTGGAACAACATGGCGGATTTTACACAAGGATTTAGCTCTGAGGGCATATAAGGTTCAAATAACACAGGAACTGAAGCCATTAGATCATTTAAAACGTCGTTCATTTGTCAATTTCATCAATTTAACAACCAGCTGATTTTTCTCAAAAAATAGTGTTTTCCGATGAGGCACATTTTGAACTTGGTGGCTATGTTAATAAACAAGTGAGGAAAATTCACGAATTATTCATGAGAAATCTATGCATCCTAAACGAGTTACTGTTTGGTGTGTATTATGGTCAGGTGGTGTTCATTGCTGGTGAAGCTGTAACTATCAATGGTGATCGATATCGTCGGATGATAACCGAATTTTTGTGGCCTGAATTAATGAATATTGATCTAGAAGATATGTAGTTTCAACAGAAAGGCGCTATACCTCACTTTGCACACGAATCAATTGATTTATTGAGAGAAAAATTTCTCGGACGTGTAATCTCAAGAAACGGTGATGTTAATTGGCCACGAAGATCATGTGGTTTGACACCGTTAGACTATTTTCTTTGGGGTTATGTGAAAAGTCAGGTTTATTATATCAAAACAATCCACAATCAATTCCTGCTTTGAAAGATAAACTTATTCGTGTCATTGGTGAGATAGAGGTTCAATGATGTCAAAATGTAATTAAAAATTTTAACAAAGGAGTGGACGTCTGTGGAGCTGCAAGGGTAGGCCATTTGGCAGATATTTTTCGCATGTAAATGTCATAACTGATACTTCAATTACCAATAAAAAGTTTTTGAAAGCGAATGAAAATTATGTTTTTATTTATTCTTTGAAAAAAACGCGAAATTTAGTTTTTTTAATATTCGGCTGCCTTAACCATATATGGTGCAGCGTCACTGACTATTAATAAAATATTGTCTGCAGGTATTTATGCGGTAAATAAAATAAAGTTAATGAATCACTGGCAAATCTAGTAATCGTTAAACTATTTGTTTTTTTTTTCTAATGCTGTTACTTGAATTAAATAACCTCCATGGAATGAATTTTCGTCCTTTGCGCCAATTATAAAATTTATATTGGTTCTACACGTTCTGAATACTGATTTCTTTGAAATATACGGTCAGCTAATAATTATTCTTCATTATAGGTTAATTAAAAAAATTGAATACCTATAAATACAATGGTGTGCATCATAGGTTGGTTATTTAAGCTTTTTAAATAATTTTATTATGTAAAGAACGCAAATTTACTATTTTTCGTTCAATTATATCTCTGAGTAAAAATTTATCAACTCCTCATGCAAAATTACCCAATTTTCTCTTCTTTTTGCGTTTCTCTCTTCAATTTTTTCTAATTTATAATCTCGTTTCACTCAAAATTAATTTATAAATATTATTATTAACTTAATTGTGACTCGTTTGAATAGTATGAACATTTTTATAATTAATTCAGATAATCTACTATATTCTATACACATTTTGCACAGCTTTGTAATAAATAGTAAGTTAAAAATACGTTGTAAATTTATTATAATCCCGTTACTCCTATAATATCAATTATGACATTACTAGATTATGTATAAGCTATGTGATTGTTTAAATAGAATCAATTGATAAACTTGAATTACTAAAATTTTGATAATTAAGTAGAGGTCAGTACTCAAACTTATTAGCAAATTATAATGCTGAGATTGAGAACTGATTATTGTTTTTAAACGTTATTGGTGAAATTATATAAATTAATAGAAATTCTATTAAATGGTCAACTGTTAATCACATATATACAATGTCATTTAAATATCAAACGTTCAATATATGTATATATGGACATACACTGACGCTCATAAGTATTTGGTTACTCGCATTTAACCGGCAAATTGTAACAAAAATCAAAATTGAAATACTAATATCTTTTTATTATTTACATATATGAAAAACATATATTTATACATCTAAAATAAATTGTTGTATAACATATTTATCTAAATTTTAGGCTCGTCTAGATGCCTCCTTTATTTTTAATCACTGCAGCACACAATCGAGGTATTCTTTCGACTAATTTTCGTAACGTCTCAGGTTTTATTTTACCCCATGCCTCTTGCAGGTTTTTCCACATATTAACAGCAGATGTGGGGGCCGATTTTCTCACCTCTCGGTCAAGTTCTTCCCACAGCAACTCGATGAGATTTTAATCGAGACTCTGGGGGTGCCCACGCCACAACTTTTATGGTTCTCTCGTTCTCCAATTTCTGCAAATATTCCCGGTATTGTTTGGAAGTGTGTTTAGGGTCATTAAGATAAAATTCTGACCCGAAATTTTAATTCCAGAGGGGATTGCGTTTTCCTCTAATATGCGTTTATATTGTCCTTGTTTTAGTATACCTTCGATTTTTATGAGATCGCCCACATTTGATCCAGAAAAGTAACCCTGTATCATAACTGAATCTCCACCGTGTTTAACAGTAGGGGCTATGCATTCTTCCCGGGAACGCTCACTCACAGACCTCCTCACGAAAACACGTCTTCTTGAACAAAAATCTCGAATTAGAATTCAAAAGTCCACAATGCTGTGTTCCAGTCTTCTATGGTCCAATTTTGGTGATCCTGTGCCCACTTTAAACGTTTTTGCTTGTTTTGCTTGCGTATAAGCGGCTTCCGCATTGCAATTCGTCCATGAAGACCGGCTTCTTTTAAATCACTGTTTAGCTGTGGAAACACTTATAGGTTTTCGATGAATCGCATGCATTTCTGCTGTGATTTCTGGGGCTGTTTTTCGTCTACTTCTCTTGCTTGTTACCATCATTGCAAGATCTTCTGCTTAGGTTGTTGTCCTTGGTCTGCCTTTTCGAGCTCTGTTCAACACACTTCCACATTCGCGGTGTTTTTTGATGATGTAACCCACGGTGTACTTATTTAGTTTAAGTTCTGTGGCAATTTCGCGGTTGCTTTTGCTAGTTTTATGGTATGCGATTATAAACGATCACGTTCCTACACTCAATTCTTTCCGCTTAGGCATTTTTAACCGATTGAACTTCTACGAAATACACCATATTATCACTGAGCACCTCACAAAAACTAACTGCAATTTTGCCAAAATACCCAAGTATAAATACCTAATAGTTTAAAATAACACACTACCTTAAAATAAAATCATAACAATCGAAAATTTCCAAGAATTGAGTGATCTAATCCCTTAAGTGCAATTATTCTACCTGGAGTTTTATTAGGGTATTATCATTCATTGTGAATAATAGGATAATCGCATAATTATTTTTAATAAGCTTTTATAAATTTTAATTTTTACTATGAAACTATTTCTTACTACAGAAATAAATTTTATATATATAATAATGTAATAAGGGTGAACCAATATTTATGAGCGATAGTCTATATACACATACATACATACATGTATATATATATATATATACATGTATATATATATATATATATATATAAAGGGTTTTCCAATAAGGACTTGACAACTTTTCTCCAAAATAAAATGCAGACCATTTGAGATATTTGAAAAACTTTATTATCGGGTTGAAGTTGGCTCTGAGCTCTTCCAACGTTGTCGGCTTGTTGGCATTGACCAATGATTTGACGTAGCCCCCCCAAAAAAAGTCTAGAGGCGTTAAATCGCACGAACGAGGCGGCCCATCGACTGGTCCATTTCTTGAGATAACACGCTCATCAAACTTACTCTTCAATAAATCGATTGTAACGTGTGCTGTGTGGCTTGTGGCACCGTCCTGCTGTAACCACATGTTGTCCAAGTCCATATCTTCCAATTCGGGCCAAAAATATTCGGTAATCATGGCGCGATAACGATTACCATTCACAGTAACGTGACGATCATTATCGTCGACGAAAAAATATGGCCCTATGACGCCGCCGGCATGCAAACCGCACCAAACAGTTATTTTTTGTGGATGAAGTGGTGTTTCATGAAGCACATGTGGATTTTCACCCGACTAATAACGCATATTTTGCTTATTGACGAACCCATTGAGCCAAAAATGAGATTCGTCACTGAAAATGATTTTGCGATGAAATTGATCATCTTGGCGCATCTTTTCCAGAGCCCAATCGGATAACGTACGTCGCTTCAAATGGTTTATCGGCTTCAATTCTTGAGTCAGCTTGATCTTGTATGGGTGTAAACCAAGATCCTTACGCAAAATTCGCCATAAAGTGGTCTGGGCGATGTCCAACTCTTGAGAACGCCGTGGAATTGACTGATTTGGATCATTTGCTGCGAACGTTTCAACGGCAGCGATATTTTCGACACTTCGTCCAACCCGTTGTCTCACTGGTACGGCAACATCACACAACGAATATGTAGACTCAAATTTTTGCACTAAACTTGTTACAGCTTGTCTACTAGGGCGAGAATTACGAAAATCGGAGTTAACGCTCTTAAAGTAGCGGTCACCGACTCCGAATTTCTGTAGTAAATTTTTATAATTTGCAGACGTTGTTCGTTCGTGTACTTTACCATGATGAAAATGTTAAGTTTACTGAATAAATTGACAGTGACAGTTCGATGATTAGTGAAAGGGTGCGTTCACAAATTGAATTAAAACTTGTCAAGTCCCTATTGGAAAACCCTTTATATGTATATATTGTACATAACTGAAATATGTAACTGTAAAAGGCATTGCAGGTGAAGACAATAAATACCTTGAAAAAGGGGGACACCTCCATCGAAACTTTGTTAATATAAATTAAAAGTTTTAATATCCTAAATTATCGAAACTCTCAATAAAAACGTGTAAAGATTATAACCACTGTTTTTCAATAAACCTGTATTTAATTATAAAGAAAATCACACTTAAATCGGATTAGTCAATCTGAATTAATTTTTTACTCCTACCTTTAAATTAATCATTAAAACAAACCAAACGAATAACATAATGAAAACCTATATGTTAAGATACATATAGGTTTTCATTATGTTATTCGTTTGGTTTGTTTTAATGATTAATTTAAAATATGACTTGCGCGTCAGTTCAATCGAAGGACCGATGGGTCTACGCATGTAATTTGAAATTAGAGGGATTAAAGAGACCGTATAGTGCAACAAAGATTTTATGATACTCGTTAAGCATATAATGGTCGATTGACTATTATTTTGATCAAGGGACCGACGAAGGCAGGTAATTTTGAATTAAAGATACAATGTAGTTATTTTTTTATGTATAACACATGGATCAATAAGTCCCGAGACTAACCCATAGATGGCGCTCGTAGTAAACCAGTAACCACGTCTTTCTAGAGTACTAACCTTTGCTTGAAACGTGTCAAAATTTTAAGTCGATCGGACCAGAAACAGCTGAGTTATCGAGGTTGGAGTAAAGTCGTTTTGTAGTTTGTTTAAACAATGGAAAAAACCGAGTTTCGTGTTCTGATAAAACATTGTTTTTTAATGGGCAAAAACACCACGCAAGCAAAACAATGGATTGAAAAATGTTACCCGGACTCTCGTCCATCAAAAGCAACGATTTGTCGGTGGTTTGCCGAGTTTAAACGTGGTCGTACCGACACAAATGACGCGGAACGCTCGGGTAGACCTGTGGAAGCCGTTACACCGGAAAATGTGAGTGAAGTGACAAAAATTATAATGAAAGATCGTAAAGTGAAGCTCCGTGAGATTGCTGAGATGACACAGATATCATATGGAAGTGTATTTACTATCCTTCATGAAAAATTGAGCATGAAAAAGGTTTTTTCCAAGTGGGTGCCGCGATTGCTTTCGATGGAACAAAAACAGCAACGAGTCGATGATTCAGAAAGCTATTTATCGCTATTTACTCGCAACAAAAAAGATTTCTTGCGTCGTTGCGTGACCATGGACGAAACATGGATACATCACTACACTCCAGAGTCGAAGCGGCAGTCATCTGAGTGGCGCACAGCTGGCGAAAGCCGTCCGAAACGTCCGAAAACGCAGCAGTCAGCTGGCAAAGTCCTGGCGTCAGTTTTTTGGGATACACATGACGTGATTTTCATTGACTACATCGAAAAAGGTAAATCGATCAACAGTGATTATTATATTGACTTACTGGTGCTTTTGAAGGAGGAAATCGCAAAAAAACGACCGCACATGCAGAGAAAAAAAATCCTTTTTCACCAAGACAATGCACCCTGCCACAAGTCGATGAAAACAATGGCAAAATTGAACGAATTGGGTTTTGATCTGCTTCCCCACCCCCCATATTCGCCAGATTTAGCCCCCAGTGACTACTGGCTCTTTGCTGATCTTAAAAAATGCTCCAGGGAAAAAGATTTGGCTCAAATGAGGAGGTCATCGCTGAAACTGAAGCTTATTTTGAAGCGAAAGATAAATTTTTTTATAAACATGGTATTGAAAAATTGGAAAAGCGTTGGAACCATTGTATCACCCTAAAAGGTGATTATGTTGATGAATAAAAAAAAATTTTGCAAAAAAAATGTTGTTTTCATTGTTAGTCTCGGGACTTATTGATCCATGTGTTATGCGTGCCTGAGATTCTTTCGTTGTTAAATAGAAATACAAGATGTACACGTATTCGACAAAAATACAGGGTGTTTCAAAAAGAATATACGTATTTCGAATGCATGTATTTATTAAACTTTAAGATATACGAATATGAAACTTTACACACATATTTACGAACCTGTCAAGTTCATATTACAGATGTTCAATATGTCCTCCATCAGCGACACGAACAATATCACATCGATACTCAAATTCCTCCCATAATCGGACAAGCATGTCCTTCGTCACTGATGTTATGGCAGCACGGATTCGGTTCTTCAACTGTTCCAAGTTCTGTGGGAGTGGTGATACATAAACGTTGTCTTTAACGACATCCCACAGGAAGAAGTCACAGGGTGTCAAATCCAGTGACCGTGGAATCCAGCTGAGACATGTTAAGTCGCCAGCTCCTTGACGACCAATCCAATTGTTCGGTAGAGTTTCATTCAGATATTCACGCACTTGGCATCTCTATTGAGGGGGTACTCCGTCTTGTTTAAAAATGAAGTTGTCTTCGTGTAGCCTCGGGAACAACTAGTTTTGTAACAGAGCGAGATACTGCTGACCGTTAACCCTGTTTCCATCAAAGAAGAATGGGCCGTAAACAGATGATCGGGATATCGCACAAAACACATTGATTTTAGGCGAATCTTGTACATGTTCAATGGCTGCATGTGGGTTCTGTATACACCAAATTCGAACATTGTTTGTTTACCAGACTACTAACATAGAAAGTCACGATGCGTTGTACGAAAGTGTTATCATTGTTAATAGCATCATGAATCTCGTTACAAAGTGCCACACGTTTCAGTTTGTCATCAGGACGCAGAGCTTGGAACAACTGTAACTTGTACGGCTTCATAACCAACCTACGTTTCAAAACACGCAAAATTGTTATTGTAGGCAGTTGTAACACCCGACTCGCACGACGAGTTGACTTTGAAGGATTACCTTGGAAAGCAGTGCAACATTTTCTTCAGAAATACGAGGGCGGCCAGGAATCTTTCTTTTACATACACATCTTGTATCTACAAACTGTCGATACCATCTGCGTATGTTCCACCCATTCGGAGGATCAATTTGGTAGCTCAACCTGAAACGTCTTTGCACTGTAATCACGGAATTGCACTTCGCAAATTCGAGAACACAAAATGATTTCTGCTACAGAGTAGCCATTTTACACATACGACGGTTACCAAGAAAAACAGAAGACTACTGACATCTAGCGGCTATTAAATAAATTAGACTATATATTCGTTTCTCCAATAGGCGAGCCGAGGCGCAGCGATCGATAGTTTGGACAAAATAATACTTTGTAATACGTATATTCTTTTTGAAACACGCTGTATAACTAAATTGGTACTGGTAATAGTTAGTAATAGATAGTAGTGTTAGCAGTAATAAAAAATTTTATTTAAACTAAAACAAACTTTGTGCCAAAAACAACGATCATTGTCTAAGTTAAAAAATGCAAAGGGGTCAAGGTAATATTTGTTGGCATTTATTCATTCATCGTATGTAGCAGAGATGGGTTTACATCCTAAAACATTTGTTTTTGCTATTGTTAAGCGTCGAAAGAAACAGTTGAAGTAACGAAAATGTTTACCTGCGATGGAAATGAGAAACAGCTATTTTTGTTTTCAACCAAATGATTTAGAAATTTTGTTCTATGAAATTAAGGGTACTTTAAGAAAAACCACATAGTGTACGCTATTTCTTCGTCATGAGTAATTCTATTTGTAATTAAGATAGAAAAGCTATTCTACGAAGCGGTTTTGAACATTTTCCACAACCAATTACAAATTCAAATAATTAAGGTACTATAAAAGAATTGTCTTACAGCACTACGGTTCTAAAGTATTTTGGCACCCATATTTTCTAAAACTATACAACATTGCTTCTAGGAAATTCATTCTTGCAAAATTGAATAAATATAGGTAAACATTAAATGTACAGAAATCCTGCATAAGTAATATTATGTAAATTACTTTATTACCTGCAATAAACCAAAATTGGTTATTGCTACTGCATGGAGATCGGTTTAATAAACGTTTCTCGAAGCTTGTAATTGTCTTTGCCTTAAAGATACTTTTACTAATGATCTTTTAATTACCTCGGACTAGGTTCAGGTTAGAATATCGAAATTACCCTCAATTACGTTTCCGTATTCGTTTCGAGATATTCCTGTGAGATTACTGTTGTTAAGATTGTTAAACAGGCCGAAACGAAAAGAGTTAACATAGAAACGCGTCCTCTTACAATTGCGCACTATCAAGCTGGCAAAAACAACCGGCCATTTGTGAAACAATTAAGTTAAATAATACCACTGTAGACTATACTGTCAAAAAATATCGAGAAAGTGGCAGTATTCTGATTATATCACGAAGTGGGAGGCTCAAAGGGACAAATTCTGCTGAAGATCGTACTATAGTTGTAATTAACAAAAGAAATCGAGGGAAAACAGCCCCATAAATCGCTGCTGAAAGTTGAAAGTCAATAAGCGTAACTACAGTCAAACGTTGCTTGTACAAAGCAGGTTTGTAAGGACGAATTGCAATGAAAAAACGGTTATTGTTACTCTGAAAGCCTTTAGCCAATACTGAAGCAAAACCAGGACGCAAAAATACGTTCGATACTTAATTGACATGAAAAGGGTTCCCTTTTATAGCTAAAGAGAAAGAAAAATTAATAATGGTATTAATAAAAAATATATACTACTGTGGGCAAAAAATATTAAGACTTTGTTGATAATTTTTAAATTCTTAATTTATTCTTCCAAATCTATTTCGTCTCCCTCAAAGTAATCCCCCCTGGCCCCAATACACTTGTGCCAACGTTTCTTCCAATTCTCGAAACAGTTGTTAAAGTCACTTTCAGGAATAGCCTTCAATGCGCGTAGCGATTCACGTTTAATGTCTTCAATTGTCTCAAAACGGTTTCCCCGGAGCGGTCGTTTGATTTTGCTGAATAGCCAGAAGTCGCACGGAGCTAAATCAGGCGAATACGGTGGTTGCAGCACGATATTGGTTGAAAATTTGGCGAAAAACTCACGAAGAATTAATGCAGTATGCGACGGTGCATTATCGTGGTGCAAAAACCAAGAGTTGTCGGCCCATAATTCTGGCCTCTTTTTACGAATAGCATTGCGCAAACGACGCATAACACTCATATAGTATTCTTTGTTGACAGTTTGGCCGGTCGGAAGGAATTCGGAGTGCACCACACCTCGATAATCGAAGAAAACTGTCAACATAACCTTGATTTTTGACTTGCTTTGACGTGTTTTTTTGGGCTTCGCTCATCTTTGATACGATATTCGGCCGATTGATCGTCTGTTTCCGGGTCATAAGCGTAGATCCAAGTCTCATCTCCAGTTATGATGCCAGTTATGATAGTTGGAGGAAAGCATTGTTTCACAGACGTCAACGCGACGCTTTTTTTCGATAAAATTGAGTGATTTTGGAACAAATCGTGCTTTCACTTTTCTTAGGCCCAAATGATCTTTCAAAATGGTTTTCACTGATCCTTCCGATATTCCAACGATGCCAGTAAGGTCTCTGACTGTTAATCGTCGATTCTCAAGTACCAATTCCTTGATTCTATTGACGTGTTGATCATCTGTTGATGTTGACGGCTGTCCTGGACATGGTTCGTCATCAACGCGTTCTCAACCCTCTTTGAATAATTTGTACCAATCAAAAACACTTGCTCGCGACAAACAATTATCACCGAAGGCCTTTTGCAACATTCTGAACGTTTCGGCACCAGAAATTTGATTCCGTACACAAAATTTAATGGAACTTCTTTGTTGAATAATTTCACTCATTGTAAAAATCGCCGAATGCACTTTTTGTACTTCAGCAAGACAAGCGCATACTAAACACTAATGATTATTTTGATGTGACATTTGGCACAGATGTCACTGACAGTCATGCCAACCTAGAAAAAAAATATTTCCACGAATGGGTTTTCGCGCGAAATTTAAATTAAAAAGTCTTACTATTTCTTGCCCACAGTAGTATATTACAAGAATTATTTCAAGTTAGCAAGTACACCATTCACACTTATCAATTTAATAACGAATACGCTTGATTGGAATAAAAATGTAGATTAAAGAATAAATAATAATTTATTTATCTGATACGTATTCGGTATAAATAATTAAATTATCCAGAATAATATTAGTTTATTTTTGCAATATATTTCTCGGGAAATAATATCCAATAGATTAAACGATTATAATACCGTCCAATTCAATTACGATATCTGGATAAAGTGGGCTTTGTTTAAAAATGTGTCAGTTCTAAATTGTTCATAAAACAAAATTAGGATTTCGTCAGCTTTTAATTTTTATTTATCAATAAACAGTACATATACTTTAATAGCCAGAGTGTTAGCACATTAATAGCGTGTGATTTTGACAATGGCGGGTTTTTATTCGTATACGCTGCAGGAATTTTAACGGGTGGGCTATCTATCGGTTTAAATTTGAACCATCGGTTATTTCGAATTAGTCAATACTTATGTCATTTATTCTGTGACAAAATTCAGTATATCCACTGAAGGAAATGAATCGATTTACGCTTGAGCAACGTTGGGATTTATTGGAAATTTATTTCCAAAACGAAGACAATTTGTCGTAAATTGCACGAAAATGTCGTACAAAATTTGGTCGCAGAGAAGGACCAACAGTGCCCGGTATACGCAAGTTTATTGCTAAAGTTCGTGAAACTGGTTTCATTGTTGGTGCGCCAAGACGTGAGCGTCCTCGTACAGTGCGTACACCCGAAAATATCGAAGCTGTGGCTGAGAGTGTGCGTGACAATCCATCAACATCAACTCGTCATCGTTCTCAAGAATTGAACATTTCACGCACCAGTTTATGTCGAATTTTGCGAAAAGATCTCGGTATGACGCCTGACAAAGTTCAATTGGTTCAAGAGTTGAAGCCGCATGGCCATCCGCTTCGTTTTCGCTTCATTTTCGCTTCGCTAGATGGGCCAACGAGACTCTGCACGATGATGTCGATTTTACCAAAAAAATCATCTTTTCGGATGAAGCTCATTTTCATCTTGGTGGGTACGTTAACAAGCAAAATTGCCGTATTTGGGGCTCAGAAAACCCACACGTGGTCTTATAGAAGCCAATGCACCCATTACGAGTGACTGGTTGGTGCGGCTTGTGGAGCGGAGACATCATTGGCCAATATTTCTTTGAAAATGAGGACGGCGCAACAATTACGGTCAATGGAGACACTTAATCGCACCATGATAACCGATTTTTTTGTGCCCTCTCTTCATGGTATTGATGTGAACGATGTTTGGTTTCAACAGGATGGTGCAACTTGCCACACATCTCTTGCCACAATCGATTTATTGCGTTAAACGTTTGATGGCCGTTTAATTAGCCGAAATGGTGATGTCAATTGGCCGCCAAGAAGCTGCGATTTGACACCGTTGGACTATTTTCTGTGGGGCTTCGCTAAATACAAGTGTTATGCCGACAAACCAGAGACAATTAAGCATTTGAAGGCCAACATTTGTGATGCAATTGCGGAGATACGACTCCATACACTCAAAAAAGTGCTCGAAAATTGGTCGATCGAATAGGATACTGTGAGGCCAGCCTCGGCAGCCATATGAATGAAATAATATTCCATCTCTAACCGGAACAATTGTACTTCACAACAAAAAAATAAATTTAGCAAAATTTCAAACCGTGTTTGTTTTATTGCGTTTTTAAATAACTTTTAAATGGCCCACCCGTTAGAACATACACACTACCGTCCATATTAATTCGGACAGCCAGTGAAATTTAGTAGTCTTCTAAAAATGAATATAATTACGTTTAATTATAAATAATATATTTCTATTAGGTCGTTTACGAGATTTATAACCAATTGCAGGCAAATATATCTATTAGAGCCCTTAACAAATAGCTGTTATATTTTATGACTCACTGCGGTAATTCCTGGAATAATCCGTACCGCCATAAATACGATTATTTTGAGATAAAAAAAACTTGTGAAACTTGCCTGTCCTCACCCCAAAGAATTTTGTGTACCGAAATATGGATTAGTTTTCAAATAAACTTGCTAGCGTGCGCATCACTGGTAAGAACGTATTTTTTACGTGAACTTTTTAAAATGCCTAGAGGAAAACCAATAAGTTTAGAAAAACGTCCTGTAATTATTGCTTTTCATCAAGAATGTTTTTCAGTGCGTCAAATTTCCGAAAAGACATATGTTAATAATAAATCGACTGTTAGTGATATCGTTTCGTATTTCTGACGAATGTAAGCCTGAAGACCAATAAAATTTTTACTCATTTATTTCCTAAAAAAAGGGAGCATTCGCGTTAAACTTGTGAAAAGCTGTGTAAAGTTTATGGTGCCAGTGCCCTATAAGAACGTCACTAAATTCCAAGCTGGCGATTTTAATATTTACGACGCTCCTAACTCAGGAAAGGCTAATGAGTTTGATGTCAAAAAAAGCATTAATCGAGTCAAACACACGGCACGACTCATTCCATAAACATTAAACAACATTCATCATTCAAGCGCTAATGAATACAGAGGGAAAAATGAGTGAAGCATCAAAGACACACGTTTGCTAATAACTTATAATTTATAAAATGTAAAACACATACTCTTTTAAGCAGCGTTTTCAGTGTTATCAATAATAAACGTGTTTATTTTATCAGATAATGGCCTAGCAAACAGCGCACAGAACTCCGTAACGCGAAAGTCGCGAAAGAAATGTAGATTGACATTGTGAGTGCGAGCTGTTATTGATAAACTTTATTGAATCCAACTTTATACCCGGCTGCACGCCTTAAGAAGCGCCGTGCAATTTTGCCCCCTCATGACCACATGAAGAGCTTGGATGTTTCAGCAAACTTGATATTTGTGTTCGTCATGAACCTCAAGAAGTTCACTTGAGGATGCGTATAAATATCTGTGATATGCGTTTAAATATAAGGTAAATGAACCTTTTTTGAAGCAATTGATAACACAGGCCAACCAATAAATATTTTTTAAAAACTTTTTTCAAAGTTCAACCTGTTTCTTATGTATTTTGGGGTGCTGAGTCCAAATTTTTAATCAGTTTTTTGTTTATTAATCTAAAGTTTTGTATTTCCTCAACCTCTTCACGGTAAAAGTTCGAGTGTAGCTTTTCCTTTCATGTGATGCTTGTGGAGTTGCCCGTAGAAGGGTCCAACAGTAATTTCCCATGTTGACATTACAACGACCCTGATACCATTTCTGCAGCTTCTTTATATCTTGGTGGAAACGCTCCCCTTGTTCCTCACTTAAGCTCCAAGTTTGTCAGGGAAAAAAATTAAATGTGAGTGTAAAAAATGCACCCGCAGATTAGAAAGTATATGCCTTCGTGATTTTCTTTGTATTAAATCACGCAGATACTCAAAAGTGCACTTTGAGCATTTACTACTAATTAGATGTAGAGACCAAAGTATTATTATATGCTTACAATGCATAAATAACGTAAAGTAAACATGCGAGCAAACTTTACGTTCTCTAGTATGTTAAAGTTCATTTTCGGATTCAGCACGTCAGAAATAAAGGGGAGCCAAATTTATAAAAAAAACTTTTTTCATGGTTGGTTTGTGTAATCGGTCACAAGATTGGATTGTTTGCAAGAATATGCTGTCAAAACAGTCTTAATCTCGACTTGAAGATTCGTTTCAAACGTCATCGAAAGCAGATATTTATGAGAGATAGGTTGTGCTCTCAGTGCGTTGGAATTTCAAAGGCGTCGTTTTTTTGAGCTTCTACTCAAGAACGAATCAATTCACATGTGCACTGTCGGAGATTGGGCTGTTTCAACGAATTTATTATCCAGATGCATCATCAGAAGCATAATTATAAAGTAGTGAGACCACACGCAAGTTTGATCGCCCGTCAAAATTGCCGAAAATTGCGTCTTGAAACTGCCACTTGTTTCGTTGTCAGCAAAACTTGTTGCGTGATGCCACGTTTGCATTCGATGAGGAACGAGGAATTATTGAAGTTTACGGAAAGATTGTAAAAAGTTATCGAAGAAACCAGGCAATGTAATTGGTTAATGTTTATTTCTTATTTTAATAAATAACACGAAAAACATAGGAAATACTACTGTGGGCAAGAAATAGTAAGACTTTTTAATTTAAATTTCGCGCGAAAACCTATTCGTCGAAATATTTTTTTTCTAGGTTGGTATAACTGTCAGTGACATCTGTCCCAAATGTCACATCAAAATAATCATTAGTGTTTAGTATACGCTTGTCTTTCTGAAGTACAAAAAGTGCATTCGGCGATTTTTACAATGAGTGAAATTATTCAACAAAGAAGTTCCATTAAATTTTGTGTACGGAATCAAATTTCTGGTGTCGAAACGTTCAGAATGTTGCAGAAGGCCTTCGGTGATAATTGTTTGTCGCGAGCAAATGTTTTTGATTGGTACAAATTTTTCAAAGAGGGTCGAGAACGCGTTGATGACGAACCACGTCCAGGACGGCCATCAACATCAACTGATGATCAACACGTCAATAGAATCAAGGAATTGGTGCTTGAGAATCGACGATTAACAGTCAGACTTTACTGGCATCGTTGGAATATCGGAAGGATCAGTGAAAACCATTTTGAAAGATCATTTGGGCCTAAGAAAAGTGAAAGCACGATTTGTTCCAAAATCACTCAATTTTTTCGAAAAACAGCGTCGCGATGACGTCTGTCGAACAATGCTTTCCGAGTATCAAGACAAAATGAAAGGCATCATAACTGGAGATGAGACTTGGATCTACGCTTATGTCCCGGAAACAGATGATCAATCGGCCGAATATCGTATCAAAGGCGAGTCGAAGACCAAAAAACCGTCAAAGCAAGTCAAAAATCAAGGTTATGTTGACAGTTTTCTTCGATTATCGAGGTGTGGTGCACTCCGAATTCCTTCCGACCGGTCAAACTGTCAACAAAGAATACTATTTGAGTGTTATGCGTCGTTTGCGCAATGCTATTCGTAAAGAGAGGCCAGAATTATGGGCCGACAACTCTTGGTTTTTGCACCACGATAATGCACCGTCGCATACTGCATTAATTCTTCCCGAGTTTTTCGCCAAATTTTCAACCAATATCATGCCGCAACTACAGTAATCGCCTGATTTAGCTCCACGTGACTTCTGGCTATTCAGCAAACTCAAACGACCGCTCCGGGGAAACCGTTTTGAGTCAATTGAAGGCATTAAACGTGAATCGCTACGCGCATTGAAGGCTATTCCTGAAATTGACATTAACAACTGTTTCGAGAATTGGAAGAAACGTTGGCACAAGTGTTTTGGAGCCAGGGGGGATTACTTTGAGGAGGACGAAATAGATTTGCAAAAATAAATTAAGAATTTAAAAATTATGAACAAAGTCTTACTATTTTTTGCCCACAGTAGTATACATAATAACTTTTCCGACATCTTAACAGTTGGATGAAATCATGTCAATGTTACACAAAGCATTTCATTTACAATTTGGTACGGAATGAGAGGAAATATTTAAAAATTCCTCTGTATATTCCACTAAAAAAAACGCCACCCATTATATAACTCATTTCATATGTGTATAAATAACTTAAACGTTATAATAATAGTTTCCTGTTTTTAACCTTGAAGTATTGGGAAGCTGTCTAGAAAGCCGGGGCTTTAAGTTATGAATATTTTCGGAAAGGTAAATATATACTAAATTATTTCGTAAATTTCGTCGGATCAGATGTTTATTATCACAAGGTGGTGTGTACGTGATTTTTATAATCCGTATTTCGAAACACGTATTCCGGATGATTTCTCTCTTAAAATTTATTAATATGATTTTACATTTTCATTATTAATACGACTTATTTTCTTTGAACTTCGCCTAAATATTATTCCGTGGGATAAGAATTAAATGTACGATTTTTGTTTTATATATCGCATATATGTATGCGCAGTGGCCTCAAAACTATTTTAAAAGTTTCCTCATATCCTTCTTAAGTTGTTAATAAATGCTTTAAAAACGAATTAAGAGGTATTTAATTTTTTTTAAGTGGAATACTACAAATACTTTTCTATTGAGGTTTCGTTTTACGCTTACGTGTATCAAAAATATTTGGTTTCCGTAAAAATTTGTTGAATCTAAACTTTTCTTTATTAATATGTACATGGGTACAGTGTGTATATGCTATTACCGCAGTTCGTTTTTATACAGGATGTTAAAAAAGCGTCACAAACTTTGAGGGATGATTGTGTGGCCCAATATACGAGGGTGATCTGAAAACTTCCCGACCTGACAAAGATACAAGACATTTTTCTACATAGTCTCCGTGTAACTCTACAGACTTCTCCCAGTGATGCTCCCATCTCTTTAGCCCGTCCAAATAGTACTCGGCGTTTTTCTCTGCAAAACGATTGTTCACGAAGGTGATTGCTTCCTTATTTGACGAAAATCTCTGTCTTCCGAGCGCAATTTTTAGATGAGGGAACAAAAAGAAGTCGTTTGGGGCTAGATCTGGTGAGTAAGGCGGATGGTCAAGTACGAGGGAGCGTTTTTATATTCGCGGAATGAGCGGGTTGTAGAGGGGTGAGTAGGCGCATTGGGGGCGTGGCCTGTGCAGCGACTCATGATTAGTATAAATACGAAGTTTCATTGTTATTAGACAGTTAGTCTTTGAGCTATCGTCAACCAAGTAACATAATCAGGAGTGAAAAGTGAAATATGGAAAAAATCGAATATCGTGCCGTTATAAAGTTCCTTACCAGGCAAGGAAAATCAGTCGCGACCATAATGAATGAGATGTCATTGGTTTACGGCGACTCTTGTCCAGGAAAAACCATGGTGTACAAGTGGCATAGTTTATTTAAACAAGGAAGGGAATCCCTTGAAGACGACCCGAGGCCGGGCAGGAGCATTGAGGTGACCACGCCAGCACTTATCCAAAAAGTTGAACAAATTGTACTCGAAGATGCTCGACAAAGAAGAAACAACTCGCAGAAATGGTTGGAGTATCCGATACAACAATTTTTAAAATCCTACACGATCATCTCGGCATGTCTAAGGTCAGCGCAAGATAGGTGCCGAGAATGCTCACGCCTTCTTGCAGTTGAATATATTGAAAAAGAAAAATAATTTGGTTTTTTTATTTCCACCCCTTGTCCCCCATTCCGCGAATATAAAAACGCTCCCTCGTAGTAACTGTAATTCTTGGATTTTCGATGTGGTGTGAAACGGCGCGTTGTCTTGGTGAAACAGGATTTTCTTTTTCTGCAAATGTGGCTGTTTTTTCCACAATTTCTGCCTTCAGCTTAAGTAATGATGCGTAGTATGCTCCTCTAATAGTTTTTCCTTTTTGAAGATAATCGATTAAGATAATTCCATGACTATTCCAAAAATCACTCTCCCAGCTGAAAAAACAGTTTTGCTTTTTTTTGAAGCCGGCTCCCCTGTGCAGTCCACTGTTTTGACTGTATTTTGGGTTAGGGCGTATAATGGTGTATCCAAGTTTCATTTACAGTTTACAATTAAGCGGCGCCAAAATTTGGATTTATTGCGCCAACAGAACGTTGGAAATGTTCACTCGAACATGTTTTTCGTCTAACGTTAGCAAACGCGGCACCCAACGAGCGGACGGCTTTCTTTTGCCTTAGTCTTGATTTAACAAGTGACAAACACGTTCTTTGGACATATTCATAGTCTTTGCCATCTCTCTCACTTTATGGTGGTGAATTGGTGAACCTTGGCGATGTTATCGTCAGCAGTTGCAGTTTTTGGACATGCCGAACCTTCATCGTCTCCCAAGCTTTTACGACCACGTTTAAATTCAGCTGCCCAAAATTTCACTGTGGTAAATGGTTGCCGTATTGCCTTTCAAAAACAAATATTTAATGACAGCTCGATACTCGACACTAACATCGACTCACTCAAACGACTGTCAAGTAACAACTGCGCGTCCAAAATGACTGAAACTTTGGTGAGTACACTGTGTACGTTTTGGCTTTCAGCGGCACGGACCACGTGCGGAATTTGTTTTCGTACAGGTATTTTTACCGTAGTTTTCCAGGTGTGGCCTTTGATTTTTTTGTAATCAAATTATTCCAGGTATAAAATTTATGCAATTTTTTTAATAATTATATATTTTTTCCTTAGTTCCTTGTTTACATAAGTCGTCTTTGTTTTAGTTTCAAAATCTACGAAGTTATAATAATTAATCAAAACTAAACTTTCCAGGGATACAATAGTTTATAATATACTAAAAAGTATTTTAAAATTTTCCACGAATTCGAATGGATTATTTTATTCTGTTTGTTTAAATTGGATGTGTAGGAATAGGATGTGTAGAATCATCGTGATTGGTTAATTTTTCCATGAAAACCGTTTACTAGATATCCAGCAGCCTCTAATGAAAATTTAAAAACAATTGGAAGTGAGTAGGAAAAATATTTTAAGATACTTCTATTTTAAGACGTATTTAACGCGAATTGCATACGGTTATAACGGAAGTAATTGACAATTTTTTAAATTCTCAAGAAGTTTTCGAAATGTTCTTGACCTGAGATAAACAACCACCGTTTTTCTTTTAAGAATTCAAAAAAAAAATCATTCAGTTTTGGTATAACCGAAGATTATATTTACATCAGAGTGTGGAGATCAAATATAAATGGGTGGCTTATAATTTGACAAATTGCAACAATTTGCTTATATATTGGGTCTGGGAAAAAGTTCGTGGCGTTTTTCCCGATAGATGGCATTGGTTGCCGATAACTAAAGAACAACAAGTCACAGCGACACCACCGACGGCTCGTTTTTTAGATGACCTTCCGAACGTTAGTTTGAGCATAGAAACATTGTAATCGGTGCAGTGGTTGGAAAGTTATTCGCACTTGAAAATGGAGAAGAATAATGAGAAATTTCGCTATATTCTGCAATATTATTATGATAAGGGGAAGAACGCTGCGCAGGCTTGTGATAAAATTTGTGCTGTGTACGGTGAAGGTACTTTATCGAAATCTGTTGCGCGGAAATGGTTCGCTCGCTTTCGTTCTGGAAATTTCAATGTGAAAGATGAGTCACGCTCCGGTCGTCCAATCACTGAAAAATCTGATGAAATTCTTGAAAAAGTCCAACAAGATAAGCATATCAGCAGTGTCGATATTGGCATGGAGCTAGGCATTGACCACAAAACTGTTTTGAACCATTTACACAAAGCTGGTTACAAAAAAAAGCTTGACGTATGGGTTCCTCATGAGTTGAGCGTGAAAAACATGATGGACTGAATTAACATCTGCGATGCGCTGCTGAAACGGAATGAAATCGAGCCGTTTCTGAAACGTTTAATAACCGGAGATGAAAAATGGATTACGTACGATAATCGGAAGCGTAAAAGATCGTGGATAAAGGATGGTGAGCCGTCACAAGCGTTCGCTAAGCCAACATTGACGCCAAAAAAAGGGATGCTGTGTGTATGGTGGGACTGGAGGGGAATCGTCCACTACGAGCTACTTCCAACTGGTCAGACGATTGATTCTCAACTCTACTGTGCACAACTAGAGAGATTACGCCAGGCGATTGAAAGAAAACGGCCCGAATTGATTAATAGGAAAGGTGTTGTCTTCCATCATGACAACGCCCGACCACACACTTCTTTGATGACCCGTCAAAAATTGAGAGAGTTTGGTTGGGAAGTTTTGATGCACCCGCCTTACAGTCCGGATATAGCACCCTCTGACTATCATCTGTTTCGATCTCTGCAGAACTCTCTCAATGGAATTAAGTTGGTTTCAAAAGAAGCCTGTGAAAACTACTTGATTCAGTTTTTCAACCAGAAACCACAGAAGTTTTTCACCGATGGGATCATGGATCTACCAAAAAAATGGCGAAACATTGTCGATAATAATGGAGCATATTCGGTTTAAATGAATTCGTCCACGCGCCATGCGGGGACCAGTTGAATTTTACTGAAAAAACGCCACGAACTTTTTCCCAGACCCAATACATTTGCTCTGCTGAGATTAGTTGGTTCAAAACATATCCTTTATTTCCTTTAACTAAACGGCAAGCGTACATATTAAGGTAAAAATGTTCGCTTACAGCTTTTCCTAGAACGTTCAATCTGTGGAAAGTCTCGCTCGATGCTCCAACAATAGTCAGCCATCATACGAGGGAGCGTTTTTATATTCGCGGAATGGGGACAAGGGGTGGAAATAAAAAAACCAAATTATTTTTCTTTTTCAATATATTCACCTGCAAGACGGATACATTTTTCACATCTTTCAATTAATTTATTTATACCCTCATAAAAAAATGATTTCTCTTTATCTGCAAAATACGCCGAAACTGCCTCTTTGACTTCATCATCGGCAGTAAATTTTTTACCCCGCAGCTCTTTTTTCATTTTCGGAAACAGGTAATAATCACTCGGGGCCAGGTCTGGGCTGTAGGGTGGGTGATTCACAATTTCGAAGCCCACCTTATGCAGGGCAGCTAACGCAACGCGGCTCTTGTGGACGGGCGCGTTGTCGTGCAAAAGCAGAACACCTTTTGTCAATTTTCCCCGTCTTTTCTCTTTAATGGCTTCTTTTAGTCGCTCTAATATTGAAGCGTAATATTCTCCGGTTATAGAAACACCTTTATCTTTATAATCAATCAACAATATTCCTTCCGAGTCCCAAAATACCGTTGCCATGAGTTTCCCAGCTGATTTCCCAGCTGACACTTTAAATTTCTTGGGAGGTGCTGTGCCCTTTTTATGCCACTGCATGGAGTCTTGTTTGGACTCAGGTTCATAATGATGAACCCAAGTTTCGTCTTCAGTAACAATTCCACTCAATACACCATCCTTGTCTTCATTACAGAGGTCCAAAAATGCACGCGAACACTCTACGCGCTGTTGTTTTTGCGGCGGCGTGAGCATTCTCGGCACCCATCTTGCGCTGACCGTAGACATGCCGAGATGATCGTGTAGGATTTTAAAAATTGTTGTATCGGATACTCCAACCATTTCTGCGAGTTGTTTCTTATTTAGTCGGGCATCTTCGAGTACAATTTGTTCAACTTTTTGGATAAGTGCTGGCGTGGTCACCTCAATGCTCCTGCCCGGCCTCGGGTCGTCTTCAAGGGATTCCCTTCCTTGTTTAAATAAACTATGCCACTTGTACACCATGGTTTTTCCTGGACAAGAGTCGCCGTAAACCAATGACATCTCATTCATTATGGTCGCGACTGATTTTCCTTGCCTGGTAAGGAACTTTATAACGGCACGATATTCGATTTTTTCCATATTTCACTTTTCACTCCTGATTATGTTACTTGGTTGACGATAGCTCAAAGACTAACTGTCTAATAAAAATGAAACTTCGTATTTATACTAATCATGAGTCGCTGCACAGGCCACGCCCCCAATGCGCCTACTCACCCCTCTACAACCCGCTCATTCCGCGAATATAAAAACGCTCCCTCGTATGTACATTCCGTCTATCCTGATGCCGTGCTTCCATGATCTTTAAATATTGGTGGAACTGCTGCACTGAATGTATACATTCTGACCTAGCAAATAATCTAAAACGAAAATGATTCATGTTCGTCGCATGTCGCCAAACAGTCTGAGAACTGAAAAGACAATTTCAGCACAAAAGATCATGGCAACTGTCTTTCGGAGCAGGAAAGGGACTTTTGAATTTTATGGCGAAAAACACAATAATCAATTCTGATGCGTATCGTGTGGCCTTGAAAAAACAAGGCCACAGGTTTGTGTACAAGTAATGTCTAACCAGCTGATTTGGATGGGAACAACTGAATCTTCCACCTTACAGTCCTGACTTTGCATTCAGTGATATTTAGCACTTAAAGGAATTCCTTGGTGGTCAACGATTCAACGACGACGAAGAAGCTAAAGCTGCAGTCATTTTGGCTTTGGATTGGGTGTTTTCACAGACGGCGGATTTCTTTGACGTCGGAATTCAAAAACTTGTTGAGCAGTACGACAAATGAGCAAAATGAAAATTATGTAGAAAAACTGATGAAAGTACGTAGAATATAGAGAAAAAAGTATATTTTAATGATATTTACAGTATTTTTCTTCTTTCTCGTATATTAAACGATAGGAAGCGGTATTGCTCTGTAGTCATTCAGATGGCCCAAAAATGTATAAATCGGTGGCAAAATATTTACATCATTTTGTTGGATTTGTAAAAAGTGGATAGCAAGATATAAAACAAACAGCAACGTTAACGATTTACCGGAACGTGGTTTGGAATGAAGAACTCTGAATTAGCAAGATAAGGTGATATTTAATCTGTTTAAAAAGAATCCACGTTAACATTAAAACAAGTACAGTAAATATTCAGTATACGTAATATAAAAGTCAGTATTATGACTATTCATCGTCGATTACCAGAAAATAATATTAATTGGCAAAGGGTAAATGCAAAATCATTATTATTAGGACGAAGTGTTAGTAAACGTTTACTTTGAGCGCGCGAAAACTTAGAACGCTAGTGGAATATTGTAATATTTTCAGACGTAAGAGGATGTTCTTACGTATTTGTACACGAATGCAAAGCACGGACGTACTAAAAGGCGAAAAAGTGGTTCAAAGGACGGTTAGACATCCAATTAAAGTGCACGTTTGGGGATGTGTCTGCATACGATTTTGGAAGATTGTGTTTGTATACTACAAACTTGAACTAGAATAGAATGCTGCAAATTTATAAAAAGTGTCTTCTATTATCTGCAGAACAATGACTTGGAAGTGCAAGGTCATTGTGGGTGCTGCAAGAAGACAACGAACCAAAAACATCGGAGTCCGGCGTTGTTTGTCCTGGAATGAGGAAAATGATGTGCACGTGTTAGATGGACCCAATCGAAAACGTCTAGACCTTCATAAAGCAAAAACTTGAAGAAAAGCCTATACTTAATTTAAAATTTTTATGTAGAGATATTGGAAAGATATGGCGATCTCTACATGTTGCATATGCTCAGAAATTATAATAATTGATAGAATGCCTAAGCACTGCGAACCTATAGTGACCAATAATTGAAACTCGAGACCTTCCTAAAACATAACATATTAATATTTTGTATATTTTAATTGATAATATAAATAGTTACTTTGTAGTAGTTGTTTTTTATGTAATGTGAGATACGTTCTTGTAGTACTAACTATATCCTGTAAGATTTTTTGACCACACAATAGTTTTGTTAACGCTATCAAGTCAAAATCTACTTTAAACGATTTTGTCTTTATTTTTTTTCTTGTTTTCTAATTTCTTCTACATCAAAATCTGAATTATAAAATATTTTGGTCGTGGGAAATATTAATTTGGCCGCGTGGTCCTGTCATCCGAAAACTTATGAAGAATGACAACGTTGAGACAAAAATAGGCCCAAAAGAAAAAGCAGCATGGGTATCTTTTAATCTTGTAACCAGATTTTTTGGGAATGACTACAAGGCCATTGCAGCTGAAATGTTGGAAAGCTTCAAGAATTTGGGCTGCAACATGACCCTAAAGTACATTTTCTCTACTCGTACGTGGACTACTTTCCACACAATCTTGTTGCTGTCAGCGAGGAACAAGGCGAGAGATTTCACCAAGATATAATTTAAAAGCGATATCAGGGAAGGTGGAATGTTAATATGATAGCGGACTACTGCTGGATGTTGAATAGGTACGATTCCCAGCGGTCCTACAGCAGAAGAAGCACGAAACGAAGTTTTGATTGGAAGCGAAAACGATACTACAAGAACTATTAAACAAGAAGATTTACTAATTTCGTGTCGTTTTTATGAAAAATGTTTGATTAGTTATAATTTTAAGAAAATAATAAAATATACATTCCATAATTTCTTGTATTTGGCTTACTATTCCTAAAATACATCTGTTGTGAGAAACCCCTACGTGATAGAAAAAGACAGTTTTTGTTTTTGAGTACAGCATCGAAAAATACAAAAAAACGACTAAAGTTAAAATAATTTTTAAAAAGTATACTTTTGCAGGCGTGTTACATTTGCCTTTCCTACATAAAGCCATGCATAACGAACAGCAGCTTCAAAGTTATTGCTAAGTCATTACCGGTTTTTTCGTAAAAAAATACATAATTTTCAAGAAAATGGAAACATTTATTTATTCAAAGTAGTAGCCATTCGATTCTACACATCTCGCCCATCTTTCAGGCAATTTATGGATGCCACCCCAAAAAAACCGTTTGTCCTTTGAGCCATTTTCTAACTTCTTCAAAATTGGCGAAGTGCGGGTCTGCAAGCGCGTGTTCCATTGATGCGAAAAGGTGATAATCGGACGTTGAAACGGTCTGGAGAGTACAGCGGGTACGATATTATGTCCCATACAAATGCTGTCAACGCTTCCTTGACCGGTTTTGCTGTATGAGACGGCGCGTTATCGTGCTGTAAAATGACTTTACCATGTCTTCGAGCCCATTCTGGGCGTTTTTCAGCCAATGGATGGTTCAAATTGATAATTTGTTGATCCACTCTGGTCCCACCAAACACAGAGCATTGTTTTGCGACCAAAAAAATTTGGCCTTGGGGTCCATGGACTGGCTTCTCCAGGTGATAACCATGATTTTTTGCGCGAAGGTTTTTGAAATAAATCCATTTTTCATCACTCGTCACTATTCGATTCAGAAATGATTTCCAATCATGCCTTTGAAGCAGCATGTCACAGACGATTTTTCATTTTTCCATTTGCCTGTCATTCAATTGATGTGGCACCCGTTTTCGCATCTTTTGGATTTTTCCTATTGCTCGTAATCGGTCGTTAATCGTTTCTTGTTTTGGGTTTGGGTTGGGTCTCCATCCAATAACTCCTGTAGTTTCGCATATTCAAACTTTTTCGGTCAACTAGAACGTTCTTTGTCTTGCACATCGAAATCACTATCTTTGAAATGTCGAAACCACGTCTTACATGTTTTTATGGTTGGGGCATGCTCACCGTAAGTTTCTACCAGCAAACGATGACCGCAAATGCACTTTTTCAGGCACGAAACTCGTCGTTTTCAAAAGCTACGTTTTCGTAAGGACTCAACATGTCGGCCGGCACGTCGGCCGACTTGTCTGCCCTAACGTAAACAAAAAACAATTCGTGTCGGCATTGTCGGACGATATGTCGGTGTCGGGTGCAAAAATTATCCGCACATGTCGGGTTGGCGGTTGTTTGTCACTACGTAAACAGTCAACATGTGATTATTTCTCGCAGTTGTTACCAAGTAGCGCAAGTGGCCGTCCGATGTTTCCAAAAGATCATTCAGACAAAAGTAGGTATGTCTTTTTTCGTGAATATGCATGTGCTTATTCATTAGTCAAAATGGAAAGGCTAAAGGTAGCCCATTTTCAGTTACCTTCGTATACCATGGACTGGAGTAAACGTAACACTATAAAATTAATCGAATTGTACGAAAACGAAACATGTTTATGGGATATTATGTCAGCAGAGCACAAGAACTCGCAGACACGTTTGGATGCCTTAAATTCGATAGCTAAAGCGTTAGAGACAGATGTTGCGACCATTGAAAAGAAAATTACAAATATCAGAAGTCAGTATTTCCGAGAACTTGCTAAAATTAAAAAGACAAAAAGTGGAAGTGCACCTGAAGCTGTATACATACCAACGTGGTATGGATTTGAAATGCTTTCATTTTTGAGTCCCGCCGTTGAGCCCACAGAGCATACAAGTACTCTAAATATATCAAATAAAAATACAGTAAGTACCTACTAATCTTTCTCAAGTAACGTTTATTTAGGTATCTTAAAATATAATATATAAGTATTACATTCTAGTTAACTCTTTCGTGTAAACTGGTACAAAATTTAAATCTATTTTACATGTTAATAAAATATTCGAGGCACCAGATAAATAAAAAGTGTTCTTATCTTGAAAATCAAAACAGTACCAAGTTTTGTTATTTTTTCGCCCATTTTTCCGTACCTTAAGCACATTTGTGTTGCCAAGACAATGGTCTGGTTTTGAAATATTGGGCGAACTCTGTACGAATTGTAACAGCATTAACATTTCCAATATTTCTTGCACCGTTTCTTAAACCAACAAGTTCAAAATTATCATGTCTCCAGTCTCCCGGAATCAAGTTTCCCTCGTTATCTTCTCTATCAAAAGTCGATGGCGGAGAATAGATATTCCTGCTCTGCTTACGATTTCTTAGAAAATTATGTAAATAAACACAAGCAAATACGACTTGCGTTGCTTTCTCTGGTGCCAATAACATGGGTTTCCTAAGAACTCTAAACACTGCTGATAAAATTCCGAACGCATTTTCAATTATTCTACGCGCACGCGAATGTCGATAATTGTAGGCCCTTTCAACAGATCCTTTAAAATGTTTACCAGGAAACGGTTTCATCACATTCTCAGAAAGTGCAAAGGCGCCATCTGCAAGGATCACAAATGGTACAGGTACTTCTCTTAATGGAAGGCATCTGGGTTGTGGTAAATTAAGCTCTTGCCTTTGGAGCGCACTGTAGAAGTCAGTACTTGCAAAAACTCCGCCATCAGCAATACGTCCTTGCATACCAACGTCGCAGTACAAAAAATTATAGTTTCCATCACAGAGGGCCATTAAAACTATACTAAAATTATGTTTATAATTGAAATACAGACTTCCAGTGTTGTTTGGTGCCTGAATATATACATGTTTACCATCCAGTGCGCCAATGCAATTAGGATAGTTCCATCGCGATTCAAATATTTGTGAAACATTGAACCACTCTTCTTCATTTCGGGGAATCTGAAACAAATAATCTTTCGTTATTTCAGGAAGAAGTTGATGAAATGGATCATGTTTTGGGTTCCGAAACGCATGAAACTCCGATAGAAACAACAGAACCAAATGTTTCACACGAATCACAGGCATTGAAGTCAACTAACACACCTTCACGCAAAAGAAGAGCCACAACAAATATATCAACTATTGCAGATCAAGTACAAGATGCATATAAAGTTATGAAAACAGTCGCTGACAATAATACAAAAAAAGACATCTTCTCAAGTTATGGAGATTACGTTGCTCAGTCTTTACGAAACTTAAACGATGCAAACCTTCAAAGTTGGGCTCGGCACGAAATAAACAACACCCTCTACAAAGCAGAAATGGCGAGCTCAAAAGTTCATGCTCCATCAACGCCGGCTTATTATTCGAATAATCCAGTTCCGACTTCTTTAATTCAACGGACCCCAATTTTTTATTCCAATGCATCTACTCCGTCTTCTTATTCTAACCCACCCACCCCAGTGCCTTATTCTAACCCACCTACTCCAGTGTCTTATTCTAATAACCCACCTACTCCAGTGCCTGATTCTAACCCACCTACACCAGTGTCTTATTCTAATAACCCACCTACCCCAGTGCCTGATTCTAACCCACCTACTCCAGTGTCCTATTCTAATAACCCACCTACCCCAGTGTCTTGTTCAAACCCACCCACTACAAACGATACAACAAATTATTTGGTAGAAAATGTAAATTATGATATGTTTCAATCTGATGTGTAATCTTTTAATATAATAAACTAAATAAGGCATTTTTCTTACCTTGATTTCTTCACGAAGAACTTCAACGATTGCTTCACAAACATCCGGAATTATTTGCGACAACTTAGTTTTCGATATTCTATGCTGATACATCAAACTTCCATAGCTGTCACCTGTGGCTAGGAACCGTAAAGTTACTGCTAATTGTTCCCCTGGAGATACAGTATCTTTCCTTGCTCTTTCATTTTTAATAATAAGGGGCGCAACTAAGTGTAGTAGCTGTTCAAACTCGGTGAAAGACATGCGAACAAAGTTCTCATATCCACTTTGCAAGCGAAGATCATTCATTAAAGAGCTGTATGCACCTTCCAAGCGTCGCTTAGCTAAGAAACTTCTAATATACCATCTTTTGGGTTTTCGTTTTGATTTTTTTTGACTTTCTACGATCACATGGCTTCCTGCCAACACTACGAAAGCTGATATCACCTGTACTACTTCACTGTCTGCCATCTTGTAGCTAACTACGGATTTCGATATTTCGATTTGAAGGCCGTTTTTCGACATGTCTGCTGCCGACAAGTAACAACATAAACGCCCGTCCAATTCACCGACTAGTTGATCTGCAGACATGTCGGGCCAACAAGTCGCCCCGATTTGTCCTTACGAAAACGTAGCTAAAGAGGTATAAATCTATGACAAAACCGGTAATGACTTTTCGGTACGTCTGGTATTAGTTAGACGCCTTTCGCTCTTGTTTTCTTCATTTATTTCTTGGTGACACTTTGGTCAATGTTACTTCTCATAAAGTTTTATTTCATCTAATTTGCTTTCACAAAGGTTGTTTTTTTCTAGCCATCTTTGATTACACATTTTTAAAGATAATACTTTAAAATGATGTAGTGTAGCTACTATTTATCATTAGTAATAAAATAATAAAATATGACAGCATGTTTTAGAATTTTTATTGCATAATTTTAATACAGTTTTTAATTACTTTCGAATTTCAAGTTTCGTTGTGGCATTTTAATACAATTTTTAAGGTTATTCAATTATAAGGTAATGTCTGTGGGCATGGCCTCTTGTCGAATACCTATCGTGGCTGTGTAAATAATGATGTCACTTCGACACCACGACTAACATATTATCATTCGGACTAGGTGGGAACGAAATGTACACTATGTAGATGATGTTTCTCCTGTACGTACAAAGTTGTGTGGCCGGTTTTTTTTCCTTTCCCGTAATTTAAAACCGTTCCGAGACTATCTATATTTTCGTGCTCGTGTATAAATTACATACACTACCGTTTGTTGGAATTTTAACACTTGTTTACGTTTTGATTTTTAATATATCAATTGCTCTTACAAAAATATAAATTACATAGTGAGTTGGATGAAATTTAATATGTGCAAGCATTGTTAGTTTTTTAATATGAAACTTTTATTTATTGACACGAGGAATAGAATAGAAACTAAAAATAGGGGGCCATTGCTTTAGATGATTTTCTACCATCGCCTAATGAGATCTTTTTTTGATTATGATACCATTATTTTAGTTTGAAACTAAGAACTCATAATAACATGTATCTATTGGGTTCGCAACTAAGTACTTTCGGTTTTTACTGATAGAGAGCGTTTCTTTATTTTTTGTATAACGTATGTTAGTGCTGTACTTTACCGTTTGTCGCGTGATACTAGTCACATTGACGTAACTTCAGAAGCAAGTAGTGCGTGATTTTTATTAAAGCTATTAGTTGTGGGTTAATTTTAAATGGAGTGCAGAAACGAACATTTTCGACATATTTTACTATTTTATTTCCGTAAAGGAAAGAAAGCTGCTGCGGCTCACAAAAAGATATGTGAAGTTTATGGTGCTAATTGCTTAACAGAGCGCACGTGTCAGAATTGGTATAAAAAATTCCGTTCTGGAGATTTTTCCCTCAAAGATGAGCAACGTTCTGGTCGATCTACTGAAGTTGAGGATGACCAAATCAAAGTCATAATTGAAGAGAATCGCCATATAACTGTTCGAGAGGTTGCGGAGAGGCTACATTTATCGCACACAACAATCGAAAAACATTTAAAATGTCTTGGGCTAGTTAAGAAGCTTGATATTTGGGTACCTCACGAATTGAAAGAAATTCATTTAACACAAAGAATCAATTTTTGCGATATGCACCTTAGACGAAATCAAACCGACCCTTTCTTAAAAGGAATCATCACTGGTGATGAAAAATGGGTCCTGTACAGTAACATAGTTCGAAAACGATCATGGAGAAAACACGATAAACCAGCTCAAACCACATCGAAAGCTGAATTGCATCCAAAAAAGATCATGCTGTCAGTTTAGTGGGATTACAAAGGTGTTGTGTTTTTTGAGCTGCTTCCAAGGAACCAAACGATCAATTCTGATGTTTACTGTCAACAATTAATAAAACTGGATGAAGCAATCAAAGAAAAACGGCCAGAATTGTCAAATCGGAAAGGTGTAGTTTTCCACCAAGATAATGCAAGACCTCCCACATCTTTGGCAACTCGTGGGAAACTATTGGAGCTTGGCTGGGAAGTGATGCCACATCCCCCATACAGCCCTGATCTAACACCATCTGATTACCATTTAGTTCGAAGTTTGCAGAATTCTTTGAATGGTAAAACTTTCACAAATGACGATGACCTTCACTCGCACCTGGTTCAGTTTTTTGCTGATAAGGACCAGAAATTTTATGAACGCGGAATCATGCAGCTGAAAGAAAGATGGCAAAAGGTCATTGAGCAAACTGGAAAATATATAATTGATTAAAAACTATTCTTTGTTTTATTTTATACTACAAAACCGAAAGTACTTAGTTGCCAACCCAATACTTCCGAAATATTGACGATTGGCAAATGATTGATGATAATACACTGTAGATCTCAATAGTACCCTGATGAGTTTGCAAAATATGGTAGTATATTAAGGTTATTGAGTTCTTGTAATTTGCAGAGGCTTCTACGTGTATACTATAAACCATGAAAGTTTGTCGGTGTATCAATAACGCTGCAAAATCAGTAGTCACATGTGTTAAAGAAGCAAAGTACGCAAACGTTTTTCTAATAGAATTACGCTCTACGTCTTATCAAGAAATCGTGAAAAAATAGAAAGAGGCGTATGCAGAGCATGTGTATTATGCACATATGTGTCACATACATATAACACAGATAAAATTGTGTTATGACTTTTGACTTATGAAGTTTGTCTTTTCTACGGTTCCGATGTTGTTATATTTCTTGTATTTTACCGCTGTTATTTGTTATTGTTCTAACAGCTAATATATTATATTTATTTCATCACCCTTGTAAGTTTACACTTAGGTAACCTACGTAGGCAGATTTTTCATTTGTTATTTACAGGTTTACAGGTTAGGTATATAGAACGTTATCGCATCTGACAACAATATTAATATAGTATTTAATTTGACATTCCCACTTCCTGTGGACATCTCATTTCATTCGACAGTGATGACGTGATCTATTTTTTTATCCGATTATGATACCATTGTTTTATTGAGAAGCTGAGAACTCAAATAACATACTTCTACTTCCGAAATATTGATAATTGGCAACTGATTCAAACAAATCTCAATGGTAACTTGATCTGTTGCAAAATATGGTATTCAATCACTGAAGGTTGATATATAAGCCCTTTCCATATTAATTTTCGTATTCTGTATACGTATTTCGACAACTAAGTGTCATCATCAGCAGATAACTAAATAGTGTCGCACCTGGAAAACTACGGCAAAATACCCGTACGAAAACAAATTCCGCACACGATGTCTCTCAGTGTGCGTTTTGGCTTTCGATACTGATTAATTATCTTATTCGCTTTGCGATACTGATTAATTATCTGCTGATGATGACAACTTAGTGTCACAATAGTTATACAGAATACGAAAATTAATGTGGATAGAGGTTATATATCAACCTTCAGTGATTAAGTTAATCAACCATAGGCTCCATCAATCAAGGTTATTGAGTTCTTGTAATTTGCAGAGGTTTCTTCGAGTATTATGTAATATGGCGTTATCTCAAATAGTTCTCAATTTTAGTCGACCAATGCAAGTCTTTTATAACGACATTTCGTAAACATTTTTCATTTACAAGGAGACATAAAAAACGGAAAAAATTCTATAAAAAATGTAAGAAAGTTGTTATCCGTTTTAACAAAAACTGATACCTGCGTCACATATAACTGATAACTGAACTTAAACTGACTCATCATGTTAGAGGGAAGACATTTCTGCCTACTCTTCCAATCCCATCCTGTCAGTAATCTTTCTTTCATGCGATATTGTCCTGGGTTTCTTATTACACGGTCTATAATCCTATAAATCTGTTTTTATAGTATAAAATAGCAAGGTTTTCTTTGTAAATGGGACTTAGGATAATTCAGTTGCTTAGTATTGTGGTTTCGTTCTTGCTATTGTGCTAGCAATACCTTCAAGTGAGTCTAGTTTTATTTAGTATAAAGGAGATGGAGGACTAATTCGAGTTTGTTGAAACGTTTTAATTCCTAATGTTAGAAATTTAAAATTTTGTTGTTCGTTCGACCTTGTATATGCATATATCTTGTATACAGCGTTTTAGTCGCTACTTTTTATATCCAGTAGTCCTCTTTAAGACCTTTCTCCGTCAGTAGCGTCTAGGTTCTATTTTTATCGTCATTTGGGTTTTTCCTATTTTTTTTCCTACCAGTTGACTAGACCTAGATGATTCATCTGCGCACACAACGTCGGACAAACTTATGCATGATTTTTTTTGCGCCCTGATCTCGTGCGCCTGTCGATGTTTGACGTAGAGCAACGGTTTAATAATCGTGCTTCGATAAGTAACTCCTAATATCGCATTAGCATAATCTACTTCTAATTGTCATTAAACGAATAATATGGTCTTCTTTGTTAGTTTGCATTGTCATTGACGAAGTGTAAATTGCGTTTTTCCCCTTAAATAGACTAATGATAGTTCCGTGTTCTGGAAGAATATGTACAGGTAATTATATTGGGTATATTAATAACGCCTTACCCGTTGTCTGACAAAGTCTTCCAACTTGTTTAACTATTTAGTTGCCGTCGGAATAGTCATTTTAGGACCTTTATGGTTCTCACGCAAAAACACTTCGACACGTTTTGCATATGCCAAAGTAAGTCTAGTTTTATTTAATATAAAGGACATTGAGATATAAGTTGAGATAGTTGAAATTTTTTATAAATCGTAGTGTTAGAAATTCAAAATTCACTTCACAAATGCATATAGCTTGCTAAGGTTGTATAATATAGCAATTCAGTCACCAGTTATTATATACAGTCGTTCTCCCCAAGACCTTTCCCCATCAATAGCGACTAGACTTCGTATTTTGACCGTCATTTTGGTTTTCATTTTTTTTCCTTCGAGTATCAATTATAAAACTCTTTCAGACTATCTTCGTGTTGCGACGGTTGTATCGTATTAAATTAACATTAAATTGGCTATTAAAAATATGTGTAAGCCTTAATACGGAGCCGATTAAAAAATAATTTTATAATACCATCAAAGCTACGATTTTAATTACATATTTTCATTGAAACAGTCGATAACCATCTAAATTATAAACTGTAGTGAAAGTTTCCAAAAACGTGCATTTTACTTTTTATTAACAATCTCATCAATGAGGAAAATCGAATCTTTCTCGGTCGCGTTACGGTTTATTCTCAGAAGTTGAAAAATTTAATGGGTCCAATTATGAACCGTTACTCAACCGAAAGTGGACGAATTTACAAGCAAGAAATTGAAATATTTTTCGGATGGAACGGACAACAAACACATCGATACGTTTCTACACGTCCTCTTACAAGATATACAGTTAGATTCACGCTTACGACATGGTATTTCATAATCGTATGGCAGCCTTGAGGACATATTCTGTTAACGTGTTCAAATTAGAAACAGAATATGATATACACTACAGGCCATAAGTGAGGGATCGATCACTTATCATAAATAACAAAACACTTGTATTTTAGACACATCCCTTAGACTTTTACCTGTTTTGGTGAGAATAATTGAAATAACAGTTGTAAATGTAATTATGAGAACGATTATTCGGATTATTATTATAAATTAGATAAATATATTTGTTTCTGAAAAATATTGTAAATCCTTTTAATAGTTTTATGGCGTCTATTTAATAGAAATATTTTATATACCCCAATAAATTTAATAGGGTTTACAATGCAATATTATTATAATGGTATTAGGAATTCATAGTAAACTATTTAGCAATTTAAAAATTAGTTTTCGTGCAGCATTTGTCCGAGTAAATTGCAATACGAGTATTTGAGAACGGACGTAAAAGTAACTTATAAAAATGCCGAAAAGAAAGGAACTCAGCGCAGAAACTCGTAGTTCTATAATAACGCTACATGGTCAAAAATTTTCACTGCGGCAAATAGCCCAAAAGTTAAATTTTTCTTATCACGCGGTGCAAGGAACAGTGAAACGATATTCACAAAGTGGATCATTACAACCAACAAAACGTTGCGGAAGGCCAATGGTAACTACCAGACAAGAGGATTTGCGCCTAAAAATACTATCAAAACGAAATAGGCGCCTCACAGCTCCTCAGCTTCGAGCAGAGCTGAATGAAGGCCGTCGAAAGCCGGTGTCACTGACTACTGTAAAACGACGTTTGACAAAGGCGGGACTACATGGGCGTATTGCAGCTCGAAAACCATTATTGAATCCACGAAATCGTAAAAAACGGTTACAATGGGCACATGACCATCAACACTGGGACATGGAAATGTGGAAGCAGGTGTTATGGACAGATGAGTCAAAGTTCCAAGTTATTGGTAGTAACCGACGACTTTTCGTTCGAAGACAAGTGGGTGAAAGGATGTTACCCGAATGTGTAGTGCCAACTGTTAAACACGGGGGAGGTTCTGTGCTTGTTTGGGGATCCTTTTCCTTTGATGGTGTCGGAGATTTGTACCGCATTGATGGCATTTTAAAAAAAGAAGGGTACCTGAAGATTTTGGAGGAACATGCAATTCCGTCTGGATTAAGGTTAATTGGTGGAGGTTTTCACCTACAACAAGATAATGATCCCAAACACACTTCCCAGCTTTGTAAAAACAATGCGAATCAAAAAGAGGAGGAAGGGGTGCTGATCAATATGATTTGGCCACCACAATCACCCGATCTCAACCCTATCGAATTACTGTGGGATGAATTAGATAGAAACGTGAGAGAAAGCTGTCCACCACAATCGCAGAAACAGCTTTGGGAGCAACTTACAAGGGTGTGGAATAATTTACCAATGGATACGCTCCAGAAACTTGTATCGCGGTTGCCTAATATTTGTAAAGAAATCATTAAGCGCAGATGTGGATACTTCGACGAAAGTCGAATATGATAAGAAATTCTACAGAATATATTGAAATTATTTTATTTTATAAGGAAAACTGTTCATTTGTCTCGTAGATATAGTTTTGTAGAAATATACGTTTTGTTTCACTAGGCGTGCATGTTTTTTTTAAATTTCATCTACTGATCCCTCTACTTATGGCCTGTAGTGTATAATCGGTATATGAAAATAAAATATAAACCTCTTTAGATGTTGCAATGTTTTGATTGTTAACTTGCTTGAAAAGTGCTTTTTTATAGCTGTGAATATGTGGTACGTCACATGCATGATTTTAAACAAATTTTATTGCAATCTATTAATAATAAGTATATGTTAAGTAAAAAAATATATATTTTATTGCTTCAGTAGGTAGCAATGTATTTAAAACATTATACGTAGTGTATGCTTCTGCTTATGAATATTTTGTACGCTGTTTATTTCATAAACAACAGTCGTTTATCCTTAAATAAGGTTGACGCAATAAAAATCCTATTTACATAGCAGTAAAATCTTCTCTGAATCCTAGAGTATTGAATATTCAATGCGATCGTAATAAAATTGTTAATTTTTTGAAATTCGTTACGAAATATAAAGAAACAATCTTCAGGGTATGCAAGAAGACAGGTGTTTGTAACGGTGCGCGTAATTCTTTGTAAAGAATGTTTTATTTTCCATTTATATTTTTGTTTCAGTTTCGTTTAAAACTAAAAATGTTGCTTAATTTGTATTTTCCAAATGTAAATGTAAATATTAATTCTCAGAACGGAGGTCTTAATTAATATAAATGGATTGTGGGACTTATATGATTTTGTTTAAATAAAAGTATTAATTAATTTGTATCTTCTTTAATGTATTATTAAATACCCAAAAAGATTTATTTACACAAAGAATATAAATGCATTTTAACACCGGAATGCATTTATATTCGTTTTTATATTATAGGTTTTTCCAATTTTTATATCGTAGTCTGCTTAATTTAGAGTCTAATAGTCGTTTGTTTTATTTAATATAATCCTTTAGTTATATTTTAATGCATCTATTATGTATATTGTCTCCGTTTATGGTGTGCACTTATAAGTAATGAACCAGGTGTGTGCAATTATGGGTCACGTGCATATTATAAAATGATTATCCGTCTGTGGAGATGTACGTGTGCGGGCAATAGGATAACTCTTTTGTTTCAAGGGTGTGTAATAAAATCTGCGTTTATATAAATAGACAGGTAATTCTAATCAATCAAGAACGTTACGGGCACTGTATTATCTGGGTCGTACCAGATCATTCCGACAAATAATTAGCGTGTGCCGTCTGATATTAGGATGCTGCGCTTAGTATCAGACGACACATTTTTTGTCAGAATGACCTGTATTGCTGCAAAGAAGAATTAGTTGCGAGTATTGCGAAAACTATATGTATTGATCCCTGTAAGTGACGGTCCATAAGCAGTGTTTTTAGTTAATTTTGTATTATCCAAAAGCGAATAATTAGTGACCGCACGAATCAAGTAATTGGTGAAAGAAGTTCGGAAGCAAAGACATCTGTATTAAAACGAGAGAAGTGCATATACACATAAAATAGAGAGACAATATATATAAGCTAAAAATTGCATTTGTGAATTGTAACGTTAATTTTGTTATGTTTTCTTTATTACTTGGCATACATTAGCACAGTTATTTTCTTTAATCACTATTAATTTTATTCTTTATACCACATGAAATAGCCTCCTAAAATGATTTTGATTATTATGAGTGTTTTATGAGATTTTTACGATTTTTAAATTAAAAGGATGTTTATATATCTGCATCCTTTTTCATAATCAGAGTTTGAGTATCATAGAGTAGCTTGTTTATGTTCATTTGTAAAATAAAATGTTTGTTTGCTAGTCGATGCATTCTTTTGAATTATAATAAATCGCTATATCATCCCAAGTCTTGGGGTGATGTAACGCGAACATACGTTGGGTACCACATAATTTGACAACCGCCCAAAAAAAGACTCGCGTCGATTGGTGCCAAGAAATGCATAAAAAATACAATGGCGGTGCTTCAAAGAACATTTATAAAGTCGTCACACGAATCGTGGATCTATACGTATGAGCCCGATGGTAAATAGCAGTCGACTGTGTGTGTATTCCAAAATAAGCCAAAACCAACAAAAGTTGTTCGCTCTCGAAGCACATCAAAACAAATGGCCGCCTGTTTTTTCGGAAAAACCGGTCACGTTGCAACCGTGCCTTTAGAGAGTTGTAGTACGGTCAATTCTGATTGGTACAAAACTATTTTTTGCCAAAAGTTTTTGGAGAAATAAGGAAAACAAAACCGAAAACGACAGATCATTCTCCACCATGACAATGCGAGCTCTCACAGGTCGGTTCAAGCAATTGCATATTTCACCGGGCAAAACATTGAATTGATGTGCCATTCGCCGTACAGCCCCGATCTAGCACCCTGTGATTTCTTTTTGTTCCCACAAATGAACAATAAACTTCGTTGTCAACGGTTTTCTACGCCGGAAGAGGCAGTTGATGCATTTAAAATTCATATTTTGGAGATACCGCCTTCACAGTGGCACCAATGCTTTTCGGATTGGTTTGATTTTCAAGGAGAAAGCAATAAAACTATTTTCGATAATAAAAATTTTTTTTGTTTCCTATTCTCGAAATATAAACGGCTACCCCCGTACTAATTTTTTTTCATTTGATGCGTTTTTTTGTTCGGCACATATCGTCTAATCGTATCACAGATAAAAACAAATAAAGAAAAAGAAAAAGATACAAATAAACACAACCTACACAGAGTCACGTAGGAACATAAACTGAAATACCGTTGAGCGATACTGAATTATTACAATGACCATTCACAATGCTCTTAAAAGGACCAACAATAGATAAAAGGATTAGTGAATGAGTCGATAAATTTAAAAATAATTGTACATAGAATATCCTAAATAAACATTAGATAGCCAAAACCAAGGAATAAACCGAAATATATCGGTTTATTCCTTGGTTTTTTTATTTACATTAGTTGAAATAAAGAAAATCTAAAAGTCATCAATGTGTGGCACTAATATTTTGATCAGTGACTGTATATAGGCAAGGTTATTACTAAGAAAATACTTTCCAAATGTTTTGGCGAATAATGCTGTTTATTAAGAAGTTAAAAAATGTATTTATAAACGTTAAAAATGAGGGCAAAAATTCACATTTTTCTTAAGTTCCCTCACAAATCGAATTATTTTTCTATGTACGCAGTGATTGAGATAATGTTAAACATACAAGTAAGTTATATAAATAAACACTAATTCTAACAACATAAACTTGTCTTTATCTATTTTACTATTCTTAGTAAAGTGAATGAACAGTAGTTCAGTCCTCTATTTTTAAAAATTTAACTTCGTTCCCTTCCTCGAGTCGTCCGCAAAATTAAGGACGAAAATTCAAAACTACCAAAAACCCAAACAGGTAAAATCAAAACAGCTTTTGAGCGCTACAAGCAACATCGTCGACAGGTACAAAACATTTGGTTTTACCTGCTTTTTTTCCCTCTTTTACGCGTATATATATGGAATGTCATTAAAAACAGTTAATGTGGGAACAAATGACGGCAAAACACCATAAATATTCTCTTTATGTACGCGTTAAGAAATTGCCAAGTGAAATGAATATGTTCGCACATTTTAATTTGTTGAATTTCTTTTTCACGTACCCTACATCGGTTAATTTAAATAGAAATTTGAATAGAAATTAAAATGCGTTCGTTGTGGGTAAATTTCTCCTTTTTACGCCCGCCTACTTACATTATATTACGGATTGCTTTGTGAAATTGTTTCTGCGTTTGTTTATCTTGATTTGATCACCATGTTCTGTTTGCGTAGTATACTATTATGGTTGAGGAGGAAGTGTTTTTTAAACTATGCAAAAGATGACTCTGTTGTGTGATTGCGAGTAGTTCCATATAAGCGGTCTTTGTAAACAAAAACAATACCATACTCAATCATTAATTAGCGCTAAATAGAAAAAGGAGAAAGCGATTCTAGTTACGACAGGGTTTTTATAAAGTCGAGTAGTGTCCGAGAAATAATGAAGAAGTGATAAATAATGTAAGGAATTAATATTTATAACATTATAGACGCGTTGAAGTTACTAAATATAAATTAAATTAAAATTATAGTAATGGGGTGTTCTTTTAGCTGCATGAGAACTATCTATATCGATAACTATGGTTTGACAGCTGATAATGTCAAGCTATGTTGACATTTCTGTTCAGTAAAGTCTGGCAAGTCATCATGAATCGTTTAACGCTAGAACAACGCTTCCAAATTGTGGAAATTTACTTTGAAAAAAATAATTCTGTTCGCGTTCATTTTACGGTCAACATAATCGGCCCAGTGAGCAAGCAATTCGTGCAGTTATTGATCGTTTTCGCATTAATTTTACACTTCTCGATGCAAAATCATTAACAAGGCAAAGAAATGCGCGTACCAAAGAGAATATTGCTACTGTAGCGCGCAGTATTGAAGACGATTCGTCGTCGTTCTCAGCTTGTTGGCCTTTGTCCTTCGACTACGTGGAAAATTTTACGTAAGTATCTTGGCTTACGTGCCTATAAAATACAGCTCGTGCAAGAATTGAAGCAGAACGACCATCGTTTGCGTCGCATTTTTGCTGATTGGGCTCATTTGAAACTGGCCGAACATGAGCATTTTTATCAAAGAAATGTGTTTAGTGGTGAAGCTCATTTCTGGTTGAATGGCTACGTCAGTAAGCAAGATTGCCGTATTTGGGGCGAAGACAATCCTCAAGCCGTTTACCATTACATCCATTAAAATTGACTGTTTGGTGCGGTTTACACGTTGGCGGCATCATCGGTCCTTATTTCTTTATGGTGAATGGTTATGGTGAATGGCAAGCACTGTAGAGCCATGCTGACTGAATTTTTGTTTCCAAAAATTAATCAGCTAAACATCGACGACATTCGGTTCCAACAAGACGGCGCAACTTGCCATACAGCGCGCTTAACAATCGATTTATTGAAAAATCAATTTGGTGACAACTTTATTTCCAAAAGTGGTCCTGCTCACTGGCCCCCTCGTTCGTGCGATTTAACGCCTCTGGATTAGTTTTTATGGAGCTATGTTAAGTCATTGGTTTATGCCGACAAACCAGCAACTCTTGAAACATTGGAAGCCAATATTCAAGCCACCATTGACACCATACGGCCGTTTTTAGAATAAAACAAAATAATAAATTTTTCATACCTTGAAGAAACTTTATTGAATAATATAATTTCCATCTTTATTTATGACTTCTTGTCAGAGTGATGGCAATTTGTATATTTCATGTTTAAAAAATACCTAATCCCTAGAGGCGAAAAATTGAACCAGTGTTTGTCCAATATCTTCTTCGTTTTTGAATTTTTGTCCTGCAAAAAAATTTTGTAAGAACAGGAACAAGTGACAATCGGAGGGTACTAGGTCTGGAAATATGGTGGATGCGATAGAATTTCCCAGCCTAACTCTGCGAGTTCCTGGCGAGTTACCAAAGCACTATGTGTCCTGGCATTATCATGAGGCAGTATGAAGTGCCAAAACGCTGTTTTGAAATTATCCAATTGCTGATAGTACATTTTTCATGCGATTTCTTACAGCTCGAAATATATTGTCCCTCGAATATCCCTCCATATACACAAATTCTCTTATTCAGGCTCAACTTCGGTTTTAGAGGCGAAGGTGGCAGCTTTCCAGGATTCACAAAATGCCCATTTCCGTACGATTTTTTAATAGGTAATTCATTTTTCATCCCCAGTTATCATCCGGCCCAAGAAAGGTTCGATTTTGTTCTGTGCAAGCAGAGACATGCATATGATGACTCGATCATCCAAATTCTTCTCACTTAACTCATGTGGCACCCATCTCGAATATTTCCACACCAATCCTGTTTTTTCGGAAAAAACGGTCACGTTGCAACCGTGCCTTTAGAGAGTTGTAGAACGGTCAATTCCGAATGGTACACAACTATTTGTTTGCCAAAAGTTTTTGAAGAAATAAGGAAAGCAAACCGAAAACAAAAGATCATTCTCCACCATGACAATGCGATTTCTCACAGGTCGGTTCAAACAATTGAATATTTGACCGGGCAAAACATTGAATTGATGAGCTATACGCTTTACAGCCCTGATTTGACACAGGGAACCCTCCACTCTCTGAGCTAGTTGTATCACCCTTGAGATCACGCAAAGGAATCGTTTAAGGTGAGAATACGGGCATTTATTTATTGTCCTACTAAGCGCAAGGTGGCACTTTACAGGGTCTAGCAATTCTGAATAAATTTTCCTTGTATAAACGCATTATACGACTCCGTCATCTTCCTAGAGTTTAACGAGCGCAGGTAAATAAGTTCGGCAAGAGATTAGCGACCTAAAACTTACTTGTATGAATGAAATAAATAAATGTATGTGTATTGTTGGCTAACAGACTGCGTATTTAAGAAATATGTACATTTATCTTTCCGGATGAGTACAATATATTGGGTCTGGGAAAAAGTTCGTGGCGTTTTTTCAGTAAAATTCAACTAGTCCCCGCATGGCGCGTGGACGAATTCATTTAAACCGAATATGCTTTATTATCGACAATGTTTCGCCATTTTTTTGGTAGATCCATGATCCCATCGGTGAAAAACTTCTGTGGTTTCTGGTCGAAAAACTGAATCAAGTAGTTTTCACAGGCTTCTTTTGAAACCAACTTAATTCCATTGAGAGAGTTTTATAGATCGAAACAGATGATGCAGAGTGCTATATCCGTGTTTGTAAGGTGGGTGCATCAAAACTTCCCAACCAAACTCTCTCAATTTTTGACACTTCATCAAAGAAGTGTGTGGTCGGGCGTTGTCATGATGGAAGACAACACCTTTCCTATTAATCAATTCGGGCCGTTTTCTTTCAATCGCCTGGCGTAATATATCTAGTTGTGCACAGTAGAGTTGAGAAAAAATCGTATGAACAGTTGGAAGTAGCTCGTAGTGGACGATTCCCCTCCAGTCCCACCATACACACAGCATCACTTTTTTTGGCGTCAATGTTGGCTTAGCGAACGCTTGTGACGGCTCACCATCCTTTATCCACGATCTTTTACGCTTCCGATTATCGTACGTAATCCATTTTTCATCTCCGGTTGTTAAACGTTTCAGAAACGGCTCGATTTCATTCCGTTTCAGCAGCGCATCGCAGATGTTAATTCGGTCCATCATGTTTTTCACGCTCAGCTCATGAGGAACCCATACGTCACAGCTTTTTTTTGTAACCAGCTTTGTGTAAATGGTTCAAAACAGTTTTGTGGTCAATGCCTAGCTCCATGCCAATATCGACACTGCTGATATGCTTATCTTGTTGGACTTTTTCAAGAATTTCATCAGATTTTTCAGTGATTGGACGACCGGAGCGTGACTCATCTTTCACATTGAAATTTCCAGAACGAAAGCGAGCGAACCATTTCCGCGCAACAGATTTCGATAAAGTACCTTCACCGTACACAGCACAAATTTTATCACAAGCCTGCGCAGCGTTCTTCCCCTTATCATAATAATATTGCAGAATATAGCGAAATTTCTCATTATTCTTCTCCATTTTCAAGTGCGAATAACTTTCCAACCACTAAAACTGATTACAATGTTTCTACGCTCAAACTAACGTTCGGAAGGTCATCAAAAAACGAGCCCTCGGTGGTGTCGCTGTGACTTGTTGTTCTTTAGTTATCGGCAACCAATTCCATCTATCGGGAAAAACGCCACGAACTTTTTTCCAGACCCAATATTTAAATTATATTATTCATCATAGTTTAGATTAATTCAATTACCAGACTGTGCTGAACGACTAAATTTTTTATTACAAAATTAAAAGCAATTATTTTTGGTAAGAAACAGTGGAAAATTTTGCATAATGAATCAATTCGTGCTAGATACTGGTCATGACTTTATTAGTCTTAGTCATTTTCCGCCATTTTTATACGATCACGTGTGCGTGTGCAATTGTGTTTGTCGGTGCGATATCGCCTCTCCTGCCCGACCTGTGTTACTGCACTTTTTCCACACTTGACCTTCGACCCACGCTCGTTCACCGAACGATTTACACGCGAAAAAAATTTTTTCCCCGTATCGCCGTCGTCGTCGTCGTCTTCACGTATGTAAATTGATCGCGTCAATAAAGCGTACGCGCGAAGGCGAAGTTTAGTCGGTTTAACAGGTCTAGGGCGTAGCGAATTGTCATTAGATCGACATCGTATACATTACGCAGCTCTCAAATACTGTAATTGACCCACATCGGTGCAGGACAAGAAGACAAATCGGTCACTGAGTAACGTTTGTCTTTTAGTCGAATCGACGATGTCTCTTATCGCCTCTCTGTGGTGCTTCCAATATGAAATTATTAGAGCTGGGCTCTTGTGTGTATTGTGTAAAGGCCGCAGAGGTGGTTGCGCAATCCGCCGTATACATTTTTAGTGATGACACTTTAATTACATCATTTTATGCATTGACGAAGTAGTAAAAATAGACTGTTAATTGCTCCCAGTAATTTGTAAATGTTGGAAACTCGATAAGATCGGTAGATCTAGAACGAAACGAATATTTATTAGAAAATTTATTACCTCATTAAATAACTACTAAAATCAATCAAGTTATTATGTACGAAGGCGTTAACGAACACTTAGGCATGTGTTGTTATTACGTTTAAAGGAATTTTATGTAATAGAATCATTTGTAAATATAGATTAAGTTTGGGAGAACTGAAATATTTTTTTTATGTAGCTCGAAGTAACATTATTAAATAAAACCTTATGCTTTATTATTTCATATGCTCGATGTCAATCAGATATCAGGTTTACGCAAATACGAGGGAGCGTTTTTATATTCGCGGAATGGGGGACAAGGGGTGGAAATAAAAAAACCAAATTATTTTTCTTTTTCAATATATTCACCTGCAAGACGGACACATTTTTCACATCTTTCAATTAATTTATTTATACCCTCATAAAAAAATGATTTCTCTTTATCTGCAAAATACGCCGAAACTGCCTCCTTGACTTCATCATCGGCAGTAAATTTTTTACACCGCAGCTCTTTTTTAATTTTCGGAAACAGGTAATAATCACTCGGGGCCAGGTCTGGGCTGTAGGGTGGGTGATTCACAATTTCGAAGCCCACCTTATGCAGGGCAGCTAACGCAACGCGGCTCTTGTGGTCGGGCGCGTCGTCGTGCAAAAGCCGAACACCTTTTGTCAATTTTCCCCGTCTTTTCTCTTTAATGGCTTCTTTTAGTCGCTCTAATATTGAAGCGTAATATTTTCCGGTTATAGAAACACCTTTATCTTTATAATCAATCAACAATATTCCTTCCGAGTCCCAAAATACCGTTGCCATGAGTTTCCCAGCTGATTGTAACACTTTAAATTTCTTGGGAGGTGCTGTGCCCTTTTTATGCCACTGCATGGAGTCTTGTTTGGACTCAGGTTCATAATGATGAACCCAAGTTTCGTCTCCAGTAACAATTCCACTCAATACACCATCCTTGTCTTCATTACAGAGGTCCAAAAATGCACGCGAACACCCTACGCGCTGTTGTTGTTGCGGCGGCGTGAGCATTCTCGGCACCCATCTTGCGCTGACCTTAGACATGCCGAGATGATCGTGTAGGATTTTAAAAATTGTTGTATCGGATACTCCAACCATTTCTGCGAGTTGTTTCTTCTTTAGTCGAGCATCTTCGAGTACAATTTGTTCAACTTTTTGGATAAGTGCTGGCGTGGTCACCTCAATGCTCCTGCCCGGCCTCGGGTCGTCTTCAAGGGATTTCCTTCCTTGTTTAAATAAACTATGCCACTTGTACACCATGGTTTTTCCTGGACAAGAGTCGCCGTAAACTAATGACATCTCATTCATTATGGTCGCGACTGATTTTCCTTGCTTGGTAAGGAACTTTATAACGGCACGATATTCGACTTTTTCCATATTTCACTTTTCACTCTTGATTATGTTACTTGGTTGACGATAGCTCAAAGACTAACCGTCTAATAACAATGAAACTTCGTATTTATACTAATCATGAGTCGCTGCACAGGCCACGCCCCCAATGCGCCTACTCACCCCTCTAGAACCCGCTCATTCCGCGAATATAAAAACGCTCCCTCGTATATTTAATGAAAGATTGAGAACTCTAGTGAAAATACATACGAAGAACAACATGCAATACGTGGGCTGTCTTTTAAGTTTTGCATATAAAACTGGAATAAGACAGTTGATAGCTTTTAAAGACTTCATTGCTTTTCGAAGTATTCTCCACAAAGATCAATAAATTTTTGCGTGCGCTCGAACTAACTCCGAAAGCAGTTGTTCCACTCGATGGTATTGCATTTTCTTTTAAGCAAAATAGTGTTTGGGGTCGATGTCCTGCATAAACACAAAATTTTCCCGATTTAACGTAGCAAAATACCCTCGAAAATACCCTCGCTTCAAGTCCCCTGTGCTGGCGTTGCGAAAACAACCTCAAACAAGCACATAACTCCTTCCTTGTTTGACGGTTGGCAATATACAATTCCGCAGCATTCTTTAACCACTCGCTCCATAAGATCCTTTTCCAGTTAGATCAGTGTCCAATCTCTCTTGTGTTTCTGCCCATTGTTGTCGTTTTTGCCTGTTTCTCCGTCGAAGTGAGGGTTTTCTTACAGTAATGCGGCCTTGAAGATTTGCAGCTCTTAATCTTCTTTTTACCGTAGTAACAGACATTTTCCTTGCATGGTCGCGATTCATTTCTGCGGCCATTTCGGATGCTGGTAGTCTCCTATTTCGTTTACGCAGCAATCTTATACGTTCATCGTCGGCGTGAGATGTTATTCGCTTACGACCTGAACGTACCGAATCTCTTAAATTGCCCGTGCGTTGATATCGCCGGATAATATCACTAACAGTCGATTTACTAACATGTGTCTTTTTGAATAATAATAATTTGAATAATGCACTGAATAACCTTCTTGATGAAAAGCAATAATTACAGAACGTTTTTCTAAACTCTTTGGTTTTCCTCTACATTTTAAGAAGTTCACATAAAAAATACGGTCTTATCAGTGATGCGAACGCTAGCAAGTTTATTAGAAAACTAATGCATATTTCGGTACACAAAACTCTTTGAGGTGAGGGCAGGTAAGTTTCGCAAGTTTTTTGCTTGCAATATTATCCCAAAAATAATGGTATTTATGGCGGTACATATTATTCCAGAAATTATCGCAGCGAGTCATAAAATATAATAGTTATTTGTAGGTGCTTTAATGAATATATTTGCCTGTAATTGGTTATAAATCTCGTAAAGGACTTAATGTAAATAGACCCAAGTTTTTAGAAGAGTTTACTAAATTTCACTAGCTGTCCGAACTAATATGGACGGTAGTGTAGTTCCTAGTTTCTTGAAATTAATCCGTCAATACACTGACCACATATAAACATTCTAAGTTTCGTCACCAACTGAAATGACAATATGGTTGTTTGTCATATGTCAAACGTCTTAAACATATAACTGTGAAATGGGTCAGAGACATTCCGATCTTTCTTTAATAAATCCCTGTACTTTAAGGACATTTCTTTAATAAATGACAACAATGATTCCCCATTAATTAGTAGGCCTGCTATGCCATCTTTTACGAGGATAGTTTGACAAGTAGTGAGAATGGAAAAGAAAAACGAATTTTTTAAATACAAAATAATTTTTATTTTTCAATATATTCTCCTAAAAGTGCAATACATTTATTCCAACGGTGCTCCAATGCCCTTATGCCATCTTTAAAATGCGATTCCGGAAGGCTTGCAAAATTCTCGTTTACGAAGATGATAAGCTCGTCGTTAGACGAAAATTTCTTTCCACCTAGTGCCGTTTTCAATTTTGGAAAAAGGTGGAAGTCGGAAGGGGCTAGATCCGGCGAATAAGGCGCATGCGGTACTAATTGGAAATGCAACTCGTGGATTTCGGACATCGCAACTGTGCTGGTATGCGAGGGAGCGTTGTCTTGGTGAAACAGAATTTTTTTCTTTGCCATTCCTGGCTGTTTAGCACGAATTTCAATATTTAATTTTTGTAGAAGGTCCAAACACTCATTGGAAATGCGCAATCGAGTGAACTTTTGATCAGTCGTAAGCAATCGCGGCACCCATCTTGCCGAAAGCTTAGAAAGGCCCAATTCTTTCGTTAAAATGTGGTGTACGCGTTCTATTGAAATGTTTACCATGTCTGCTATCTCTCTCACTTTGAGTCGTCGATCTTGCGTAATAATATTATGGATTTTTATAATCATTTCCTTAGAAGTCACGATTTTGGGTGCTCCAGAGCGCGCTTCATCAACATAACTTGTTCTACCACGTTTAAATTCATTTACCCATCTACTTACTGTGGCGGATGATGAAGCAGATTCACCTAATGTTTCCCGTAACTCATCCTTTATTTCGGTAGCTTTCATACCCTTAATTACGAAGTATTTAATCACCGCATGATACTCTGCTTTTTCCATTTTAACAAAACGACGTGTTGCTTCTTTTCCAATCAGCTGTCAAAAATAAACTAATCAACCGATTTATCTAAATATCGGAATGTAAACATATAAATAGGCAACCTAAATTACAGTGCAATTGTTTTACCAATTAGAGTGCCATCTATGTGTCATTCTCACTACTTGTCAAACTATCCTCGTAATTCCATTCCCCATTAATTAGTAGCCATACTATAACATACTTTACAAACTTACATTAGAAGAAGTTTTGAAATATATAACTCGATTGTTTTTTAAAAAATTTCAAATAATAAAAACAATTACTAGTTGATATCACATTCAAACGACATGTTTTAGTAATTTTACATATTTCGATTGAAAAATATTTAAAAAAGCACCCGGTATATCACCTTCAATTCTATTATTAATAGAGAACATAGTGATTTATGTTGTTGATTCGGGTAAGAACGATTTCTTGTTATTCCATTTGTCGGCGTTGAAAATTATGTAACAAAATTCGATTGCTCAAATGAAAGCAGTGGATAAGCGAAGAATACGAGATTTGAAATTTAATTAAATCTGCTCTTAGATGTTGAAGGACGGACGCTGAATATAATACGATTAGATAAATTTTATTTTCGGCAAATGCTATTTTTATTAAGAAAGCTCGTATACGAGGCACACTCAGAAAATAAATTTTCAAAATTTCAGGAGTAATTAAGTAATTAATAATGTAAAAATTAAAATAATACGACTAAACATTTAAAATAACTTAAAATAATCGAAAATTAAGAATCAAAAGAACCGACAAAAATATCATTACAGAGTCTGTTGGCGTTCAGCGACATATGACACAGGGGAGCCTTCCACAGGAGATAATGAATTTAATATTAATTATGTTAAAGATGGGTGTATTTAAATAAAAATTAAACACAAAAGCTTGGTTGTGTGATTTTGTGTTTGTTATGGATTCATCAACTAAAGGCCGCAACAGTTAATTATAGTTGTATTTGTTGACTGTAGCACTAAAGGCGAAAGAGATCGCATTTCAGTCCCCAATGTAGCAAAACTAAGACACGATTTGAAAGACATTTGGAGTCAAATAATAACGTTTAATAAAACTTAATAAATACCATCACTAACCCGAGATAAAACAACAATTGAAGCAATGGACCCAGATTGGCACAAGTGCTCTGAAGACCGTGAAGATTGTACATTGGGACAGAAAGGTTATGGTTACTATCTTTGGGACTGTAATGTGACTCTTCTCATTGACTATCTTCAAAAACGTAAAACACACAAAACACTTGTGTGAAGGCGCATTGTCTTGATAAAAAATAATTTTTTTTTCGCTAAACCAGGTCTTTTTTCACGAATTTTTGCATCTAGTTGAACTAAAAGGTTACAATAATACTCTGAGTTAATTGTTTTACCTTTTTCAAGATAATCAATCAATAAAATTCCTTTTGCATCCCAAAACACTGATGCCATAACCTTTTTTGCCGATCGTCCTGACTTCACCCCTTTTGGAGTTGAACAACCAACCGTAGTCCACTGTAATCATTCTTGCTTCAATTTAGGATCATGGTGGTAGATCCAAGTCTCATCCATAGTTATAAAATGACGCAAGAAATCGGTTTTGTTCCGCTTGAAACGCACCAAGTTACGCTGAGAAATTTGTTTTCGATCCAGTTTTTGTTGAATTGTTAACGAATGCGGCACAATTTTCCAAACAGCTTTTTTATATGTAATTCTTCATGTAAAATATGGGGTACTCGTTCGTCTGAGATGCCTATGGTTTTAGCAATTTCACGCTTAGTCAAATTCGGATCTTCACTAACCATATTATGTACTTGCTCAATGATTTCTACTGTTGTTGCAGTTTTTGGTCGTCCACTACGTGGTTCATCTTCAACGCTTGTACGACCACGTTTAAACTCTAAAACCCATCGATGTACTGTTGGAAGTGAAGGAGCACATTCCTTTAACACGTTCACCATTTTTGGTATGAATCTCTGTTGCTGATAAACCTGCCAAAACAAAGAATTTTATCACAGCGCGATATTCAGTTTTTTCCATTGTTAAAAAATACACCGACACGTCTAATTCAAATGGATTGCTAACAATGAATGAATTGACAGATCGAGATAAAATTTTTAGTGTTCACATGACACATGAAATATTAAAATGGCGTATGAATTTTGATTCCTCTTTTGATTATCTTCAAAACGTAAAACGAAGCGATTACCATGAATCTATTTTAAATAAATTGCATGCCAAAAGGTCCCACTTGAAGAAGAAACGAGTGCTTTTCTTTCTGGACAATGCGTTTGTTCACATTTCCACTGTATCAATGGAAAACATTAATTAATTACATTTCTTACTCTTTCCCAACCTGAAAATTTGACTCGATGGCAAGAGATTTGAGCCTAATGAGAAAGTAATCACTGAAGTTATCGCCTATTCCGAACAGTTAAAGTTTTCTTTGCTGAGGGAATGAAAACACTAATATTGGTGGAGTAAATGTAATCAATTACAAGAAATACATTGAAAAATAAAATAAAGTTTTTGCCAAAAAGTTTGTGCCTTCTTCTCTAGGTTCATCAATTATTGACCCGCTCCCGATTGACCGTTTTTTAATAATTTATGTCCTGATACTTTTTGAATTAACAGCGTATATTGAAATACCTAAATTTACCCCACTAGCATCTGTTATATGATCGTATCATATTTTTATCGCTTGAAAGTTATTCAAGATCAATATCTGAAGAGTACCAACACTCAATTTTACAAATTAACAGAGTGACATCCATTGTGCCACATGTACCCTATAATTTGTTAAGGGTTTGGTTGTATTCGTAGTACTTATTTACATGTGAGTTGGGAGGGTGTTTATAATGGAACCGAAGCATCCGTGTGTAGGCAATGCTTCAGCGGATCAAATCGATGCATTTACGTTGGAGTATGGTATGAAATTAAATTTTGCGGCCATATGGCCTTTATATAAACGATCCCTTGCGTTTAATATTACCGACATGTGTTACGCTTTAATTCGATTCTCCAGGACAATGAATCTGATTATCATAGTATTATTATCCAACTGTTTAAATACAAAGTCAGTGTTAAAAAAACAAAACACTTTTGCATAACCCAAATATAATTCACATATGAAAAAGTTACGTGTATTTTATGTATGTAATATTACGTACAGTAGTGTGCACTAGCAAGTGGCTACTTGCAAATAAATTCTTTTACAATATTGTTTCCATATTTAATCATATTCCACTTTTATTCTCATAATAAAGTTTCGGAATTGAAAATGTATTAAGTGAAAGAGAAAACAGTTACTACAAAATATTCTTGGTCAATCTTATTCGGATAATTTGTTCTTTATCAATGGATATTTCTGCTAAAGAACAGTTTGTGCGCAATGTAGGTTAGTATATCAGTGGACTTGTGGCGTTTTGTTGCATTATTGTGTTTTCATAAAGGACTTATTTACGTCAGTATAAGTGCCTGTCAATATATTTCTGATACTGTAAGTAACAGTGTCTCTGTTGATATTTTATGTGATGAGCTCAATCCGGGAAAACACTTTCATCACAGCTACCAATGACAGTCAGATTGAGATACGCTTGATAAGCGTGCCCACTCGCAAAAACGAGACGAGCTACTTGTTCGCTTTAGGTTTTACAGAAACCATCGGCACTCTACAGGCGGAAGGGATCTATCTAAATCCCTACTAATTCTGCAGATCAGCACCCGAGCAGATAGAGGTTCTCACCTGGTGAGGGTGAAACACTTTCCACCCCGCATGGGTTCTCAATCGCTGTCCTAACGTGTCCATGAAAAGGGAGTCCTGAAGGGGCTCCCAATTCCCGCGGCACCAATCTTAACTGTCATTGGTAGGATAGTGCGATATGTCAATATATCTTTCAATTTCGTCGCCTTGCTAAAAGTAGCTTGGTGAGTCGTGTTCGAATTCGTAGGAATGCTAAGATCCAAAAGCAATACTGTGATGCTTACAAAGCACCTAGTGTGAACTTCCTTGCGAACGCTAAATGATATGTTAAAAAAGTTTTTAATTAGCGAGAGGAAAGCTCGTGTATTCGTTTTCGAAAGATGTCTTACTAGCATACTTTGGAGATATCGCCACGAAATTCTTTGTGGACAATATATTGAATACTTAGAAGTTATACTAGCTATTAAAAATAATGTTAGCCATAGCAGAGTATTCAAAATTAAAAGCGTATCTCAAACGGCAGCCAGGCGGATTTTAAAACAAAAAATCAAAAGTTTTAGGGTCCGTGGAAATAAATAAGTTTGTTAAGATCCTAATTCGGAATACTTATTTAAGAAGGTAAATATATAATACGTACATTAATCAAATGAATTTAGTACTTAATTCTTTTTGAATGTTGAGAATTGTTTATGTTATTGAGAAAACCATTTCTGTACTGTACGCCCCCAGTTACGTTTTCTCCGTAAACGGCACAAATCGTTCTAGCGGCTTCCAATGCATTAATTCCTCTGTCGAACTCGAACAAAGTTATATGCCAGAAATGGAATCATCAGCACCCTACAGACGAAAGAGAAACTAAACTCTAAATCCCTACTGACTCTTTATTTAAAAAAAAACTTAAATACTTAACAATAGTTATCCTAGAATCCGGTGCTCCGCCTGTGGCATTACATCGGATATATCCTAACCTTAATCTTTACTTATTACAGAATTAACTATCTAAATCTAATCTAGTCTTATCTAAATGGGGTCTAATCCGTGTCCTACCTAAATATTATTCACAATTCTGCTCCTTATAAACCTCATTTGCTAAAATCTCCAATATTCCTTCATACGCATCCCTTCAGGTCGAGAGGCTGATGAATCGTTATAGTATGACCGTTACAGTATGTGTGTGGCTTTCGATGGTGAAAATCCGATACGGACTTGCTTTTGTGCGTGTTTTGCTGTGGATCCAGGTGCGACACTGTGATTGTCTGCTGATGAAGACAGCTTAGTTGTCGAAATGCGTATGCAGAATAACCAAACTTTTGTGAAAACTACATATTGTGGAAAGGGGTTTTATTAATCTTTCTTGATTAATAGAAAATGTTATACCCTTTCTACTTACTAACAGTTCTAAATATTTCTAAGAAATGCGAGATGGAAATTTCGTGTAGTTAGTTGATGGTCATATTTTACTTTTGTACACCACTGTATGTAAATACATTTGAAATCCATGAGATGACAAAATTTTAATAATAGACGAAACGTTACTCACTGCACTAGACATATTATTAGATTAGGAAACCGTTTCAGTTCAGGTATAAACAAATATTTTGTTTGTTATCTTCGGAAAATGCAAGTATTCGATGTTTATTATGTTCTCAAATCTGCATATTTGCCTTGTGTACGACACAACTCCATAAATATGGGTTACATCATTCGCTTTTTCTAAATATACAAACGTACAAAGCCAGTCTATTCTTACTACGATACATTTATATTAAGCGAACGTACTATATGTTCGTACGTACCGGCAAGATCTAAATCTCTCCGGCTCTGAAGTTTAATACGATTTTTCCGTGTATTGCAATTATTGTACTGCAAGTTACGTGTCAAAGTGAATCTTGCCCCTGAAGTTTATCCGAAGTTTTTATTTCGAAAATGATGTGCAATATTTCGTTATTAGCGTTCGACATCAAGGAGGTTTATAATAATATCCATGCACATCTATCATACAAGTAATATAACAGATATTCATTTGCATTTTCATTGTTGAATAAGAATTAGTGATGGACTAAATCATTTTGTTCTAATGTCTTTCATTATTTAGGACTTGTAAAAGCGTTTCGAATCTAGGGTGTTTTATACGTCTTAAAAACTGCTTTCGACATAACGGATTGAAATTTAATATGGATGTGTAAAATTTATACAAATCATGGAAAGTATTTACAGAAATGTAAAAGTACAGTCTGCATAATAAGAAACACAGTCCCATATCCCATGAAGAGAAAGTAAAAAGGAGGGCGAAACAGAGAGAGTACGCAGAAATATCTTCCTTCTAACACACCTAATCAGTTTTAATTCACTTATCCTTTGTATGAGATGCAGGTAACAGTTTTTGTGAAATGAGTGCAGCGGAGCCTGTGGTTGATTAACTTAATCATTTAAGGTTGATATATAACCCTTTCCCACATTAATTTTCGTATTCTGTATACGTCTTGTAGATTACGTAATACTTTTCTAAGAGGTCGCTGTCGATTGTCCAAACTTTTTCTTATAACTGCGATTTTCGCGTATTGTGTTTTTTTAATCCATCAGTGAAGAATACGTCTTCTAGAGATGGAGGGTCAATCTTCAATAAAGTTCCTCTAGTGATTTTTTTTCATTTGAAATATCTTTTCCATTTTCCCAATGTTCAAAATTTAACACTGTAGGCACAACACTTACAAAGTTTTTTTTTAAATTCTTTCGATATCATAAAACAAAATAATTAAGTATTGAACGAATATCTGGAACTGTTACAAAACATTTGTTTAACACTTGCAACGATAGACACAAAGTGAAGAGCAGATAAAAGTACTCACTCCTTCATATTACCCGTAAATCTCCTTATTGGTAATAAGAGTACCTGGTGGTGATTAGAAAAAAATATACCCGGTGAGAGAAAATACTAGAATAAGTAATTAGATATTGTTTTTATTTAATGCACTATATACTATATATACTACCTGCCATAAATGAGGGATCACTATAATAAATAAAATACAAAAAAATGGTACACTTTTGGTGAAACAATATACATATATAACAATAAAAATGTAAGTACTATAAAAATAAACTAAAGGGTGTTTCAAATTGCGCGGTTTTTTTAAGAATAAATAAAATATAGATGGCGCACTGAATTTGTCTGGGTATGTGGGCATTTAAGAAGTGTGATGTATGACATTTATAAAAATGGCTTCGTACACGGTACAATAACGCGTTCAAATTGCTGAATTATTTTATGAAAATCAGCGTTCTGTGAAAAGACTCTTTAGAAAATTACGTGAATTTTATGGTCTACATAATCGTCCATCTGAAAATACTATTGGTCGAATTATTAAAAAATTTCAAGAGATCGGTTCCGTGGAAGACCAAAAAAGTGAAAAATACAGTCGTAGTGGTCGTTCACAAGAAAATATTGATTTGGTTTGTGAAAATGTTGCTGAAGATCCTGAAATGTCAATTAGACGATGTTCACAACAACTTGGACTTAGTGGATCAACAACATGGCGTATTTTACACAAGGATTTAATTCTGAAGGCATATAAGGACACACACAGGAACTGAAGCCATTAGATCATTTAAAACGTCGTTCATTTATCAATTTCATCAATGAACAACCAGCTGATTTTTCTCAAAAAATAATGTTTTCCGATGAGGCACATTTTGAACTTGAACTTTGAATTTTTCTTTGTGTAATATTATTATAGCACTACAAATTTCTGTACTGAATTCCTTTCTTTTTTGGCATTTTGTATGTTTATTCACGAATACTCCTATTGCAACGTACTCGGACAGATTCTAGACGTATACTAAATTTTTCTTAAATTGCAATTCTCTGTGGTACCACCAATTCCTATAAATTGTTTCTTAGAACCATTATAATCTCCTTCTGGGCTTCCGGGCTGGAACCGCGTCACTTGTATATCTGCCGACGTTTCAGCGGATAGCATAGACCACGAGCGCGGGAGTCTACGTACCAGATCATTATAATCTTGTAATATAAAAAAACTCTTTAAAATAAATATTTTCAAGAAAAGTATTCGTACTGAATACAGGTCATAAAAAGATTAAAGGAACTTATAATATTTTGCACTAACAAATATGAATATATAATTTACGTAATGATCCGGATATTATAAGTAAACTCCCCAGAAACGCACTCACATCTGTTATTTCACTTGTCCCTACCGAAACCCAGGTATAAAGACAGAGCGATTCTATCGATAGTATGTGATCCCTCATTTATGACCGGTAGTATATATATCTACAGAAGGATCTAATTCGGTTGCAAGCTACTGTAGTATTAAATGTCACAAGGGCTTTTGTATAAATGACAAAAATAATGTCTAAAATTAAATAAAAAAATGTTTAATATTTCCTTGGGTTTTATTCCTCGTTCGACAGCCGCTAGTTTTTTAGACATAGATTCTAGTTTTCTGTAAAATAGGCAGATGCACTCTACCATTGTTTCAATAATGTTTTCTTCCATGATTCCTTGTTACCAGGTCGGCTGAAAAGTCCCCGGTCTGACACATAGATGGCGTTACTGTTATTAAATCCATATGTTTTTTTAGATAGTACTAACCTTCAAACGAAACGTGTCAAAATTTGACAGCAACCCGACCATTAGTTACTGAGATATTGCGTTAAGAGTGAAGTTACTTTTGTTATTTAAAAAAAATGGAAAAAAAAGAATTTCGTGTGCTGATAAAGTACTGCTTTTTGAAGGGAAAAAATACCGTTGAAGCAAAAGCATGGCTTGATGAGGAGTTTCCGGACTCTGCGCCAGGAAAATCAACCATAATTGATTGGTATGCTAAGTTTAAACGTGGTGAAATGAGCACCGAAGACGGCGAACGCAGTTGACGACCAAAAGAGGCTGTCACCGACGAAAACATCAAAAAAGTTCGCAAAATCATTTTAAATGACCGTAAAGTAAAGTTGATCGAGACAGCTGACATCCTAAAGATATCAAAGAAACGTGTTGGACACATCGTGCATGAATATTTGGGCATGCGGAAGCTCTGTGCAAAATGGGTGCCGCGCGAGCTCACATTCGATCAAAAACAACAAGAGTTGATGATTCTGAGCTGTGTTTGAAGCTGTTAGATCGTAATAAAACCGAGTTTTTGCGTCGATATGTGACAATGGATGAAACATGGATTCATCACTACACTCCAGAGTCCAATCGACAGTCAGCCGAGTGGACTGCACGCGATGAACCGGTTCCAAAGCGTGGAAAGACGCAACAGTCAGCTGGAAAAGTTATGGCGTCAGTTTTTTGGGATGCGCATGGAATAATTTTCATAGATTATCTTAAAAAGGGCCAGTCCATCAACAGCGACTATTATACAGCGTTATTGGACCGTTCGAAGAACGAAATCGCAAAAAAACGGCCCCATATGAAGAAGAAGAAAGTGTTGTTTCACCAAGACAATGCACCGTGTCACAAATCAATGAAAACAATGGCCAAATTAAGTGAATTGGGTTTCGAATGACTTCCCCATCCACCGTACTCTCCAGATGTGGCCCCCAGCGACTATTTCCTGTTTGCAGACCTCAAGAGAATGCTCGCCGGGAAGAAATTTAGCAGGGATGAGGAGGTGATCGCCGAAACTGAGGCCTATTTCGAGGCTAAAGACAATTCGTACTACAAAAATGGTATCGAAAAGTTGGAAGAACGCTATAATCGGTGTATCGCCCTCGAAGGCAACTATGTTGAATAATAAAATCGAATTTTGCCAAAAAACTGTGTTTTACTATGGTAGACCGGGGACTTTTCAGTTCGCCTGTTATATAGTATACATTTCACATAACAAATAATTACATGTGTAGCATTTCCAAGCTTCCTAGCAGTTAACTACAATTTATTAAGAATTCCATGTATTTCAAACTTGTCTAGTTTCGTGGAATTTTCCGAATAATCGAAGTGTATTAATTACAATGCATTAAATTTTTTAAATAAGCTCCACATTAGATAACATCGGAATATTCATAGCAGAAAATAGGGCTATACAAGTCTTGATAATCGTCCATTATTTAAGGGAGCGCCCCGTTAATGTACCCTTTAAGTGGCCAGTTCCCATCCAACCAGCAGACCTTTATATTTTGGCTCATTAATTTGATGGCGTATCAGTCGGTCTGTGCTGGTGTGAGTGCGTGTCTTGTGTGTGTGTCTTCCGAAAAAAATCGTCCAACGATAATGACAGTTTGTGTGTTTACGTTGTAAAAGTTTTAGGATACGATCGCCCGCTTAATATAATGTAGGTTAAAACTGTTTCAAGTTTAAGCTATTTTTAGAAGGGCTTTTGTGTGTATATGTGTGTGTGCGCGTTCCGATTCACATAGAACGGGCCAAATAATTACTGAAAATAATGGCCGGCTGCCCGTCATTGTTTATTATAAATACATTTTCCAGGATGCGATTGTTGGTAATTTATTCTTTTTTAAATTTTATTTCGTGAATAGTCATTTCGATACAAAAAAGTCATTCTTTTATGGTGTTAATACTGCTTACTAAAATTGTTTTTGCGTCTCTTTGGTCAACGTCCCAGGTGTACCGGAAAGTTTTTCTAACAGATGTCGCTAGGTTTAAGTATGCAATGTTATGATTTGACACATGTCATTTTATTCTACTGACATCAAGCTTCAAAGCCACGCATGTTATATTTTGCGAAAGTAACACCGTCATAGATTTATACCTCTTTGAAAATGTCGAGTTTCGTGCCTGAAAAAGTGCATTTGAGGGGCACGCATTACTTTTCTTATTTAATCAAAAGAAAAAAGCCGCTGAAAGTCATCGTTTGCTGGTAGAAACTTAAGAGTGAGTATGCTCCAACCATAAAAACATGTGAGGTGCGGTTTCGACAATTTAAAAGCGGTGATTTCGGTGTGCAAGACGAAGAACGTTCTGGTAGACTCAACCTAAGCTCAAAAACAATTGGCAGAAGCGTTAAATGTGGCCCAAGAAACGTTTAGCGACCGATTACGAGTAATAGAAAATATATCCAAGAGATGTGAAAGTGGGTGCCACATCAATTGAATGACAGGCAAATGGAAATTCGAAAAATCGAAATGCTGCTTCTAAGGTATGATCGGAAGTCATTTCTACATCGAATAGTGATGTCTGATGACAAATGGTTTTACTTCGAAAACCTTGAGCCCAAAAAATCATGATTATCACCAGGCGAAGCCGTCACATTGACTCCAAGGACAAATCGTTTTGGTTGCAAGATAATGCTTTGTGGCGAAACCTGGTGAAACAGTTAATACTGATCGCTACCGACAACAAATTAGCAATTTGAACCATGCATTGATAGAAACACGCCCAGAATCCGCCCGTACTTCACCAATTTCGAAGAAGTTAGAAAATGGCTTGGTTAATGGTTTTGCTCAAAAGACAAACAGTTTTTTTGGGATGGTATTTGTTTTTTTCAATTCAAGTAATTCGTTCGTAGTGTTTTTTTATAATGTTTGTATATAAAATTGTCTACGAAGATGTTTTCTTACGTTTCCACAGTTGTTTCAGCAAGTCGAATGGGCTGTGGGCAAAATGTTCTTATGTGCAGAAGACGATGGTCCTACATCTATTGATGTAATATTTACGTAATTGAAATACATCTTCACAAAGTTGTATAAATATGCTAAAATTTGAATCATGATCTAAAACAGTTTCAAACTTTCCCAAAATACAATAATTTTTTACACGAAGCTGGGTGCGAACAGCGTTTACTATTTGCACTGATTTTCCTATTCCCTCCATTAGTCCGAAGTAATTGCTGTGAATAGTTTATAAGTTAATTTTTAACCTGACTTTCTTGAAATTTTGTTTATTTCGTATCGAATTTTAAAACCCCATATTTATGTCCTAAAAACATTTATGATAGTATAACGGTGCCTGTAAAAATGTTCCCCAATCCGTAAGAATCACCTGCGGTGGTTTAGGGATATGCGGACACAGTCTGTGAATTTCCCGAGTACGTTTGGGGGACTGAAACACTGTCTTTGTACTTGCAATTAATGTATTTACCCCTAGATGGAGAAATGTGAAGCATGGATTTTCCATGTAACATGTTAGTGACTACTGCTTTCTTTAAGGAACCTGTCTATAGAACGCATAGTTGCGGCGACGTCATAAACATTAAGAATTGGTTTTCTGACGCTTCAAATTTTTCCATTGTGTTTAACGCCACCTTTGATATTACTTCGGCAGTACATCGTTGTACTCTATGGAAGCTAGTAAGGTTGAAGATAACGTGTTGTGTATTATGTATTTGCATTGTACGTATCATAATATTAACATAATTTTTTTTACATTTCGTTGTTTCGTCATATTTAAATTCTGTTCGTTTTTCTACTGGGTAATATACATTTCGCGTATTTATTACACGATGAGATAAATGATTCGTTGTTTAATAAAGTAAACGGTAGATTACAGAAAATAAGTGTTACTCATAAGCCGAATAGAAATAGCTCATTCTATCGTACGCCAATTTTTTTTATAATTATACTTCGCTCTATTCACGTGTCGTTTACAGTCATTTTTCGTCCAACAGATTAAATATGTACCACAAACTAAATTCGGTAAATCCTTAATAAACTTATTCACTGGGTGTGACGTATGGTTGTTTTCACGAAATATGTAACTCCAGCATTATTATATGCAATACACAACAATCTATGCAGAAGTCTTTACATCCGCGGCCGACACTTTCATTCTAGTCGACGAGCAAATCATAACTGAGAATCGAGGATGTTTATGGAGATTTCCATATTTATTTATAAAATACTAGATTAACATACAATTCAAGCAATTGACATTATTAATCTAAGTAATATTATAATAAGTTAGCTTAAATTTTACTTTCGTCAAGATAACCACCCTAGCTGCGATCACGGCCTCACAAACACGCGGCATTCGTTCAATTAGTCGGTCGAGATATTCCTCATCGATAGAGTTCCATGCATTCCGCACTTACTCCAAAGATCTGTCTTGCTAGTAGGAAGTATTTTAGGCAGTTCACGATCCAAACAGTCCTATAACAGCTCTATCAGATTGCAGTCCGCACTTTGGGGTGGCCATGTCATTAATGTATGGATTCCTCTTTCAGTTTGGTCGGCGAAAAACCTTTTTACAATCTCTGCTGTGTGTTTGGGGTCATTATCTTGCTGATAAACAAACCCCGGACCCCTTAGCTCCATCGCTGACGGGAGAGCATGCTCTTGCAATATACCCAACTAGACTTCTTTTGTAATTTTTTTCTGTGATTTGCACTAATTTTCCGACGTACCCACCTCCAAAGCAACCCGAAACCATCACATTTCTGCCACCATGTTTCACTGTCTTAACCACACATTCATGTACCTTTCTCTCCCCGACACGACGACCAAAAAAGGTACGACGTTTATTTCCAAAAATTTCAAATTTGGATTCATCTGTCCATAAGACTTGTTTCCATTCTTCGACACTCCAGTATCTGTGTGTTTTCGTCCAGGCCAATCTTTTTTGTTTATGTTTTGCAGACAGACGTGTTTTTTTACTGCTCGACCTCTAAGTCCAGCTTCAGCTAAACGACATTTGGTTGTTGTTACGCTAACCGTGGCTTCGGGGTGTACGTTATATTGTGCTGCTATTTCCGGGACTGTAAGGCGACGATTGTGTAAGGACATTTAGTAGTTATCCTCGGCCGTCCACTACATTTTCGGTCCCCGAGTTGGCCAGTTTCTGCCATTCTCTTTATAGTTTGACGAACACAATAATACTCGGAAACATTTAGTTGTCGGCCGATTGCTCTATTAGAAAGCTTTGTTTCGTGCAAAGCAATAATTCTTGCCCTTTGTTCAAGAGTTAGTTGCTTTCTCCTTGCCATGTTTCAAATGAAATTAAAAAAATACGCTCACTCGATAGCACTTGCTGACACTTCATTAACAACGTGAATACTGAGTATTCACTGTGTAATAGACATAAAATATACCCTTAGGAGAGCACAAATATCAGGTAAAGACTGGCTATTACGTCCACGTAATAAACCATACAATAAACAATTCCGAGTAAGGGGTATTCTCCATGACACCCTCATATTTCGTACCTGAATATTATTTCTGGAAATGTAAGATAATGTGTTTATTCGTTTATACAAAATGCTTTAGTTAAATAACGTACGAATATGTAAAATGATTTTAGTCTGGATAAAATTTCAATATATTAACTTAAATATTTTATTTACTTCTGCAATTAAAATTATCTATAGTGCGATTAAACTTACGGACGGCAGTGTACATACGAATTAGTGATGTCTCATTAGCAAAAAGTAAACAGATCGATTATATAGTGGCCGTGCTTTTTTGTGAAAAATCCTTTACAAAATATTTGAATCCGTTTTAAACAGCACATCTATATACTGTAAAATCTTCATATAATCAACGTCGTTTTAAGAGAACCACTCAGTAATAGAGTAAATATGAAGAGAGACACACCTACCTGCAATTAATATGGTTTGGTTAAGGAGATTTTCAAATTTCCCTATCCCTAGAAAAATAGTTGTTACTCCACTATTGGATGCTTGTGGTTATCACATTGTTAGCCTACGTTTTTATTAGAAGTTATCTGAATATTGCGTTAGTGAATTGTTTTTTTTTTCATTACTATACGAGATAATATTTGCTTTAAATGTATCATTGTTATTTGCTGCTTGAAGGTTATGTTGATAATCCCATAGAAACAAAAGGATTTGAATTCAACTGACGAAGCTGAAATACTCGCGAAGCCTTGAATAAGAGGACAACAGTCACAGAATTAGTGAAAAAATAATGTTGTTAAATCAACTATAAGCGGAATAAAGAATAGAATAGAATATGTTTAAAGAACATGTTTAACACATGTTAAGTCCCTAACAATGAAAACAACATTTTTTTTGCAAAATTTTTTTTTATTCATCAACATAATCACCTTTTAGGGTGATACGTTCCAACGCTTTTCCAATTTTTCAATACCATGTTTATAAAAAAATTTATCTTTCGCTTCAAAATAAGCTTCAGTTTCAATGACCTCCTCATTTGAGCCAAATCTTTTTCCCTGGAGCATTTTTTTATGTAGTCACTGGGGGCTAAATCTGGCGAATATGGGGGGGTGGGGAAGCATTCGTTCAATTTTGCCATTGTTTTCATCGACTTGTGGCAGGGTGCATTGTCTTGGTGAAAAAGGAATTTTTTTCTCTGCATGGGCGGTCGTTTTTTTGCGATTTCCTCCTTCAAACGCACCAGTAAGTCAATAAAATAATCACTGTTGATCGATTTACCTTTTTCGAGGTAGTAATGAAAATCAATGTGTATCCCACAGACGCCAGGACTGTGCCAGCTGACTGCTGCGTTTTCGGACGTTTCGGACGGCTTTCGCCAGCTGTGCGCCACTAGATGACTGCCGCTTCGATCTTGTATGTATCCATGTTTCGTCCATGGTCACGTAACGAAAGAAATCTTTTTTGTTGCGAGTAAATAGCGATAAACAGCTTTCTGAATCATCGACTCGTTGCTGTTTTTGTTCCATCGAAAGCAATCGCGGCACCCACTTGGAAAAAACCTTTTTCATGCTTAATTTTTCATGAAGGATAGTAAATACACTTCCATATGATATCTGTGTCATTTCAGCAATCTCACGGAGCTTCACTTTACGATCTTTCATTATAATTTTTTTCACTTCACTCAAATTTTCCGGTGTAACGGCTTCCACAGGTCTACCCGAGCGTTCCGCGTCATTTGTGTCGGTACGACCACGTTTAATTCGTTGCTTTTGATGGACGGTTACATTTTTCAGTCCATTGTTTTGCTTGCGTGGTGTTTTCACCCATTAAAAAACAATGTTTTATCATGGTTTTTTCCATTGTTTAAACAAACTACAAAACGACTTTATCCAACCTCGATAACTCAGCTGTTTCTGGTCCGATCGACTTAAAATTTTGACACGTTTCAAGCAAAGGTTAGTACTCTAGAAAGACGTGGTTACTGGTTTACTACGAGCGCCATCTATGGGTTAGTCTCGGGACTTATTGATCCATGTGTTAGTTCCTAAAAGAGTATTAACCAACGTGCGTGGTACTGCTATGTTATTTAAAATGTAGTATGTAATTATGGAGGTGAAAATGATTGAGTTCCGGACTCGCGCTAGTATTGCAATAATAATAAAAAAAGAGTTAATAATTAACGTAATTTGATTTATAATGATGCATGAAAAATCCATAGTGTGTCAAGTTGAAAGAAAGATTATTAGCAGCAATAATAACAAAGTTGCCCTCAAAATTTTATTTACTAATGGGTGTGCAACTTAATTCGGTTACTTTTTGTGTAAAAAAATGCCTTTATTTTATAATCAAAATGCATGAACATATTATTCAAAGTCTTGTCCATCGGAAGCTACTACTTTTCCCCATCTTTCGGGCAATTGATGGATTCCTTCCCAAAGGAACCATTCATCGTTTGAGGCTAAAAACGAACTAAGCCAATTTTTGATTCCTTCAACTGAAGTGAAGCGTATCCAGAAAGGGCATTCTGCATCGATCGAAATAAATAGTAATCAGAAGGAGCAATGTCTGGGCTATAAGGCGGGTGAGGTAAAACTTCCAGCCGCTGTTTTCCAAATAGTTTTTAACTGGTCTTGCAACATGAGACCGAGCGTTGTCATGATGGAATATTATAGACTCATGCCTGGTCGCATATTCTGGTCGTGTTTCGGCGATTGCTCTCTTCAAACGAATTAATTGTTATCTGTACAGCTCGCCCGTAATAGAACCACCAGGTTTTAACAGCTCATAATGGATAACACCCGTCGAATCCCTCCAAATAGACAGCGTAACCTTGGCACCATGAATATTTGGCTTCGCCGTTGTTGTTGATGGCTGGCCAGGCTTTACATAAAATTTTTTTCGTTTTGGATTATCGTAATGAATCCATTTTTCATCACCAGTAATGATTCGAAGCAAAAACGACTTCCTTTTATGGCGTTCAAGCAGTATTTGCGACTTGCAAAATCGTCTTTCAACGTCTCTTGGCTTCAATTCGTGCGGTACCAAATTTCCTTGCTTTTGGATGAATCCCAATGCTTTTAAGCGTTTTGAAATGGTTTGGTGAGTTACTCCCAATGTTTTTACAAGTTCTTCTTACGTTTGACATGAATCTTCATCCAGTAATGTCTCCATTTCCTCGCCTTTTTTGACTTATTTTGGGGAGAACGGAAAACTATGTCGAAACGTAAATTTTTGAATGTGTGTGGTTGTCTTTGAAGTTTGAATGATTTTTTTAATAAAAAAAAGTATTCAGTTTGTATTCTCTTAGTTTACGATTACTGATTACGTAATACGAGGGCTTAATTAAAACTTATTATTGACAAAAATTTTAGATTTTTCAAAGGGTTGTTATTGATTGAATTCATATTTAATAATTTTATAAGTAAACTTAAAAGAATGCTTTTCTAAAAGAAATATACATTAATTTGTGTTTGTTTTTTTGCAGCTTCATCCCAAGTAGTTCTCACAGTGCAACAAAGATCGGGGTCTCATAGAATGGGATCTCCAAGTTTACACAACCGTCCTCTAACAACGCACACTCCCGCCAGAATAACAGGACCACAACCAGTGAATGTAAGTATTTGATATTGTAGATTCTATTCCATCCAGAGACATTAAATTTATCAGTTTGTTTGGGTATTTAGACAAGCGAGGTGTGGCAATTAAATAACGAGACTAGAGTGAGAAATGTTATTTATTGCAAATACAGTTACATTTAGCATTTATCCCCTTGAACACACTTTCCTCCCCAGCTATATGCCGCTGTATACTTGTTTTTCATTGTTCAAAACAATGCTGTGATTCATCACTTTTGGTAACAGGTGGAAATCACATGGTGCGAAATCTGGCGAATACTGAGGGCGATCAAGCACAACAATACGCTTTTACGTTAAAAACTTCTTCATTGATACGCATTGCGAGCTGATGCTTTGTCCTGGTGCAGAATCCGTGAGTCGTTCTTCCACATATCCGGTCTTTTCTTCCTTACTCTTTCTTTCAGCTTGATTAGGACTTTTTTGTAGTATTTGTGATTAACGGTTTGACCCTCAGGCACCCAGTCAGTCATGATGACACCCTTGATATCGACACCCTTGATATCTCATTCGTACCTTCCAGTGCATCGAAAAAATCCAAGTTTCATCACACATTTATTTTTATGCAAGCTTCAATTTTGATTTCTTTTTGTTCCTGAGTGCATCCGCTTTACCCTTACTGTTGAAGCTTTTACCAGATGTTCGACGTCCTAACTTTCTTACGATTTCTTAAGGAACTAACTTTTAAAAATTGTGCATCCGCTTTACCGAGCTTTTTTGGACGTCCGCTCTGAACATTTCACTATCTTTGATATTTTCACTTGACTATAACGTTCTTGGTGTAAAACAATAATTTTATTCCTCTCTAGTAATGCTATTCTAGGCATTTTCTATCTATTGTAACAATATACAGCTCACGATTGTTTCTTAAAATGCAAATTTCACTCGCAGGCGCGTTTTTTAAGAATCTAAATAAATTCTATTGTGGAACCGCTCTGTATCGTTTCTACCACTGAGGTAAAAACAAAAATCTTATACATACTCCCTTGAAATTTTATTGCAGAAAGGTGCAATGAAATTCATTATTTTAATCCTCTTATCAGGCGGTCGATCTCACCCCTACGCGAAAGTATGCTGTTATAAACTTGGAAATTTTCAGTGAGTATATTTCTACCCATAAGTGAATCGTTCTTGGAAAGATGTATTAAGTATTATAAATTAAATTAGCCCAATAATTATTAGTAAAAACGTTTCAGTAAATAAGTTTAGATGCTTGTTTGTTTCTTTTGCACAGTACTGTATGCAGTTGCGTATGCGTTTAATAAGGAATGTCATTTCATTTATTTTTCTCTTTGAAAAATGTGTGAAAAATATTGAAACCTGCTTTATATATTAGGTGCGCAACTAAGTGCTCGCTGTTTTTTGATGAAAATGCAACTTTATAGTGAAAAAATGTTTACAAATGAATCATTCAAAATATTGCCCGTCACTAGCGACAACATTTTCCCATCTTTCTGGCAGAGCTCGAATACCGTCACGGTAGAAGTGTTCGTCTTTTGAGGCTATCAATGAATCAAGCCATTTTGAGATGTCTTCATATGAGCGGAACTGCTGATTAGCCAGACCATGTGCCATCGAACGGAACAAGTAATAATTGGACAGCGCAGTATCTGGGTAATATGGCGGGTGGGGTAGGACCTCCCATTTGAGCGTTTCTAAGTAGGTTTTAACGGGTTTGGCAACGTGAGGGCGAGCGTTGTCATGCTGTTGAATCACTTTTTCGTGCCTCTGTTCGTATTGTGGCCGCTTTTCGCCCAGTGCTCGGCTCAATTGCAGCAATTGAGTTCGATACCGTTCCCCAGTGATGGTTTCGTTCGGTTTCAACAACTCATAATAGATAACACCGCTCTGGTCCCACCAAATACACAGCAAAATCTTCGCAGCGTGAATATTCGGCCGAACCGTCGACGTAGAAGCATGACCTGGCAGTCCGCATGATTTCGTTCTCTTTGGGTTGCTGTAATGAATCCATTTTTCATCACCCGTAACGATGAGATGAAGAAAACCCTTCCTTTTTTTGCCGCTGGAGCAGTTGTTCACAGGCGAAAAACGACGCTCAACGTCTCTTGGCTTCAAATCGTAAGGAACCCAAGTTCCTTGTTTTTGAATCATTGCCAACGCATGCAATCGCTGGGAAATGGCTTGGCGGGTAACTCCTAATGCTGAAGCAAGCTCTTTTTGCGTTTGGCACGGATCCTCATCGAGCAATGCCTCCAATTCAGCGTCTTCGAAGGTTTTTGGTCTTGCTTCACGCGAACGGTCCTCAACATCGAAATCACGGCACGTTGTTTCACTTAAAGCAGCATCTCCGTAAACTTTTTGGAGTTCTCGATGCATTTCAGCCGCCGTTTTCTTCGAATGATAGAAGAAAAGCAACATTTCCAGCAAATGACGATTATTTGGCAGAAAATCAGACATTTTCACACAACCAAAAGTATATGACTCAAAAACAAAATCACTAATGTGTCAAAGCGGTTTGTTTACCATATGTCTAAGCTTGGTTCATGACGTTTTGGTTATGTCACAATCGACCAGCACTTACTACTGGAGACATCTCTTGAAAAACAGCGAGAACTTAGTTGCCCACCTAATATAGATTTTTAAAGTGCAATCTGGGAATTAGATAACCAGGCCATGTATTACAAAATGTTCACAATTCCGAATCACCTCTTCATAGTTTAAACACAATTAGAAGCTACTTCTACTGGTATTAGAAAGGGAGTAGGAATTCTAAATTTTCTTTTATGCGTGATATTGAAAGTAACCCACCTACTCATGGATTCAAATGATATATTTAACACATATCATCACAACAAAAAATAAATATTTTACATTCAATATTTATCAAACTGTAATCCCATTTATACAATGTATGTATATAAGAAAACCAAATTACCCTTTGAAAATTGTTTATTTATACATTGATATAAGTAAACACGCATAAAACTTTATCAAACGGATGCAATTCAAATAAGCATTCGTAAAAACGAGGCCCCCGACGTAACGGCGACCTTTGTACACAATCCTCCTTCGCTGTATCCTCTAAATGAATGACGTGTCCATTGGTCGGTCTTCTCTCTTAATAATATAATGAAAACGAACAATGTAAAACGTTGAGATCTTGTTATGTTGTCTGAATGTCTAGGATATTCGTCCTGAGATAGTCAGTGACATTATCTACACATATACACACGAAATACAGCTGTTCATTAGACCAAAAATACAGCAGCGAACACAAACACGTTAATTATCAAGGTCAGCGCGTTTCTTATGTGTCGTGTTTGCGAAACGAGGTGTTTTTTTCAATTCTAATTTATGATGGCTGATTAACTTATTGCAATGTGATTCGTTTGCTCGTAAGCATTATATGTATGCGACTGGAGGAACATAAAGTTGGTTATTTATTCGTGTTTCGCATACACTGTCGTCAGAAAGTTTCGAACCTGATGCGAATAACTTAGGGACTTAGAAATGATATACAACTACTTGCAGCATTGAGCATAACTTCAAAAATGAAATATACAAGAGGTGTCCGATGTTAAAGGTACAAATCAAATGTTGGAATTTTATGTCTCTAATCAATAGTACAAAAATTAAATCTATGTGTAGGTATCCTATTATATACTATTTTTATTATCTATAATTTCATGCAGCTGCACTTATTTATTCTTATGTATATACAGTACTGTGCAAAAGAAATAAGCACCTTCTTGAATTTTACAAGAAGCTATTATAAAAGGTTAAATAGTAATCTTACAAAAGTTGAAATTTTTTTTAATGTATGAAAACTAATATATGTCGATATTTAAACATAAACAACTTAAATTTTCAATATTTTGTATGACTACCTTTATTTTTTATGGTATCCTGCATTCTTCTTGGTAGGTTTTCCACTAATGAATTAATGAAATTTTCAGGAATATTGTACCACTCTTCCTGTAGTATCTTCCACAGTTCATTTTTGTTCTTTGGCCCCCTTTCACAATTTTTACTGTCAAAATAATCCCACACATGCTCAATAATATTTAAGTCAAGACTTTGAGGTGGCCATATCAGTCTGCAATGCACCATTTGCTTCCTGCTATGTTAAATAACTTTTCACAAGTTTTGAAGTATCCTTGGGATGATTATCTCGCTGTAGAATGAAATTATTGCCAATAAGTCGCTGCCCTGATAGTATACCATGTTCTTCTAATAGTGTTCCGTATTTCTCACCAGTTAATTTACCCTCTATTTTTACAATTTCACCCACACCTGCTGCCGAAATACAGCCCCAAACTTGGATATTGCCTCCTAATGCTTTATGGTAGTGTATAAACATGGTTCTAATGATTCACCAGGTCGTCGTCTAACATACTGACGTCTGTTCGTTCTAAGTAATTGATATTTCGATTCGTCGGTCCATAGTATTTGTCGCCACCCATTATCATACGTTTGTTTAATGTATAGTATAATGTAAATAATTTATTTTTATCAATAGTTCGTATTATCAAAATTTTGGACAGATTAACGAAACGAAAATTTGGAGATTATGTTTATTCTGAATTTAAAAAAAATATTATTTGCAGCATCGTAATTTTAAACTTTGCCGAATTTTTAGGACGAAAAACTGCATCAACTCCAACTGGAGAGGGAACAGCATTTTCGCCTGATGATCGAGAAAGAGGAGCGTTACTTGGAGGCGTTACGCTGCCAATTGGCGCGCACCCCCGATGAAAAGAAACTGTCTGAGTTGGAGAAGACGGAACGAAATCTGCAAAAACTCCAATGCATGCTCATGAATCACGTCAGAAACCAAAGCGAGGTAAATCATACACGCACTTACCTATTTCTATGTTTGTTAATTTTGGGCCCGTCCATAGTTTAATTAAAAAATAAAAGAAAAAAAATCACGAACCATAATTACGAATTACCTTTCCTAATTTAAATTGTCCCTTGTAAATCGTCTTCATCACAAAATTAAGAAATATATAATTTAATGTTTACTACTTTTTCTGTGCTAAATGGTAAAGATTTGCAAAGAAATTTTTGATGGTATGGAAGTCTTACTTCCCAATAACTAATCTGATGCAATAACTATTATGTCATTTAGTTTCACAGTCTTTAAATATGAAAAGAATTCATCACGATTGGAATTTTCAAAAAAAAAAGAGAATTTTTATTGTATTAATCAATGAAGCAGTAGAAAATATTAAATTAAATATTTGTCATTTGTATAGAAGTATGTTTGTTTCATATCCTCATTTAATTCATTCATCAGTGATCTTCACACCCAAACCATTTATATATATATTTTTGGAAATAAAAAGTTTTTTTATAAGTAGCAAAGTTGTCGTCTAAATAGATGGATGTTTGTGTTACGTTTGGTGTTCCTTTTTGCGGTGCTTGGTTGGTGAATGGTGGCTTATAAAATTGCTCTATGTGTAGTGTTGTATACGTGGCACTGCAACATAATATTTTAATTTACATCAAAAAAGATTGATTAATTTCACGGGACTAAATTCACACGGCCGTTGTTTTTTCGCATATATTTATAATATGTAAATAGTAATTGGTCTGACTGCTCTCCTAGACGAGTTATTAATCAATCTTGTTTAACTGGTGATTTGTCTAATTTTCATTGTTTTCGTATGCTCAGTTGTTGTGTCCTTGTAATAATGTTGTGTTGTTAAAACTTTGAGCTCACTTACCTAGTCGGTTACATGCTGTGTAAAACAATTTTATGACTTGGTAATTGGAGAATATTGGAATGGAATGAACACTATTCCATTGGACTAGTAGATGTAGAAAAGATGTAATTTTTTTTAGACTTTTTCACTGATTTTGAAGCTTAAATCTCATTCGACGAGGGTGGTCTAAAATATTACTTCTATGGCAAATAATGAATTGTCAATTTCTAAAGTATTTTTTATTTTTCTTGTGAATAATAGATTTATATCAACGATATACAACAGACTCGCAATGTAATGAACTATTTTCGGCAAGACGTGTCCACTAAACCGAATTGCTCACTATGTCGAAGGTCGGGAAAATTAAAAGCAAAATAATATTTTTACACAAAAAAACCTTTATTCTAATCTACATCATTAAACTTATGTTTACATAATACATAAGTAACCATTCATGTTAATATAAAACAAATATTTATAGATACAGTAATTTATTGCTTCGGAGTGAAACAATTATTTTTAGTTGCTTTTGTTTTCCGCTGAACCTTATTTTTATAAAGTTAGAACTTGTTTACTAGCGTCTGGAGATATTATCGGTAAATAGCCAAATATTGAGTGTTTGAACAAAGGAACTTTTTATTGACATAATAGACCGAACACCCACTAACACAATTTTCTTCTATATGTGTATTTATTCCTTCCCATTAAATTGTTACAGTTCAATTTTCATATCTCGTACATTTTATTTCGCTGTTCCTTTTAATTTGGAAAACCTTGTATAGCATATTTATTCTTTTTGGGTTTATTAGTTTAATTTTACTGTAACATTAATTTCGAAACTTTATTAATCGTATTTTTACATTAGTTTATATACATTTATATATTTCTTTGTAAATTATTTCATTTAGTTGATGTTTGGTTTTCAAATTTAAGAATTATCTATGCATTGCTAGAACCGTGGGAAAGTAAACCTTATTATTTTTGCGTTTTTTTTGTGATATCGTAGTTTTCGTGTGATCTAGCTGTTTTGCACACACTTTTGATAGGCACGGATATACTTGTCATATATGTAGCTCATATTCTAGAACTCTTCTTCTTTCAAATTTATGAATTGCGTTTACATTGCTAGAACCATTTTCGGTTTTGGGTTTCTTTTTTGTTTCTTTGTTTATTTTTATTATAACATTCATTTCGACTCCTGATTAATCGTATTTTTGTATTAGTTTATTTTCATATACATTTGTATATTTCTTTGTAAATTATTTCATTTAGTTGGTGCTTGGTCTTCAAATTCAAAAATTGTCTTGCACACACTTATGATAGGCATGGATATACGTCTATGTGGTTCATATTCTAGAACTCTTCTTCTTTCAAATTTATCAATTGTCTATGCATTGCTAGAACCGTGGGGAAAGTAAACATCACTTTTGCGTTTCTTTTTGTGATATCCTACTTGTCGTGTGATGTAGCTGTAGTGCTCACGCTTGTGATAGGCATGGGTAAACGTGTTGTCTATATGACTCATATTATAGAACTGTTCGTCTTTTTTTATTTGTTTATCTTTATTTTAACGTTCATTTCGATTCCTAATTAATCGTATTAGTAGTAGATAGTTTATTTTCATATGCATTTGTATATTTCTTTGTAAATTATTTTATTTAGTTGATGTTCGATCTTCAAATTTAAGAATTGTGAATGCATTGCCAGAACCATGGGAAAGTAAACCTTATCACTTTTGCGTTTCTTTTTTGTGATATCGTACTTGTGTGATCTGTAATGCTCACACCTATGATAGGCATGGGTATACGTGTCATCTATATGACTCATATTCTAGAATTCTTCGTTCCACCCATTTTACCTCTTACCTTGAACAGTTTCGTGTCGTTTACTTGGTCTCGAATAAGCCATCGTTGGGGTTGTGATACGATTCTTTCCTCTCGCTTTGAAACTTCTCTGCAAAGGATTATAGAAGGGAAGACTTCTACAATTATTATTGTTTCAAATTTATCGTTGGTCCTAGGAACGATTTGATATTCGCACGAGCTTGAAACAACAAGCCCGTTTAAGATATGAGGTGCGTCTTAGTGTATGACGCCATATATGTTCGAGTGTTCTATTGTTAGTTATTCTTCTAAGGTTTCCGTGGCAGTTTCTTTTTTCTATTATCGATTAATCGTATTTTTACATTGTCTTATTCTCGTATACATTCGTATATTTCTTTGTAAACTATTTCATTTAGTTAATATTTTAATCTGCAGCTTTACGAATTGTCTATGCATTGCTAGAACCGTGGAAAAGTCCACTCTTTACCGCGTTATTTTTTTGCGATGTTGATCCCTTATCACGTGTTCTTTTCAGTGTTTTTACTTAGTCTGTGGGTCGAGTGGACCTAGGAATTGTTCTAGAATCTTTCTGTCTTCTTTACATCCCACCCCTGCCCTGGGAAGTTAAGCTTCATTAACTCTAACAAGTGAATGGTGTGGTTGTGTATTATTCATTCTAATAAGATTTCTCTGTGGATGATTTTAAGAAAAGAAACCACGTACTCATGAATATTATTGCCATATTTTCGATTTATGCTCTTCTTTTTACTTTTGCTTGTTTGAATATTCTGGTTAGGCTCCAATAGAATATCTCTGTCTTAGTCTTTTTGGCTTCTCACAAGTGGAAGCTACACGTATGATAGTTGCTTCTAGTAATTTGTATCTCCTGTACTAAGGGTTGATGACCATACACATGTTTTATAAATGCTTGAACAAGCAGTGTTTAGTTACCAAATCATCTTAGTTTTGACTTTTAATTTGGTTAGCTGGGAGTTTATTATCTAGCTTATGTCACAATCGAAAATTCAGCCACGTATCTTGATGGCTTGGCCATCTAATGTACTTTTTACATTGTTCGGTCGATCAACTTCCTGTTCGATCCGTAAGAGGGTGTACAGCGCCTCCCATTGCTTTTTATGTTATTCGATTGTATATCAATTTTTTTAAGATAAATTTGATGGAGGCTTCGTTTGATTAAACTTAATCACTTAAGGTTAATATATAACTCCTTTCCACATTAGTTTTCGTATTCTGTATACGTTTTTCGATAATTAAGTTGTCATCATCAGCAGACAATTGAGCAGTGTCGCACCTGGAAACCACGGCAAAATCCACACGAAACAAATTCCGTGCACGAAAGCCAAAACGCGTGGTGTATAAGTGTGCATTTTGGCTTTCAATGGTAAAGATCGTGTACGGAATTTGTTTCGTGCGAATTTTGTCGTGGTTTCTAGATTCGACACTGTTCAATTATCTACTCGCGACAACTTAGTTGTCGAAAATACGTATATCAAGCCTTATATTCATGGCTATTGATAGAGTCAGACCAGCTGAAGAGTGGTGGTGGTATTCCACGAAACGTGGGTGGTCGGTCGACAACAAACGATTAATTTCATCTAGTTGGCTTTGCTTGTATCTATGAACAGATTTTTCGTCCAGTAGAATCCTTAACGGTCCAGCAAACAAGTTATGGACCTTCTTTTTGAACCATCAGCAATCACATTACTATTATTAAAGTGCGTCTGATATGTTTCTTTCTTTTAAAACACCTTGTATACGTATATATTTTTTCAAACTTTCGGTATCCAAATTTAATTTTGTTGATTATTTATTGAATGGGCACTCTTTGTACCTAGAATTGTTTAGAAAGAGAAAATAATTATACCTGCTATAACTCGTATGGCAGAGTTCTATAAATAGCCTATAAAACGGTATAATTTCTTAATAAACCCAGACACTTAGCGGAAACGCTAATGAGGCTTAATAATTCAAAATATGTATATAATAAGCTTTAACTGTGTGAACACAGATATCTTCACAACACACCAATGAAATGGCACTTTTGATTTATATGAAAGAATGTGAAAATTTGTGCGTTATTTTTAATTACGCATCTGAACCTAAATTAACCAATTTTCCTGTGTTAGAAATCGTAATTTAGTTTGCGTAATGGCTAGGAATAAAAAAAAATCAGCTCGGGAGTAATGCGGAAAGATGCCACATGTTATAAACTCGTTTCGATAAACAAATAATTGAACGAACACAGGCAAGGAACGCCACTTATTAGCAAAACATAAACTCGACGAAATACGTTTCAAACAGGAAATATAAATCTGGTTTCCTGAAACGGATTTACGATAATGTATTTGTAACAAATTAGGAGGCTAATACCACCGGCGTTTACTGAATAGTTGTTTTCGTATAAGGAGCTAATTAGAATGTGTAGAATTAAATTAAAGGCTTTGTTTGAAAGGGATTTTTGAAAAGACTAAAAAGATTTTATTGTAATGCAGTTCAATACGTGGATTGCCTTTTAAGTTTTGCATATAAAGCTGGAATAAAACAGTAGATAGCTTTTAAAGACTTCATTGTTTTGCAAAGTCTTCTCCACGAAGATTAATGCTCTTTTGCATGCGCTCGAACCAACTCTGGAAGCAGTTACTCCATTCGTTTGTTGGCACAGTCAAAATTTTTTTGAAGCCATCGACTGCTTCTTCTGACGACTGGAACCTTCGACCACGGAGTCCGTTCTTGATTTTCGGTAAGGTAAAGAAATCGTTGGGACCTAGGTTCGGACTGTACGGAGGATGGTCTAGCAATTTAACGTTTTGTTGAGTTAAAAATTCTACTGTCTTGCGTGCTGTGTGCGAACTTGCATTATCTTGGTGGAGGATGATTCGTCGTTTGGGGTTGATTTTTCGAAGCTCAGCGATGACTTGCGGCAAACAAATGGTTGTATACCAATCGGCAGTAACATTTATTTGATCTTGTAGAGGAATTGTTGCTACATGACCTGCTTTCGAGACAAATGTCGTGACCATCGTTTTGGAGACAGTTCGAGAACATCCAAACAGACGACTGGCGTTTATTTTCTGGCTCGTATGAGTAAATTCAAGATTTATCGCCATTGACAATGTTGTACACGTTTTTAGAGTTTCCGACGTTGAAGCAATTTAGAGTTTTTTGATATCAATTCACCCCAACTGGTTTCTGTTCTTCAGTTAACAGATGTGGTGTCCAGTGGGAAACTAATTTCTTTACACACAATTCTTTATGCAAAATTTTTTGAACTGTGGTCTTTGAAATCCCCAGTAATGCTTTAATCATGCGATATGTCACATGTCGTTCTTCGTTGATGATCCTGCGCTAGGCATCGATGTTTTCCTAAGTAACTGCTGTTTTTGATGAACCTGCTCTTGGATCGTCGCTGAGAATAATCCGTCCTTGTTTGAATTCTCCATACCAACGAGAAATTGTTGACTGATGTGGTGCTTCATTGTCGAAAACAGAAATCAACTCGGCGAGGCATTCTTGTTGAGATAATTGTCTTGGGAAATTATAGAAAATTGTTCCGCGAAAATATTCTCGGTTTAATTCCATTTTTCAACTAACTTGTCAACTTTGAGAGTTCGTTGTAACTAACATATAACACTACACGTATCGTATTGAAACTTTAGTTTTAGGTTAACTAAAGATGGAGGTTAATTTTTAGTACTGACATTTGTTTAGTGACGCCCTCTATGTCCCACTATGCAAAACTTAAAAGAGACATCCCACATATATTGATTTCAGTAACTATGGCATCATCTTCAGCAGAATATTAAAGGAATGCATATGGTCAAGATTTTTTGCGAAAGAACCATAAACCGTTTTTCTAAACTCTTACTGAAGATGACAACTTATTGGATTATTTTGAACGTAATTTCATTTCTTTCTTTCATAGAAATGAACAATTCTTTTACAATGGGAGTAAAAAAAGGCATCTGTGGTGCCAATTTTGAAAACCGGCTTGATTAAGTAGTTGGGAAATTACATGTGTCATTCGAACAGCTTGGATTTTACGCCGGCAAGTCTGTCTTAATGAATCTAGCGAATTGTACAGAATATAAGTATCTATGGTGTTATGGATCGACGTATTCAGGGTACCAACCTTACTATTATTCATCAAGAAAAGAAATGCCTTCTATTTGTTTGGATTTCAAGGGTTTTATTTTACTTTATGAGCTTCTATCAGACAATTCTACAATTCATTCGGAAGTATATTTTCACCAAATGGTTTGGTGATCGTGGCGGCCAAACTGCCAACCTCTTCTAATCTACCGGCTCGTATAATTTTGATTAGGACAATCTGTTACTTGTCTACCAAAAGGCGGAGGAACGTCATCGTGTTGTATCCAGATTCGTCGTCTTACATAAGGATAAATGTTATCCAGTAGTATTTTCCAGGAAACGCACCACACCAAACATTCACCGAAAGACTACTTTGGAAGGGGATTCCCTACTTTGTCGTCGATTTTCAAGTGCCCTGTACTAGTACTGACATTAACACAATGTTGCGCGTCAACTGTATTAAGTACTGTTTCTTCTCGAGCAAGTTTTAGTTGCATGAGACTTTCAAAAGTAGCTGCAAGAAACTTGATTGTTTTCCAAAGTCATCGATGGACTTTGCTAAAAGCAGTTCTACAAAGGGTACTAGGAAAGTTTTGCAATACAGCTTTGTTTATTTAATTTTTCAAAGTAATTTCCTCTACACCTCTCCATCCTCCGAAACCAATCTTTAAACCAGTTCTGCCAAGTTTCACTAGGGAATAAAGCACACTCTTCCCTAGCCCGCAGGAGGTCCCCATCACTGGAAAACCGACCCCTTTTAGCTTAATTTTCACATGCGGGAACAGTCTAAAGTCACAGGGAACAAGATCTGGATTGTAGGGAGGGTGCTCGAGAAGTTTCAATTCTGTCGTGGTCAAATATTCGGTGCAGACTTTGAAGCGGTGAGCTGGAGCATTATTGTGATAGAGGAACCAGGTGTCCATTCTTGACTTTGGCCGCAGGCTCTTCATAGATCCAATGACTTTAGGCAGGCACTGTTCAATACACCACTTACCTGTGACTGTCTTCTGTGTGTTCAAAACGATGCGTTCCACAATTCCACTCGATTTGAAAAATACAGCTATCATTTTCTTCTTTACAGATCGGGATTTTCTGACAACTACGGGTGTGTCCTCATCATCAAAGACCCAAACTTTGTTTTAAGCTTTGGTCGGCAAAGGCAATAGTACAGTCAAGTCTCGTGACCTGTCACGATGTTGTTCACATACCGAGATTGTCTCTTATTCAACTTTTTTAGCATCTCCCGGCACCAAGTCACACGTCTCATCTGCTCTTCAGTCAGTCGATGCGGCACCCAGAGAGAACAAAGTTTCTTCACGCGCAAATGATCATGCAGAATCGAACGAATTTCTGATGTATTTAGGCCTGAAGTACCCTCTATCTGTTGGTAGGTCACTCGCCTGTCCTCGCCAAGCATATTCCTCACAGTAGTAACGTTTTCCTCCGTAACTGACGTTCGTGGCCTTCCCGGCCTCTCAGCATCCTCCACAGTTAAATTTCCCCTTTGGAATTCTCTATACCACCTGAATATCGTTGTGCGATATGTACAAACATCACCTAGTACAAGAGTAATTTCTTCGAAGCACTGGTCTATGTTTAAACCACGCACGAAATTATAACGCAAAACTGCCCTTATCTCATTTCGTGGCCTCGATGCCATCGCAAGCAGTTTACACTCTCACTGCTAATGAATAACTGAGACCATCGACATGGCGCGGCGGCTACTATACACGTATGGACATGTCTCAACATGCGCAACAAGCAGCTTCCTACAATTCATTGTTGCATCATAATGCAAAACTTTCCTGGTACCCTTTGTATTCGCGTATAAAATGTTTTCTTCACAACTATCTCGTTCTCACTCGCGTATTTTGAACATTAAAGTTTCCTGCGGTGAACTAAATGAATTTCGGAATGTTTCTTGTATAATGAATGAAGTTAAATTTATATACATTTATTTACAGAATGACCCCATTTGTTTTTTGTGAAAATTCGTCTCCGACCAAATGAGACGTACTGTACATGGTCCCTATTATGTTGAATATACATATGTCATTATCCAACAACAAAAGAGAATCGATAAATGTGCGCAACAAATGTCGAAAGCAGTTAATGCCAGCTCAAAATGGATTTATCACTTATTGTTAATTGTAAATTTGCAAACAGATGTTAATCAGTAACTGTGAATTTTTTTATCTGTTGCAGTAATATGTATGTTTCGTATGTGTTAACACAGTGTATGCGTTAAGTTATGTGTAATTAAATTATCACATTTTACTTTGGGGCATTAGGAAAAAACAAATAGTCCTGTTCAGCGAATGGAAGACGTGTACTTTCTACATTGTTGACATTTACATAAAATTTATGGTCATAATTGTATTATATTACAAACTTTCCCTTGTGATATATTTGATTTTTTTTTAAATATTTTTTATCCCACAATATTAGAATTAATTTGAATCACATATCTACGAGGGGTCTTTAAAATGTTCTCGTCCTGACATACAGATGGCGCAAGTATGACTGAATGGTTATAATATTTGCAAACTATGATCCGTAGATGGCGTGCTTCGAAGTTTAGGAACACGTGCATTTAGTTGCGGCGTTTGAGTAAAGGAAATAAGTTTTGATATTTTGTGAAAACTGGATAAGTTTCTGAGAACTGTTTGAGTTGTTATAAAGAACTTTCGATCACCATTGACAGTTACAGCTTCACCAGCAGCATTTTCAAAGAAATAAGGTCCAATTACACCACCTGACCATAATGTACACCAAACAGTAACTCATTTAGGATGCGTAGGTTTCTCATGAACAATTCGTGGATTTTCCTCACTCCAGTTACAAATAAAAGACGTTTTAAATGATCTAATGGCTTCAGTTCCTGTATTATTCGAACCTTAGATGCCTTCAGAGCTAAATCCTTGTGTAAAATACGCCATGTTGTTGATCCACCGAGTCCAAGTTGTTGTGAACGTCGTCTAATGGACATTTCAGGATCTTCAGCAACACTTTCACGAACCAAACCAATATTTTCTTGTGAACGACCACTACGACTGTATTTTTCACTTTTTTGATCTTCCACGGAACCGGTCTGTTGAAATATTTAAATAATTCGACCAATAGCGCTTTCAGATGACGATTATGTAAACCATAAAATTCACGTAATTTTCTAAAAACTCTTTTTACAGAACGCTGATTTTCATAAAATAATTCAACAATTTGAACGCGTTGTTGTACCGTGTACGAAGCCATTTTTATAAATGTCATACATCACACTTTTTAAATGCCCACATACCCAGACAAATTCAGTGCGCCATCTATATTTTATTTATTCTTAAAAAAACCGCGCAACTTGAAACAGCCTTTACTTGTTTATGTAGTTTTTATTGTAATATTTTGTGAGCTAAGTGTTTTAGTTTTTCTAAATTGAGTGCTTGAATGGGTTTTTATTAATTTGTTTTTCCCTATTTTTTTTAAAAGATAATTTGTGTTATCTGAGATATTAACAAATAATGTAAGTTTTTCCCAATTACTAACAGAGAATTTTTGATACTGCATTTTTTTGGGATGAGTACCGGACAATATCTACAAGAAGGTAAGAAACGAAAACATTAATAAATTACGAATTTAGCGCACAGTTTAACACTTACACACCTTGGGTACTTATATGTTAATAATCTACCACGTGCGAAATTGGACGTATACAGCTGAGCATATGAATTTTTAAAAAAGAATCACTCATTTTAATATTGTTATGGCTGTAATTTACTAAACTAACCCTGCTTTACTGTCTCTTTCTTACAGCAGACACCGCCCTTTACTTATCCCGTAGATAACACTGATCCACCTCCCCCACCTTTACCCCGAACACCACCGCCAAATCTTCTCCCACCGAAAACAAAAAAATTAAAGAATTTGTTCAGCGCAAACGATGCAGTACAAACATCATTTAGTAACATTACGGCATCACCAACTGCGGAAGTACCACCGCCTTTACCGAAAAGAAACCGCGCTAGCAGTCAATCCCCTGGTGTTTTGATAGATGTTCAGAAAAATCAGCAAAATCTCCATATCTCCGGACAGTACGTTAACGGTAAAGTAAACTCGCAGCTTCTGCTCAATAACGAATTGAATAGTATCTTGAGAGATAAAGAAAATAACTCCAAATACAGTCCGAATGTATCGGGTGATGTCAGAGGTCGCAGCTACAGTTTAGATAGGAAAAAGTACAAATCCTCCTGTGACGATGGTGGAGTTATGGTGGACAATGTTCTGTATTCCGATTTTTCCATCCCGGATTCTTCTTCCTGTTCTTCACCTCCACCGTTACCACCTCGCACCATACCAAACAACATTACCATTTCCAACCCCAATTCACCCGGAAGTGATCCGGATGCAGCTAATTCCATAAACAAACAAATGTCGTATCCTCTCGTGGCCACTTGTGCGACGTTAGTTAATAACTATGTAAGTAATTATTATTTGTAGGTTTTTCTTTTTTTCTTTTCTTTTGAAGTGATTTTTTTGATTAATTTTTGCTACCCCTTTTTTTTTCTTAATATTTTTGCCCCCCTGTCTAATAAATTTTTGATTTTTTTGCGAATAATTTTAACAGAATCATGAAAATAATTCGGAATAAAAATATGCATCAATACATGCATTAACAAAGAACTTTGTAAATGGAAACATTATTCGAAAGTTTTGTATTCTGTTTTTTAAATAAAAATTTCCTATTACAGGTCCAATAAAAGACGCAATGTAGTATTTTGAAGTATAAACGAACAAAGTAATTAAGCAGTATTTTTTCAGAATCGAAATGAACGGTGATAAAATAACATGTACTAGAGACCTCCATCGTTGGTGGTATATACGAGGATAGTTTGACAAGTAGTGAGAATAGAAAAGAAAAACGAATTTTTTAAATACAAAATAATTTTTATTTTTCAATATATTCTCCTAAGAGAGCAATACATTTATTCCAACGGTGCTCCAATGCCCTTATGCCATCTCTAAAATGCGATTCCGGAAGGCTTGCAAAATACTCATTTACGAAGATGATAAGCTCGTCGTTAGACGAAAATTTCTTTCCACCTAGTGCCGTTTTCAATTTTGGAAAAGGTGGAAGTCGGAAGGGGCTAGATCCGGCGAATAAGGCGCATGCGGTACTAATTGGAAATGCAACTCGTGGATTTTGGACATCGCAACTGTGCTGGTATGCGAGGGAGCGTTGTCTTGATGAAACAGAATATTTTTCTTTGCCATTCCTGGCCGTTTAGCACGAATCTCAACATTTTAATTTTTGTAGAAGTTCTGCATAATATTGTCCGTTTATTGTGACACCTTTCTGTAGGTAATCAATGAGCAAAATGCCCTTTGAATCCCAAAAAATTGATGCCATCACCTTGTTTGCCGATAAAGTGGTTTTCGCTTTCTTTGGAGGTGCAGAACCACGTTCTAACCATTGTTTCGATTGTTGTTTAGTTTCGGGTGTACTGTAGTGTATCCAAATTTCATCGCAAGTAACAAATCGCCTACAAAAATCAATCGGATTCCGCTTATAAAGGTCCAAACACTCATTGGAAATGCGCAAACGAGTTAACTTTTGATCGGTCGTAAGCAATCGCGGCACCCGTCTTGCCGAAAGCTTGGAAAGGCCCAATTCTTTCGTTAAAATGTGGTGTACGCGTTCTGTTGAAATGTTTACCATATCTGCTATCTCTCTCACTTTGAGTCGTCGATCTTGCGTAATAATATTATGAATTTTTATAATCATTTCCTTAGAAGTCACGATTTTGGCTGCTCCAGAGCGCGCTTCATCAACACAGCTTGTTCTACCCCGTTTAAATTCATTTACCCATCTACTTATTGTGGCGGATGATGGAGCAGATTCACTTAAAGTTTCCCGTAACTCATCTTTAATTTCGGTATACTCTGCTTTTTCCATTTTAACAAAACGACGTGTTGCTTCTTTTTCAATCAGCTGTCAAAAATAAACCAATCAACCGATTTATCTAAATATCGGAATGTAAACATAGGCAACCTAAATTACAGTGCATTTGTTTTACCAATTATAGCGCCACCTATGTGTCATTCCACTACTTGTCAAACTATCCTCGTAGTTTGTTGATTGGTATTTGGCGAAATGTGTATTTAGGCGAAGAAATATTAGCGGTACGTGGACGCTTCTTCAATCAACGTCTATGAATATACAACAAAAACAAAATTAAACGGACACATAAAAGAAATGTAGCTGCAAAAACTAATGAAAATTGTTGAAATTAAATTATTTATTAAAATGTGAAGTTATTAGCAATATCAATTTCTTTCAAAGATATTGAAACCTTTTCAAATATGCTTGTTGCTATATTCATCTACTAAGACAGTTTAAACATTGCTAACAATCTATTTTATATTTTCTTTATTTAAAAGAAATACTTTAAAGTTATTATAGAAAAAAGCCCAGCTTGAGATTGGTTACAAATCACAGTGTTGGGTTTATGAAGACTAGGTTTGCCATGGCCATGACTCTAGAAATGTTAAAATAGATACAGTCTGTATAACGAGAGAAAAAGATCTAGTACTTGCAAAGAGAAAGGTCAATAAAATATTCAGTAGTATAAAGGGGTGAGAGATACTTTTGTATAATACTCTGTACAGTTTTCAGAACAATTCTGTTTCACAAGTGTGTGCATTGAAGCTGGTTTGCTATTTTTGTCATGGCTGTAACTTTACGGAGTGCGGCGCCTAAATCCGGACAAAATTTGAAATTCCCGCCTTTCTATACCACCGGTAGATTTCGCGATCGGCGTTCAAATAGTTTACCGTATGCACTAAACTAATGTAACCTCGAAACATCCGCAATGTCGAAACCAAGTGCGGAGTATAATCGAAGAGTTGCGATTATCGAAAATGTTAGCGCTGGGCCCTCGGCGATAGAAATCATTCAGTTCTTCGGGTACACGAAATCGACTGTGTATGATGTTATCCCAAAGTATGATGAGTCGGAGAAGTCTAACGAAAGTTTTGCAACACCGACAAGGAAAATCGACTCGAAGGAGCGCATTGTTAGGACCACCAACATCATTCAACGGGCTCGTGAGCTGATTTTTGAGAGTCCAGTGCAGTCGATCCGAAAATTGTCGCCTGTTGTTGGCGTGAGCGAGAAAACTATGCGTCAAATCGTCGCGGAGGACCTCCACTACAAGTCTGACACGATTAAAGTGAGATAGATGCTTTTCGAAGCCAGCAGGACAAAGTGAATTGAACGCTGCAAACTTCTTTTACGTTCCTTAAGAAACAATACTGCCGGACGACTTCTGACGAGAAAATTTTTACTGCGGATACGAAAATCAACCGAAGAAATGGCCGCTGACTCGCCCACAACCCTGAAGATGTGCCCATTGTTACAAGAATGAAATTTCCGGTAAATGTTCACGTGCTAGGTTGTGTCGACTGAGGGTGATGTCATGCCACAACATATCTTTAACGAAGGGGAAAATGCTACCAGAGAAGATTATTTACGTGCTGCGACAAATATAGTGAAATCATAGATGGAAACTGTGTCGTTTGGAAAGCCGTATGTTTTCCAGCAGTACGGTGCGCCCGTCCACACAACTCACTTGCAAAAATTGCAAAATTGGTTGTCGGACGACGTCGACATGTTGTGGTCCAAAGAATTCTGGCCTCCCAACAGCTCGGATTTGAATCCTTTGGACTTCTATGTATAAGACGTAGCTGAAAGGGTTACGAGCAAGTCCAGATATCCAACGTAGCATCATTGAGAGCCGCTATTGAAGCGGCCTTCACCGATATTAACTGTGACACATTAGAACGCCTGTGTACGCTTCAGACCAAGAATGGAGGCGGTCATTCACGCAAGAGGGGATATATTGAGTAACTGTATTCTTTACGGCCTTACAAACAATGTCGTTAAAAGATTTTGTAAACCTCTTCGTTTTTGCAATAAAAAATATGTTTGGAAAAAATGTATAATTTGTCTGGATTTTGGTGCCGCACTCTGTAGAAATATCAAAATATATACAGTCTGTATAGCAAGGCAAAATGTCTATTACCTGTGAAGGCTAGAGTTTATCAAATATTCAACGGTATAGAGAGGGGTGAGAGACACTTTTGCTAAATACGCTGAATAGTTTAAGCTTTGAAGCTGGAAAATGATACTAGGATAATTGACTGGCTATCTTGGCGAAACCAATTGAAAATGTGTGGGCAGTTATGAAGCAAAAGTTTCGTACAAAAAGTCGTTATACATTAGAGCAACTCAAAATTGATCTGCACAAAGTATGGGAGTCACTATCCACTTCATATATCGATAGAGTTAAGCTCTGTGTAGACATTTTCCAAATAAAGCCATTTAAGTCAGTTTTACTTTTTTTTGTTGTTATACAGATTGTAAAATATTCATATTCTTTCTCTAATTTCCTAATTTTCTCATAAAATATAGAATTATGGTGATTATGAAAGTAGTAGTGTTAAAGGCCAAAAATCCATAGAACAAGCATTCGCCAGGTATTTTGTAAATAAAGCTGTTATTTTGTGAAATGAATAGTATAATAGATTGGACGTAAACTTGGTTGAAGTGATTGATAAAATAGTTTAGCCAGAGAAGGCGATATTTTATCAGAATTTTAATGAAGTCACCAGCTTAAGTCATAACTCGAGACAGAATTCGTTGGAAGCGATTGGGGTATGCTATTTAGAATAACAATATCGCCATAAACTAATTAACAACAGTATACAATTGTCGTACAATATATAATATACTTTATATAAGAGAATCGTTATTTGTAATTATAATATTTTATATTTGTTTAATCCAGGAAGTATAAAAGTGGGCATACATACGTAAGGGCATGTTGATAGTACTTATTCTGTCATATGAAACGCCACAACATTTCAAACCAAATTTTTATTTATTTAATATACACAGTCTGTGGCAGAGAAAACCGAACTTTTTAAAATAAAAAAGCTTACTATTTTGGTAAAGTTGATTTATTTTATTCAAAGCAGTCGCCTTCGGCTTCAATACAACGTTTTGCACGGTCAGTCAACATGTCGAATGAATTTTTAAGTTCATCTTTAGAGATGTCCTTCAAGATCGCTATCAACGCCTTTTGAATGGCTTCGACGTCCGCATGACACTGTCCTTTCATCGGCAGATGTAGTTTGGAGAATTGATAGAAATCCCACGGTCCAAATCCGGTGAATACGTTGAATGGTTGATGGTTAAAACGCCATTTGTAGTTAGAAAATCAGTGATAAGCGTCGAGCGATGAGATGGTGCATTATCATGTAATAAACACCAGCTACCATTTTCACGATATCGAGGACGCACACGACGAATACACGCCAAAAGACACTTCATAACACAAAGATAATATACAGCATTGACTGTTTGACTAGTTGGTACAAACTCTTTGTGCACTATCCTTTCGAATCATAAAAACAATTCAACATTCACTTTTGACTTCTCCAAACGGCTTCTTTTTTGGTCTTTCTTCACTTGGATGCTTCCAGTCACAGCTTTAACGCTTGGCTTCTCGATCATATTGAAAACGCCATGTCTCATCGCTAGTTACAATAGGATACTTGAAATTTTCGTCCTTTTTTGAGTCTTTAATCAAGTCTGTAGAATTATGAATTCAATTAGCTTGTGTGGTACACACCTTGCATAAATCTTTCTCATTCCCAAATGCTGTGTCAAAATGCGAATTGCATCTTTGGAAATACTTAATTCCATACTTATGTATCGCAACGAGGAGTCGGCTCATTTCTGATAAATTCACGCACAAGTTCAATGTTACTTTCCGTAACCACAGATTGTTTGCACCAAGATGTTCGTCGTCATTTATGTCCGCATGACTGTCTTTAAATCGGTTATACCACTCATACACACTCGTACGTGATAAACACGTATCACCATACACTGTTTCATCAAATTAAACGTTTCAGAAAACGATTTACCGAGTTTAAAACAGAACTTGATATTTGCCCTTTGTTCAAAATTCATTTTTCGACCAATACCAAATACATACTGTGACTTTATGCGTAATTTCTCTGCTTCTAATGATGCAAATGTCATGATATTTTGACACAGCATTGGTGAAAGACCTACCTTACCGACGCATATTTTTTTAATAGATGGCACCACTAAGAATTACCATTTTAAAAAAGTTCGTTTTTCTCTGGACTGACTGGGTAATATCCTTTCAGACTAACACATTTAGCAGAACATTCATAAAGTCATCCTAAGTCTTTTAAAAAAATCTCTTGTCTTGGTCTGCAAACTACTCATCATGGGTACATGGCTTCGCAATTTGTCGAAAATCTTTTGCCCTTCATATGTTCTCTTGGGCTTTGAAAATTGATAATAGTCTCATAGTTCTAAATCGGGAGAATTTCGTTAATGTTTTACAATAATGAACGACTTGTAAACACGAGCATTTTCTTTTAAAAAGAGCACACCTTTAGCCAAACTTTCCGTGACGTTTTTTAATTGAATGTTATGAAACGTACGTTCAAGGCAAACGTGCAATACCCCTGCAATACACTTGAGTTCAATTCGTCAATTTTCTAAAGTCACATCGTGGATACAATCCATGGTTTCCGAAGTGGTCATAGAAATTAGTCTTCTAAAACGATGCTCGTTTTAGACATCTGATCTTCCTTCCTTAAAAATCTGCAACTCGGTTTTTAATAGCGGCGTATGAAGAGTATTCATCACTCAATATTTCTCTTATATCGGCAAAATTTCGTTACTCAATAATCCTTTACAAAATAATTGACTGCAAGTTGATTTTTTTTCAAAATCTTCCTTTTTTTCAGACATGCTACTTTAAAAAATTCTCCGTTTTATCACCGTTCAACTTATAAATGTCAAATTTTGCCATCTTATATCGAGAAAGCATAGTTATAACCATGGAAAATTTCATATATTTTTAGGTGTTTCAGTCGCGTGTTTTCCTTTCCGTAAATAATACAGAGTATGCCGAAAATGCTCATTTACTTTCTCGTTTTTCATTCTGAACAAAGTCACAAACTGGATACCTAAAATTAAAGAAACTGCACTAAAATGCATCCACGACTGTATGTTACAACTAGATTATAGAATATTCCACTCACCTATTCCTCTCCCATTACGCGTCAACGTGAGCGCGCCAAAATACGAACGGATTTATGTAACAACCCAATAAAATCCACAAAACTTATTTTCACACAACCACGAAAATTTTGGAAATCTAGAAACTTATGTTTTATGTAAAGGTGTTTCAAATTTCGCGTTTTTTTAAAGAATAAATAAAACACATAATTTGCATTCACTTTCAAAAACTTTTTATTGGCAATTGAAGTATCAGTTATGACATTTATATGCGAAAAATAATATCTGCCAAATGGCCTCCTCTTGCAGCTCCACAGACGTCCACTCTTTTGTTAAAATTTTCAATGACATTTTGACATAATTGAGGCTCTGTCTCACCAATGACACGGATCATTTCATCTTTCAAAGCAGGAATTGATTGTGGATTGTTTTCATAAACCTGACTTTTCACATAACCCCAAAGAAAATAGTCTAACACTGTCAAATCACATGATCTTGGTGACCAATTAACATCACCGTTTCTTGAGATTACAAGTCCAAGAAATTTTTCTCTCGCCTTCCTGTTGAAACCACATATCCTCTAGATTAATATTCATTAATTCAGACCACAAAAATTCGGTTATCATCCGACGATATCGATCACCATTGACAGTTACAGCTTACCAGCAGCATTTTCAAAGAAGTAAGGTCCAATTACACCAACTGAGCATAATGCACACCAAACAGTAACTCGTTTAGGATGCATAGGTTTCTCATGAATAATTCGTGGATTTTCCTCACCCCAGATACGGCAATTTTGTTTATTAACATAGCGACCAAGTTCAAAATGTGTCTCATCGGAAAAGATTATTTTCTGAGAAAAATCGGCTGGTTGTTCATTAATAAAATTGACAAACGAACGACTTTTTAAATGATCTAATGGCTTCAGTTCCTGTGTTATTTGAACCTTATATGCCTTCAGAACTAAATCCTTGTGTAAAATACACCATGTTGTTGATCCACCAAGTCCAAGTTGTTGTGAACGTCGTCTAATGGACATTTCAGGATCTTCAGCAACACTTTCACGAACCAAACCAATATTTTCTTGTGAACGATCACTACGACTGTATTTTTCACTTTTTTGATCTTCCACGGAATCGGTCTCTTGAAATTTTTTAATAATTCGACCAATAGTGCTTTCAGATGGACGATTATGTAAACTATAAAATTCACATAATTTTCTGAAAAGTCTTTTCACAGAACGCCGATTTTCATAAAATAATTCAACAATTTGAACGCGTTGTTGTACCGTGTACGAAGCCATTTTTATAAATGTCATACATCACACTTTTTGAATGCCCACATACCCAGACAAATTCAGTGCGCCATTTACATTTTATTTATTCTTAAAAAAACCGCTCAATTTGAAACAGCCTTTATTTATGATATTATTTTGATCGTTACTTATACTTATTGTTTTGGTTGTTTTAGTTTATATTTCTTGTATTTCTAGTTCTAAATATTAGTTAGTGACACGTTTAATTTTATCCACTACACGACGTGTAAATTTCATCACATTTATTGTATAAGAATTACTGTTTTCTGATCGTTATAGTATACATGTATTTTATATTATCATATCTTGCTTGCAAACGCTAAATTCGCCTCTTACACACATATATGCAACACGCACAGCATCAGCACCAGCACTGACACTCATAAAATAATCAGGTGTGTTTGAGCTTGTTTAGTTCTTTCTTTATTTCAGTTTTTCTATTATATACATATATAGCGCGTACGAAAGTTGGTAATTAAATACTTATTGCTTATTAATGCATAGAAATTCTATCAGCACTGGATAGAGCATATACTGTACGTGATTTTGAAATTGTATTGTATGTATGCACCTATTTGTACGGGTGCTGAAATTTGGAGATTGTATTTACAACTTTACGTATACGGTATATTGTTCTTCTGTATTCTTAACATAGAGTAACTAACTTTTACGACAGATTCTTTCGGTACAATTTAAGTACAAACTTAGTTTTATATGAATTCTATCAATTATCCACTGAAATTAAGTATGAAACTAACTAGGAAGATATTTTTACTACTATGTTATTACTACTTGTTAGGAAGCGAACAAACGAATGTGAATTTGTTATAGATAATAACAATAATTAATCTGGTACGTAGACTTCCACGGTAGTGATCCATATTATATGCTTCTGGGCTTCCGGACTGGAGCCGCGTCGCTGGTATAACTGCCGACGTTTCGTACCCACTCGTGGGACATCTGTGACGCATGAGACGCAGTTTCAGTGCGACAGACAGTAGCAGTATTTCAGCCCTGAAGATATCCCATACGAGTGGGTACGAAACGTTGGCAGTTATACCAGTGACGCAGTTCCAGCCCGGAAGCCCAGAAGCAGATAATAACAATTATTTATTATAATCACTATTTACATATGGTGCCTATTAATAATGACACTGGTTGATCTTCACTGCTTATATAGACACATCGAATCAGAATGTTCTTTTTCACGAACGGATACACTCTCGAGCTCCTAGATTTTCATCATTTTCTTTGTTATTTCATACAGCTGCGAGCAAATGTTATAGGCAGAATATCTTTTTTAGTGTTGCTATACAGGATACTCAAAAGTAAAGTTATAATAGGGTTTATGACCCCTTTTTTTATTAAGAAAATTAATATTTAATGCTAACTCCCCTAGCTTTTTTTACAGTTTTAATGAGGCGTAGTAGCTACGAGTTTCTGGCGAAATAGACGCCCAGTACTGAAACAATGTTCGTTTGACCACTTCTTTGGAGATGTGACTGTGATTATGAATCCTCTTTTTTTAAATACGCCGTTGTCTTCAGGAGGGCTGTATATCTGCAGTTAATAAACGTTTGTTATGTTAATTACAAGGATTATGGGATATTTTTAAGTACTTACAAAAGGTACTAGGAAAGTTTCGCAATACAGCTTCGTTTATTTAATTTTTTCAAAATAATTTCCTCTACACTCAATACCACTCTCCATCCTCCGAAACCAATCTTTAAACCAGTTCTGCCAAATTTCACTAGGGAGTAAAGCACACTCGTTGTCCCAAGCCCGCAGGAGATCCTCATCACTGGAAAGCCGCTTCCCTTTTAGCTACATTTTCACATGCAGGAAAAGTGCAAAGCCGCAGGGAGCAAGATCTATACTGTAGGGACGCTGCTGGAGAAGTTTCAATCCTGTCGTGGTCAAATATTAGGTATTGGCGCGGTGAGCTGGAGCATTATCATGATGGAGGAACCAGGTGTACATTCTTGACTTTGGCCGCAGGTTCTTCATAGATCCAATGACTTTAGGGAGGCACTGTTCAGTATACCAGTTAGCTGCGACTGTCTTCTGTGTGTCCAAAACGACGCGTTCCAAAATTCCACTCGATTTAAAAAATACAGCTATCATTTGCTTCTTTACAGATCCAAATTTTCTGACAACTACGGATGTGTCCTCATCATCAAAGACCCAAACTTTGTTTTGAGCTTTGGTCGGCACATCGTAATAGTACAGCCAAGTCTCGTCACCTGTCACGATAATGTTCACATATTCAACTTTTTTAGCATCTCCCGGCACCGAGTCACATGTCATGTCATCTGCGCTTCAGTCAATCGATGCGGCACCCATGCAGAGAACAAAGTTCCTTCACGTGCATATGATCATGCAGAATCGAACGAATTGCTGGTGCATTTAGGCCCGAAGTACCCTCTATCTGTTGGTCGATCACTCGCCTGTCCTCGCCAAGCATTTTCCTCACAGTAGTAACGTCTTCCTCCATAACTGACGTTCGTGGCCCTCTCGGCCTCTTAGCATCCTCCACAGTTAAATTTCCCCTTTGAAATTCTCAATACCACCTGAATATCGTTGTGCGATGTGGACAAACATCACCTAGTGCAAGAGTCATTTCTTCGAAGCACTGGTCTCTGTTTAAACCACGCACGAAATTATAACGCAAAACTGCCTTTATCTCATTTCGTGACCACGATGCCATCGCAAGCACTTTACACTCTCACTGCAAATGAATAACTGAGCCCATCGACATGGCGCGTCAGCTACTGTGCACGTATGAACATGTCTCAACATGCAGCAACAAGCAGCTTCCTACGATTCATTGTTGCGTCATATTGCAAAACTTTCCTAGTATCCTTTGTACTAAGGAACGTTAATCAACTGTTTTGGAAAAGAACATATAATAAACATTCTAGATGTGTATCAATTCAACTATTTTTTCAATTACCACGATGATGATAATTCTTTAAAAACACATTGTATAGTTGACAGAATTCGTTATAAACAAACATACATAAAAATGTACACAATACCGAGTAATTTCTTAAATTCCTATTTTTTTTAAGGAATCAATGTAGAAACCAATGAGTATTAATTGCATCTATCATTAAATTATTTCAGTCTCCCAATCACACCCACCATCGAACGAAATCTAGTCCCGATTCTCTGTTATTACTGTCGCCAGCGGAGGCTTCCAGAAGGTTAATCGCATCGGAGAGTATGAACGATCTGAGGTCGTCCTCACGTTACGACGCCACGGCAACACCTCCGGGAACACCGCCACCTCCGTATCCGAGCCCCGTGGCCTGTCGAAAATTACCAGACAGCAATCGCAGTTCCGCCAACACCGAAGAAGTGGACATGTGTGATGAGGTAGGCTCCATTAGAATATCATTTCCTTGACATATACTAAAACAATATGTAATCGCCAAAATTAACTGGAATACATTCAATACGAATATTTCATTGCTTTCGACGCATTTAGGTCAGACTATCTATTTTCGTGAAGCTTACTTAGAATATTTTTATTAATTATTTCAATGAATTAAGCAGTTATTTCGTCGGTCCTAACTAGATTAAACCACCTTTATTGTATATGATAAGTTTTCACCGGAGTTTATAGCTTTTCATTGATGTTGTCAGCACAAAAAATAACTTTTTAGTTTGTGAAACGTACTGAAGATCATAAGAGTCCTTTGTCGGTAATCAAGGCTGACAATAAATATTGTCCATAAACAACTATTGGCCAGGTAAATTTTAAAGGACAATGTGCTTGATTAAATTTATCAATTAAAGTTAACGCCTTTCCACACTAATTTTCGTATTCTATGTAAGTATTGGGTTGGCAACTAAGTACTTTCGGTTTTTACTGATAGAGAGCGTTGCTTTATTTTTTGTATAACGTATGTTAGTGCTGTACTTTACCGTTTGTCGCGTGATACTAGTCACATTGACGTAACTTCCGAAGCAAGTAGTGCGTGATTTTTATTAAAGGTATTAGTTGTGGGTTAATTTTAAATGGAGTGCAGAAACGAACATTTTCGACATATTTTACTATTTTATTTCCGCAAAGGAAAGAAAGCTGCTGCGGTTCACAAAAAGATATGTGAAGTTTATGGTGCTAATTGCTTAACAGAGTGCACGTGTCAGAATTGGTATAAAAAATTCCGTTCTGGAGATTTTTCCCTCAAAGATGAGCAATGTTCTGGTCGGCCTACTGAAGTTGATGATGATGACCAAATCAAAGTCATAATTGAAGAGGATCGTCATATAACTGTTCGAGAGGTTGCGGAGAGGCTACAAGTATCGCACACAACAATTGAAAAACATTTAAAATGTCTTGGACTAGTTAAGAAGCTTGATATTTGGGTACCTCACGAATTGAAAGAAATTCATTTAACACAAAGAATCAACTTTTGCGATATGCACCTTAGACGAAATGAAACCGACCCTTTCTTAAAAAGAATCATCACTGATGATAAAAAATGGGTCCTGTACAGTAACATAGTTCGAAAACGATCATGGAGCAAACACGATAAACCAGCTCAAACCACATCGGAAGCTGAATTGCATCCAAAAAAATCATGCTGTCAGTTTAGTGGGATTACAAAGGTGTTGTGTTTTTTGAGCTGCTTCCAAGGAACCAAACGATCAATTCTGATGTTTACTGTCAACAATTAATAAAACTGGATGAAGCAATCAAAGAAAAACGGCCAGAATTGTCAAATCGGGAAGGTGTAGTTTTCCACCAAGAAAATGCAAGGCCTCACACATCTATGGCAACTCGTGGGAAACTATTGAAGCTTGGCTGGGAAGTGATGCCACATCCCCCATACAGCCCTGATCTAGCACCATCTGGTTACCATTTATTTCGAAGTTTGCAGAATTCTTTGAATGGTAAAACTTTCACAAATGACGATGACCTTCACCCGTACCTTGTTCAGTTTTTTGCTGATAAGGAGCAGAAATTTTATGAGCGCGGAATCATGCAGCTGAAAGAAAGATGGCAAAAGGTCATTGAGCAAAATGGAAAATATATAATTGATTAAAAACTATTCTTTGTTTAAAAAAAAGTGTTTTATTTTATACTACAAAACCGAAAGTACTTAGTTGCCAACCCAATATTTCGGCAACTGAGTTGTTATCATCAGCAGATAATTAATCAGCGTCGCACCTGGAACCACCGCAAAATTCACACTAAGACAAAATCTGTACTAGACATATACCGCCGTCAGCCAAACACACTGGAGTGTGTGTTTGGCTCTCGACGCTGATGATGACCATTTAGTTGTCGAAATCGTATATAGAATACGAACATTATTGTGGAAACCAACCACAGTGGTTGATTAAATTAATCAATTAACGTTAACCCCTTTCCACAATAATTTTCGTATTCTATATACGCAATTCGACAACTAAGTTATCATCATCAGCTGATAATTAATCACAGTGTTGCACCTGGAACCATCGCAAAATCCACACAAAGACAAAGTTTGTACTAAACATACACCGTCGAAAGCCAAACACACACTGGAGTGTGATTATGACAACTTAGTTGTCGAAATCGTATATGGAATACGAAAATTAATGTGGAAACCAACCACAGTCTCCATTTAAATTTACCTAACTTATTGCTTGGTTGATTAATAACAACAAGACTCTAGAGTGTGTTTGACTTTCGACGGTGTATGTCTAGTAGCGACTTTGTCTTCGTACGGATTTTGCTGTGGCTGCAGGTGCGACACTGTGATTATATGCTGATAATGACAACTTAGTTGTCGAAATACGTACACAGAATGCAAAAATTATTGTGGAAAGGGGTTGACTTTAATTGATTAAATACTTGCCAATAAAATTATAGTTTCGACGCGTTTCTTTCAATACCAGGGCTTGGGTGAAACGCGACGCGATCATACCTTTGTCAGATGTTTATTGCTACGTAATAACTAACGCCCGTTCACATGCAAACATCATCAGTAGTTCTTTTAGTGACAATAATTTTGTATATACCAGTTAAAATGCGACAATAGTGCTTCCACTTTTATCCGAAAGATGGACGTACAGTTTTCTCTCCTTATACTATTATACTATTGTATCTTTATTGTGTATTTTCGGTAGTGCATGCTGACAGGTGAAATTTTAAGACTATCAAAATAATTTTGAGCATTGTTGTCACCTATGTACGCGATAATTTTCATCCGACCATCGTATATTGTATAACCAATTGTTTTTGATAAGATAAACTTTTCTAGAAATAGTGATCAACCTACAATGCTTTCAGAAATGATTATAGTCCACGGAATTTCTGTGAAGTATGCAACCAACATTGCAATTTTTTGAAGTTATACTACCAAGTTATGCTACCAAGGACCGTAATTAAAGAGGTTTAACGAGCAGGAATTTTTGAGTTTTCATTAATTTACATATACACCTGCGTGTGTATGAAATTTCATATGCACTTAATAATCAAAGATAGGAAAGTTCTTGTTAATTAATCCCACCAATTACACAGGCTCGCAAAAAAATGCTTTTTGAAAACTGTTTTAACTTTAGTCACTTTTTTGTGTATTTTTCACTAAACGAAAACCGTTCTATCACGTAGGATTTTCTCACAAAAAAACAGAAGTATTTTAGGAATAGTAAGCCAAATACAAAAAATTATGAAATGTACATATAAGTATTTTATTTTAGATTTTATTAAAATCAGAAGTAAGCAACACTTTTTTCATAAAAACAACAAAATTAGTAAAACAGAATGATCTTGTTTACTAGTCCTTGTAGTATCGTTTTCGCTTCCCATCAAAACTTCGTTTTGTGCTTCTTCTGCTGTAGGATCACTGGGGATCGAACAAAGGTTTGACAGTTACTCACCCGACCAACTTAATATTTCCCACCGCCAATCTAAGCCTAATTTTAATTATTAAAATTAAACAGTGTAAGCTTACTTGCCTAAAATGCCCGGTTGTCGGTAATTTCAAGTAAAATTTGAAACTAAACTGTGCATCATAGAATTTTTTTATTATTTTTTCCGTAATCAGCATACAAAAAAATTATTTTATCATTGATTATATTTTAAATAATTTTTCCATCGCAGGCCTGTGTTACCAATCGCCGTAATGTAAACACCAATAACAATTGTTTTGTACTTATTGTTAGACATCAAAAGTATGTACATACATACACTACATGCCAATTATTTTAATAGTTTTATGGCGTCTATTTAATAGAAATATTCTATATACCCCAATAAATTGAATAGGGTTTACAACGCAATATTATTATAATAGTATTAGGAATTCATAGTAAACTATTTAGCAATTTAAAAATTAGTTTTCGTGCAGCATTTGTCCGAGTAAGTTGCAATACGAGTATTTGAGAACAGACGTAAAAGTAACTTACAAAAATGCCGAAAAGTAAGGAACTTAGTGCAGAAACTCGTAGTTCTATAATAACGCTACATGGTGAAAAATTTTCACTGCGGCAAATAGCCCAAAAGTTAAATTTATCTTATCACGCGGTGCAAGGAACAGTGAAACGATATTCACAAAGTGGATCATTACAACCAATAGAACGTTACGGAAGGTCAAGGGTAACTACCAGATAAGAAGATTTGCGCCTAAAAATACTATCAAAACGAAATAGGCTCCTCACAGCTCCTCAGCTTCGAGCAGAGCGGAATGAAGGCCGTCGAAAGCCGGTGTCACTGACTACTGTAAAACGACGTTTGACAAAGGCGGGACTACATGGGCATTGCAGCTCGAAAACCATTATTGAATCCACGAAATCGTAAAAAACGGTTACAATGGGCCCAGGACCTGGGACATGTAAATGTGGAAGCAGGTGTTATGGACAGATGAGTCAAAGTTGAAAGGATGTTACCCGAATGTGTAGTGCCACCTGTTAAACATGGGGGAGGTTCTGTGCTTGTTTGGGGATCCTTTTCCTTTGATGGTGTCGGAGATTTGTACCGCATTGAAGGCATTTTAAAAAAAGAGGAGTAGATTTTGGAGGAACATGCAATTCCGTCTGGATTAAGGTTAATTGGTGAAGGTTTTCACCTACAACAAGATAATGATCCCAAACACACTTCCCAACTTTGTAAAAACTATGTGAATCAAAAAGAGGAGGAAGGGGTGCTGATAAATATGATTTGGCCACCACAATCACCCGATCTCAACCCTATCGAATTACTGTGGGATGAATTAGATAGAAACGTGAGAGAAAGCTGTCCACAATCGCAGAAACAGCTTTGAGAGCAACTTACAAGGGTGTGGAATAATTTACCAATGGATACGCTCCAGAAACTTGTATCGCGGTTGCCTAACATTTGTAAAGAAATCATTAAGCGCAGAGGTGGATACTTCGACGAAAGTCGAATATGATAAGAAATTCTACAGAATATGTTGAAATTATTTTATTTTATAAAGAAAACTGTTCATTTGTCTCGTAGATATAGTTTTGTAGAAATATACGTTTTTTTTTAAATTTCATCTACTGATCCCTCACTTATGGCCTGTAGTGTACGTACTACACTTGTATGTTACTTCTAAGGACATTTAGTTGCCAATGTATTCTGTATTGAACTCAAATTGCGGTGCTCATGTGGATTAGACTCATTTCTGAAAGCATAAAACTTTAAGACCGCAAAATAATAGATCCTATACGCAAACGTTAACTTTGAACCTACCCTTGTATATTACATCACCACTTTTTTACGTACAAACTTTTTTCTATATTTTTTAATTTAGTAACACAACGTTGTTAGTGTTTAATATTTTTAATTTCTTATACCGCTTTAATATTAATTTTTAATATCTTTTTTTTTTGTCATTTCATTACCACAACGCTTTTTCACATGCAAATTTTAATCTTTATTATTTTTAAAAAAAATATTTTAAACATCCTTTTCTTATAACAGTTTAAAACAAACCAAACATACTAATGCATCATTACAGACTCCTCCCGTAGAGTATTCTTCACCGGACATATCTCCATTAAGGGGATCCGGTCCTAGTCCAGCCTTAGTTAGGGTGCTGGCTAACAGTTCACCCATTCATGCAGCTAACCCTCAGACAACACAACAGTCAATCATGAGCATGGAGGACGATGAGATATCAGATCAAGAAATCGTAAGATATCATTGTCATCCGTTTTCTTTAACCACGTTCAATTTTCGCTCTCATAATTTGTGTTTCAGAACCAATTGGAAGATCACGGACCGTTCAGATCGTTGGCCCTGCTTTGGGATCACACGCCACATTTAGCGGTGTTTATGAATTATGTGCTGCTAAACTCGGATCCCAACAGTTTACTTTTTTATCTACTCACCAATCTGTACAAAGAAGGAAATGTGAAAGAGATGAAGAAATGGGCTTACGAGATCCATTCTTGTTTTTTAGTACCTGGTGCTGTAAGTATTAATATGCTATTGAGAATGTTTGATATAATGTTATGGAGGGTGTCCGTCGGCAGATTTTCTATCAGAGTATGCATACTCGTAGTACGAGGATAGTTTGACAAGTAGTAAGAATGACACATAGGTGGCGCTCTAATTGGTAAAACAAATGCACTGTAATTTAGGTTGGCTATTTATATGTTTACATTCCGATATTTAGATAAATCGGTTGATTAGTTTATTTTTGACAGCTGATTGAAAGAGAAGCAACACGTCATGTTAAACTGGAAAAGGCAGAGTATCGTGCGGTGACTAAATACTTCATAATTAAGGGTAAAAAAAAAATTGTTCTGTTCCACCAAGCATGTCTTGTGATGTCAAAGCTTTCCAATTTAATGTCATAGTACGATAGGATGGTTTTTGAATATATGAATTTCTATAGAGATTGTTTTATTTATTGACGAAAGTAAAAAAAAATTGTTCCGCATGTCTCAAAGCTAATTTAATGTCATAGTACGATAGGATGGTTTTTGAATATATGAATTTCTATAGAGATTGTTTTATTTATTGACGAAAGTAAATGTAATGTTAAGCAGAGGAAGAAAACGAGGATTTCCGACATGTCATTTGCTTCGGAAGTCGCTAGAACCATGTGTGCAGTTCACGGAGAAAACGTAATTGGGGGGAGTACATTACGAAAATGGTTTTCTCGATTAAAAAAAAAACATTTTTACATAAACGGTTCTAAACGTCGAGAAAGACCATGCGGCTTCAGGCGTGGAGTCAAAAAGTTACTGGATCATTGGAAAGTAATAGTAAATAACGAAAGAGAATGTATTCTTTATTAGTTCGCGTATTTTGTTTGTTAAAAAATGTATAAAATTTTAATTCAACAGATATGCAGCGAACTTTGCATCAACCTAATACTTCGAATGCAGTTGTCTCTGGAATGATTCAATACTAGAGTCCGTGGGATTTCTTCTAAGTTTTCCATAGTGGGACATAGAGGGCGCCACTAATCAAACGTCAGTACTAAAAATGAACTTCCATCTTTAGTTAACCTAAATCCAAAGTTTCAGTGCGATACGTGTAGTGTTGTAGCTACAACGAACTGTTAAAGTTGACAAGTTTGTTGAAAAATGGAATTAAACCGACAACATTTTCATGGAATAATTTTCGAATCTCAACAAGAATACTTCGCCGAGTTTTCTATTTTTGGCAATGAAGCACCAAACTATTCAACAATTTCTCGTTGGTATGGAGAATTCAAACGTGGATGGATTAGTCTTGGCGACGATCCAAGAACAGATTCACCAAAAAAGGTAATCACTCAGGAAAACGTCGATGCTGTGCCCATGATCGTCAACGAAGATCGACATGTGACACAAAATTGAAGCATTATTGGAAAAATTTTGCTTAAGGAATTGTGTGTAAAAAATTCATTTCCCATTGGATACCGCATCTGTTGACCGAAGAACAGAAAGCAGCCAGAGTGAATTGGTGTCAAAAAATTCTAGGTCGCTTCATCGTCGGAACCTCTAAAAACGTGTATAACATTGTCACTAGTGACGAATCATGGATTTACTCATACGAGCCAGAAAATATACGCCAGTCGTCTGTTTGGGTGTTCCAAGATCAAGAAAAGCCGACAAAAGTGATCCGTTGTCGAAGTGTCTCCAAAAAGATGGCCGCAGCTTTTTGTCTCGAAAGCAGGGCATGTAACAACAATTCCTCTACAAGATTAAAGAACCGTTACTGCCGATTGGTATACAACCATTTGCTTGCCGCAAGCCATCGTCGAGTTTCGAAACACTAACCTCGAACGACGAATCATCCTCCACCAACATAATGCGAGTTCGCACACAGCACGCAAAACAATTGAATTTTTAACGCAACAAAACGTCGAATTGTTGGACCATCCTCTGTACATTCCTGACTTAAGGCCCAACGATTTCTTTACCTTTCCGAAAATCAAGAACGGACTGCGTAGTCAAAGGTTCCAGTTGTCAGAAGAAGCAGCCGATTTTGTAGGATGGGGCATTATACCACAGAACAAAATTGATCAAAACTTTATATTCCGAAAGGAATTTGATGGTCTTGCCGTGGTCAGATAATTCTTCAGACCTAAACCCAATTGAAAACGTTTGGAGTAGTCCAGAACGGATTGCTATTCATCTCGAAATCTAACATTAGAGATATTAAGGCAAAATGTAAAGAATACCTAAAGAAATTCAAATTTGTGAAGTGAAACTTGTATGGTGGCTTTAATTCGGTTGCACGGTACTGCATATAACTTTCAGACCACCGTTGGATATGCTATATCCACTAAAGGCATTATTGGCCCCCTTTTATTACAAAGATGGTGAAACTGTTAATTATGAACGCTATTGTATGATCACGTCTTTGCATCCTAGCTTCAGCGGTTGGACGGATTTAACAAGACTCATTTTCTGCAAGATGAGTTAATCACCCACACAGCTTGGGATTTTTCCAAGCAAAGTAGTTAGTGATGTTCTAGACTTGTCTCTAAAGTCACCTTATCCAAGCCCATGCTACTTTTTTTTTATGGAGATGCCTAAAGTCTTGTATCTTGTGTTTACAATAATTCTTCAAGGGATGTTATTTTATTGTAAACGCAAGACAAAAGATTTTCGATATTTCCATAAGAAAAAGTCGCATGACCTCGGCTGAGGTGACCTTGGAGGCCAGTCCCTTTCGTCACTAATTACTAATTACTTTGATATAGTTTCTTGTAAGAAAGTATCCGCTGAGAAGTAGCAGTAATACGTCCAGCGCTTTGTATCTACGCCAATATGCTTTTTAGATTGGAAAAGTGCATTTTAACACTTTGCATATGATATTTTCATCATATCTTAGTTTTAAATTTACTAATATATATTTTTTTATTAAAGTTCTATGAATTTTTATTTTTCTTCAAAGTTTGAAATTTGTTGACGGATCACCCTGTATAATAGGAGTACAAATGAGGTCTTAATAGATCGAAACGCGTGCATGTTAATCAATACTAATGCAATTTTTTCTTTTAGCCTTTGCATTTGAGCAATGTGGAGGAAAATATAGCGCACGAAATTGATGATGTTCTAGCGCGTGAGCACGACAAAGAGGAAATAATGAGGAAAATATTTAGGAAGGCGAGAAATAAGGCCAGAGAGGAACTAACGATGCAGCTGAGTGATTTCCAACAAAAGAGAACGGCCGGTTTGGGCACAATGTACGGACCCCCGGACAGTATATTAGCCGAAGTTAACCAGGATAAGGCCCGGGAGCAGAAATTTTATGAAAGTCTGCTTTTAGATAAATTAGATCCGTACATGTAAGTATCGCGTATTAATTTAGAAGCTATTTATCTCGAGGACCTTTCTAGAACTAGAATTTTACTTATTTAGTTTCTAATACAGTGGAATGTCTAGTGAGCGGACACCGAAGGTACCGTTGAAATGTGTCCGTACAAGGGGGATGTCCTCTCAAGGGAAAATTACAATTTTAAATCAGTAAAATTTAATTATTTATTAAGATGATGAGTTTTTATTTAAAATCCTTTTATTCCAAAAAAAAAAAAATCAAATAAAGATTCAATTAGTTTTAATAATAAAAAAATCCATTGATGTGTATGTACACTACCGTCCATAATAGTTCGGACACTCAAATAAATTTTAAAAAAGGGAAAACAGTTAAACTAATTTATGTCAAAACATAAAATTTTTATTACATTACTGTTTATAGATGTTTATAAAGTATAACGATAAAAATGAAAGTAATTCTGACGTTAAATAAACAAAGATATCTCGAACATCCGTAAGACATCCGTTTCTCGAGTTTTTCAAGGACTCTATTCGGTATACTATTCCATTCTTCTTGCAATATTGTTCCACAAGTGATTTGTTGAGGTAGGACACACTTTTCGAACCCACCTGTTTAATTCATCCCGTAACAATTCTATAGGGTTTATTATTTTGTTCGCTATTTAAGAAATTCTTACATCTTACTGCTGAGTGTTTGGGGTCGTTGTCCTGCATAAATACAAAATTTTCGCCCATTAAACATAGCCTCGATGGTATTGCTTTTCTTTCAATATTTCTAAATAACCACCCTTTCGCAAAATATCCTTCACTTCATGTCCCCTGTGCCGGCGTAGCAAAAACAACCCCAAATAAGCACAGAACTTTTTCCTTGTTTGACGGTACTTATAAAAACACGCCTTCATTGTCCAAACACTTCAAACTTTGATTCATCAGTCCATAAGACCCTTTATCAGTCATCTAGTGTCAAATCTCTGTGTGTTTCTGCCAATTGTTGTCGTTTTTGCCTGTTTCCCCGTCGAAGTAAGGGTTTTCTTACAGCAATGCGGCCGTGAAGATTCGCAGCTTTTAATCTTCTTTTCGCCGTAGTAACAGAAATTTTTCTTGGACGGTCGCGATTCATTTCTGCGGCGAATACTGGGGCTGTCAGTTTCCTATTTCGTTTAGTTTGAAAATCGGGATTCTTATTTATAACCGCGCACAATTTATCGGTTATTAATCTTCCTATACTACGTGTTAGATTTCCTAACGAGGCTTTAAGGTAATATACTATATTTAGCGCTTCATGTAATGACAGCTTGATATTCTCTAATTTAAAAATAGTATCTAAAGAAATTGAATAATTTTCGAAAATTTGCTCTATTCGAGTATGGATTTCGGTATTTGAAACCAGCCGCTGACTTACTGAAATTGCTTGAGCATCTTGCGGATTTAAATTTAAGATACAAGGCTTAATAATGTGTAAAAAATTTTCGTAATATAATAAAACAGCTTTAAACCACGTTCCTCATCTCGTCAATATCGGCTGTGGTGGCTGAGGATTGTGCGGACAACCCTGTTTAAACTCACGAATGCGTTTTGGAGATTTAATAAAACTTTTTGGTAGAAACTATAAATTGGTCTACTTTTGGATAACTGTGTCTAATAAATTCAGCTACAAGATGACATGCATGAAGCAAACAGATTACATGATGCAATTCAAGGTAAGATTGTTTTAGTAACTTTCCAGCTTTAACCATATTCGAACCCCCATCTGTAACCAACATTACAAGTTGGGTTGGCGATATATTGAACTTCCCAAAGGTATGTTTTATAGTTTCTACTATCCTTTCCGCGTTTGTCTTCTGTAATATTCTACTACGTAAAAGAAGAGCCAAGGATATCTCACCGTTTTTTAAAGTGCGCACAAACACATTTAAAATACTATTTTTCTTGCGTCCATTGTTTCATCTACCGTTAGCCATGTTTTTTGATCTTTTAACTCTGATTTTATTTGATCCGTAACCGTGTTTTTCACCCGAGGAAAATTATACTGTATGACCTCTTGTTGGCAATCTTCATTCCGGAACGTATTTCCCCTAAAAGTTTCGAAATTCTGCATTGTCTACAATATTTTGTGGAACGTTGCACACACTTATCAATAAAAATAAAGTCATATAGAAATTTATAATAAGGTACATCACGTTGCACATTTAACTGGTGTTGTTTGCTATTAACATGTCTTTTATATACAAAAATACTGTATGGTAACATGTTGATAATGCAAACAATACATTTAATAATAGTGTCAGTGTATTCTAATGCCGAAAATCGGTTAAGAAATCTATTAACACTCGTCGAACATAACAAGGAACGCCGTCGATTCAACATCATCAATCTAATCCGGCATTCATACACATATTATACGCATATGAATCTCTACTTCGAGTATATCCGACCGCTTTCGAAATATATCATCGTCGGCAAAGAGTGCACACTCGTGTCTGCAGGCTTAGTCTGTAGATAAACACTCATTTACTTCATTCGCCATATTATATGCAAAAGATCGTTTGAATATTTCTAACTTATGTGCTAGAATAGAGAGTCGATTGTTGCCGCGAATATTCCTATCACGATTCTGGTATTTAAAACACAGCTTACTGTACATATAACCTGTTCTCTCTGTTAAAATTATTTTTCCACACAGAAAAAGACTATGTAATAAGCATCTGTTAGCCATGTTAAGCCTATATTCCTTAGCACACGTATAACTCCAAGTCTATCCCTAATACTGTGGATAAATTTAACGCACGAGGTTTGCACTATCTGCATGTGCCTGATACCGTTCTTTGTAAGGCAGCACTATAAGCAAAGTGTGACAACAGAAAAGAATTATAGAGCAAAAACTTAATATTAATGTCAAACAGATGTCTGCGTATATAAATTGACTTTAATGAAAGTATTGCTATTTTTATTAAAGACGCGATGTTTTCATATAGGCGAAGATTATCATCCACATACATTACCGACCATATTAGTTCAAACACTCAAATAAATTTTAAAAAAATATCTTAAACATTCCGCTCATCGAAGAAACCCCCTTTTGCGCGAAGAACAGCCCAGCCCGTACAATTCGAGGCATCCGTTTCAGGAGTTTTTCAAGAACTCTATTCGGTATACTATTATTCTATTCTTCCTGCAATATGTTCTACAAGTGATTTGTTGAGGTGGAATACAGTTTTCGGGCCCTCGCTTTGCCGTGGCTCTGTCATTATTTGTAAGATATTGTTTTGTTCGTTATTTAAAAAATTCTTACATATTGTTGGTGAATGTTTATGGTCGTAATCCTGCATAAATACAAAATATTCGCCGATTAAATGCAGTCCCGATGGTATAGCATTTTCTTGTAATATTTCTAAATAACCCCCCTTTCGCAAGATATTCTCGAATCGCTTCAAGTCCCCTGTACCGGCGTGGCAAAAACAACCCCGAACAAGCACATAACTTTGTCCTTGTTCCATGATTGGCATTATACAATCCCGCAGCATTTTTGACCAGTCGCTTTTCTTACAAAAACACGCCTTGTCCAAACAATTCAAACATTGATTCATCAGTCCATAATACCCTTATCCAGTCATCCAGTGTCCAATTTCTGTGTGTTTCTGCCTATCGTTGTCGTTTTTGCATGTTTCCCTGTCAAAGTAAGGGTGTTCTTACAGCAATGCGGGCGTGAAGATTTGCAGCTTTTAATCTTCTTTTCACCGTAGTAACAGAAATTTGTCTTGCACGGTCGCGATTCATTTCTGTGGCGATTTCGTGTGCTGTCGGTCTCCTATTTCGTTTACTCAGCAATTTTATACGCTTATCGTCGGCGTGAGATGTTATTCGCTTACGACCTGAACGTGCCGGGTCTCTTAAACTGCCCGTGCGTTGATGTCGCCGAATAATACCACTAACAATCGATTTATTAATATGTGTCTTTTCGGAAATTCGACGCACTGAATAACCTTCTTGTTGAAAAGCAATAATTACAGAACGTTTTTCTAAACTTGTTGGTTTTCTTCTCGCCATTTTAAGAAGTTAACATAAAAAATACGGTCTTATCAGTGATGCGCACGCTAGTAAGTTTATTTGAAAACTCATGCATATTTCGGTACACAAGACTCTTTGGGGTGAGGGCAGGTAAGTTTCGCAAGCTTTTTACTTGCAATTTTATCTCAAAAATAATCGTATTTATGGCGGTACGGATTATTCCAAGAATTACCACAGTAAGTCAAAAAATATAATTGTTATTTGTAGGTTCTCTAATAGATATATCAGCCTGTAATTGGTTATAAACATCGTAAAGGACCTAATGTAAATATATTGTTTACATTTAAACCCAATTATATTACTATTTTTTAGAAGGGTTTACTAAATTTCACTAGTTGTCCGAATGTAGACGGTAGTGTACATTCCAAAACTTTTATTGTGTCTTCTAGGACAACGGTTTTTTATTGCCAATTAGAATATTGATGTTCGATGCTACAAAATTTCATTTTACTTTAGTGCAAAGTACTCTAAGGACATATTTGGAGTTGGTGTTGTTCACTGTTCTGACACAAATTTAGAATAGCTTCGTTGATACAAAGTTCCGTTTGTTGTTAAGTTTTTTAACGCCGTTAAATGGAAATGTTTGTGTTTTGTCATAATGGGATGTGCATTTGTTAATTTTCGATACTCACGGAGTGGACAAAAGCTTTCATAACAAATTGTAAATTCTCGAAAACGTACATGGCTCTGCCTTTCTCGTCAATTTTTTTAGATCATTGTAACTGTGTATTATATTTTATTATTAGACTGTATACAATACGATTACAACAGTCATTAATTTATTAACTTCCACTTTTATCTCTACATTAATTGTTATCGTATGCTTTTATTATTATCGTCCTTCAGAACCGATGGCGCACTTTTTCCCCTAACGAATTTGATAGTTCGCTTCGTCCGTTTATTGATTTCGCCTTTGTCACCTGCTAATTATCAGTGATGAGTGGACGACCACACGATAAGATTTTCTGTTTTGTTTTGCAGAGAGGAAGTGGAGAAGGAAATTTGCGATCCACGCAAATACTATACGGCAGCCGCTCTGACCACAGTCATTATCAGAGTGTTCGGTGTTAGAACGACGGGCCACGCTCTGGATAGGTTTTTAACATTCGTCAATAAGGAGAGATCATTTCGTCCGAAATTTATAAAATATTCCAGAAAGGTTTGTACACGTTCATTTATATTATTTTGAAATACGCTTCGAATACATTAAACTAGAATTCCGTATGTGTCGCTCTGTATGCGAAGATAACACATACGGAACAACTGCAATTTAGAATCTTAAAGAAACACAAAGACATGAACTTAAATTTGCATCAAAATTAGGAAATAACAAGATCGTTTGTCTATAATTTACATATTTAATTGAATATATTAAATACATGTCGTTGAAATAGCATTTAACACCTAATTACATTTTCGAACTTATTTTTTTTATAAACGAGGTCTCGAACCTGTATCAAACGTCCTCTAGACTGTAGCTGTAACCAATTATAAAGGATGTTTCAAATCGCGCGGTTTTTTTAAGAGTAAATAAAATATAGATGGCGCACTGCATTTGTCTGGGGATGTGGGAATTTAAAAAGTGTGATGTATGACATTTATAAGAATGACTTCGTACACGATACAACAACGCGTTCAAATTGTCGAATTATTTTATGAAAATCAGCGTTCTGTGAAAAGAGTTTTTAGAAAATTACGTGAATTTTATGGTTTACATAATCGTCCATCTGAAAGCACTATTGGTCGAATTATTAAAAATTTTCAAGAGACCGGTTCCGTGAAAGATCAAAAAAGTGAAAAATACAGTCGTAGTGGTCGTTCACAAGAAAATATTGGTTTGGTTCGTGAAAGTGTTGCTGAAGATCCTAAAATGTCCATTAGACGACGTTCACAACAACTTGGACTTAGTGGATCATCAACATGGCGTATTTTACACAAGGATTTAGCTCCGAAGGCATATAAGGTTCAAATAACACAGAAACTGAAGCCATTAGATCATTTAAAACGTCGTTCATTTGTCAATTTCATCAATGAGCAACCAGCTGATTTTTCTCAAAAGATAATGTTTTCCGATGAGGCACATTTTGAACTTGGTGGCTATGTTAATAAACAAAATTGCCGTATCTGGGGCGAGAAAAATCCACGAATTATATGAGAAACCTATGCATCCTAAACGAGTTACTGTTTGGTGTGCATTACGGTTGGGTGGTGTAATTGGACCTTACTTCTTTGAAAACACTTCTGGTGAAGCTGTAACTGTCAATGGTGATCGATATCGTCGGATGACAACCGAATTTTTGTGGCCTGAATTAACAAATATTGATCTAGAGGATATGTGGTTTCAACAGGATGGTGCTACACCTCACTTTGCACACGAATCAATTGATTTATTGAGAGAAAAATTTCCTGGACGTGTAATCTCAAGAAACGGTGATGTTAATTGGCCACCAAGATTTTGTGATTTGACACCGTCAGACTATTTTCTTTGGGGTTATGTGAAAAATCAGGTTTATAAAAACAATCCACAATCGATTCCTGATTTGAAAGATGAAATGATGCGTGTCATTGGTGAGATAGAGCCTCAATTATGTCAAAATGTCATTGAAAATTTTAACAAAAGAGTGGACGTCTGTGGAGCTGCAAGAGGGGGCCGTTTGGCAGATATTATTTTGCACATATAAATGTCATAACTAATACTTCAATTACCAATAAAAAGTTTTTGAAAGTGAATGCAAATTATGTGTTTTATTTATTCTTAAAAGAAAACGCTAAATTTGAAACACGCTTTATATCAACTTTAAGTGATTAAGTTAATTCAGTACAGGCTACATTAAAATTACCAGGCAGTATGATTTCGAGTCCTTTAACACGCTATAAATCGCATTATGGAAGTAATATTTATTTAAAACCCGCAGTCAGGTTATTTTGATGGTAATAATTGTATATAAATATATAATTAAGTGCTTTTGCGATGGGAAATTAATAAAACTAATTCCTTTCTGCTATGCCGTCGTTAATTAAAGTCATAGAAAATTAATTAAAAATTTCTGGGCTGGATATACAGCCTGGTGGCCTAATTGGTAAGGTAGCCGTCTATAAAATGGCAGATGGAGGTTTGAGTCCTTCTATTCTGTGATTTTATAACGACGACAGAGCAGAAAATAATAATTTCCATTAATTTCCCATTGTAATGAACTTAGTTATATATTTATATAGAATTATTGACATATATTTCGGTTTATTCGTTTGTTTTTGGATTACATTATAATAAAAATTTAGAAATTATCAAGATGGCGCTAATATTTTGGGCAGGATCTATAAGAAAAATATCGCTTCTAACTATTACGATCTTTTTACAGGCGATACTTTAGTTACTTTCTATAAAATACGAGGGTGGACGGAAAAGTCATTAGATAGACATATTCTTCGATTTACTCACTCGTTTTTGAATTGCATTATTCGAAATAAAATAAATTTAAAAATTACCAATGTGTCCCTAATAATATTGAAGATGCAGTGACTGTATTACTAGTTACACTATGGAATATTTGCTGTTCGACATAGATGCGAAACCAGTTGTACGTAATTTAAATTCCTAAAAGTGACCTAGTAAGTGAAGCTACCATTTTTCAGAAAAAATATTTTCAATACTTTGCACATAATTACGTACAATTTGTAATATAATCGTAAATACTGTATGTAAAAATAACATTTTCAACAATTTTAGCAATTTCGATTGCAGTCTTTCCAGCTTTTAAACGTGTAACGAACATTTGTCGAATATTCTAATAATTATTGCTTGTTAAATAGCAGCAGCAATGTTTTATATCTATTAATACTTACAACTTACTGTTTGTGGTCATGTGTACTCATTTCTATCATCCGTTTTTGGTTAATGCGACGATATTATCGGCATCATAATAACGGTTAAATTTAATCTTTTTAATTATGTTCGTGTTCAAACCAACTCTCATTTGTCAGTCAGATAAGCTATGTTTTAATACAAATATTTTCTTGTATTTTGTACTTTCTTGAGCTTAACTATTGCATGTATTCAATAAAAAAATAAATAAAGAATATTAAGTTTAACTATTAATGGCTTTAAAATTAACAACTCAACGCTTAAATGAATATTAAATGGAATCATTCAAATATTAATAACACCCTGTTTACTATATACACTACAGGCCATAAGTGAGGGATCAGTGGATGAAATTTAAAAAAAACATGCACGCTTAGTGAAACAAAACGTATATTTCTACAAAACTATATCTACGAGACAAATGAACAGTTTTCTTTATAAAATAAAATAATTTCAACATATTCTGTAGAATTTCTTATCAAATTCGACTTTCGTCGAAGTATCCACCTCTGCGCTTAATGATTTCTTTACAAATATTAGGCAACCGCGATACAAGTTTCTGGAGCGTATCCATTGGTAAATTATTCCACACCCTTGTAAGTTGCTCTCAAAGCTGTTTCTGCGATTGTGGACAGCTTTCGCTCACGTTTCTATCTAATTCATCCCACAGTAATTCGATAGGGTTGAGATCGGGTGATTGTGGTGGCCAAATCATATTTATCAGCACCCCTTCCTCTTCTTTTTGATTCACATGGTTTTTACAAAGTTAGGAAGTGTGTTTCGGATCATTATCTTGTTGTAGGTGAAAACCCTCACCAATTAACATTAATCCAGACGGAATTGCATGTTCCTCCAAAATCTTCAGATACCCCTCTTTTTTTAAAATGATTTCAATGCGGTACAAATCCCCGACACCATCAAAGGAAAAGGATCTCCAAACAAGCACCGAACCTCCCCCGTGTTTAATAGTTGGCACTACACATTCGGGTAACATCCTTTCACCCACTTGTCTTCGAACGAAAACTCATCGATTACTACCATTCAATAATGGTTTTCGAGCTGCCTTTGTCAAACGTCGTTTTACAGTAGTCAGTGACGCCGGCTTTCGACGGCCTTCATTCCGCTCTGCTCGAAGCTGAGGAGCTGTGAGGAGCCTATTTCGTTTTGATAGTATTTTTAGGCGCAAATCCTCTTGTCTGGTAGTTACCCTTGACCTTCCGCAATGTTTTATTGGTTGTAATGATCCACTTTGTGAATATCGTTTCACCGGTCCTTGCACCGCGTGATAAGATAAATTTAACTTTTGGACTATTTGCCGCAGTGAAAATTTGCACCGTGTAGCGTTATTATAGAACTACGAGTTTCTGCGCTAAGTTCCTTTCTTTTCGGCATTTTTATAAGTTACTTTTACGTCTGTTCTCAAATACTCGTATTGCAATTTACTCGGACAAATGCTGCACGAAAACTAATTTTTAAATTGCTAAATAGTTTACTATGAATTCCTAATACCATTATAATAATATTGCGTTGTAAACCCTATTAAATTTATTGGGGTATATAAAGTATTTCTATTAAATAGACGCCATAAAACTATTAAAAGGATTTACAATATTTTTCAGAAACAAATATATTTATCTAATTTTTAATCATAATCCGAATAATCCTTCTCAGAATTACATTTACAACTGTTATTTTAATTATTCTCACCAAAACAGGTAAAAGTCCAAGGGATGTGTCTAAAATACAAGTGTTTTGTTATTTATGATAAGTGATCCCTCACTTATGGCCTGTAGTGTATGTTCCGAGATTCACTCATAATCAGGTAAACTTGTTACAGATTGTGTACTTTTTAATACAGTAATTATTTTTCGAACTACCGTCATCTCTAGGTCAGGCCGGTTACTCATGGGATCACCCTCGTGTATATATATATATATATATTGGACTGGCATATTCACTTACAAAAAATGATGTTTGCACCTTTGATATTACTGTATCTACATGTAATTAGCAGTAAAAACAATTACTTATTGTTTATATATGTACATATGTTGGTAACACGTAAAACATGATGGTCAGGTTTCATATAGAAAATGCGGTAGTAACAAGAAATCTTATGAATATTTATAACAAAAAATATATACACAATAATATTAAGCAATACAAATTGAATAGTTATTTATATAATTTTACCGGTCACTAATTCGAAAAATTAATTTAGAAGTATTAAAACGCGTCAAATTTGTACTTAGAATACCGTTTTGTAAATATTTAGACTTTTACTAAATGATTGCTTAAATGTCGGTTTATCGCGAAGGAAACAATTTAGAACAAGATCTTGATAAGAGAAGTTTAGGAACGCCATCAAATTTTGTACATATTTTCTTACAATAATACGCAGCATTTATTCGACGCAGCGCGTTTTTTATTTTACTCAAAATTATATGTTGAATTTGACGGAGCCTGTGGTTGATTAACTTAATCACTAAGGTTGATATATAACCCCTTTTCACATTAACTTTTGTAATTCTGTATACGCATTTCGACAACCAAGTTGTCATCATCAGCAGATTTTATTTGTTTATAAATAGAATGTTAACTATGATAAAGGTTAAGGAAATAATATAGATCATATCAAGTTATTTTTTTGAAAACAGTGTACCGAATGTAGTGGGAAAACGTCCAATAGATGACGTAAGCAAATTCAAAATTTTATTTGAGAATACTAAAAATTAAAAATCTAATGTAAAATTTTGTCCAAAAAGAAGCATATTAAATTGGAAAGAATCAAAAAAAATCAATTTGAGATATTTTAAAAAAGGAAAACAAAATTTTTGGTCTTTTATTTCTAACTTTTTTTCATAAAACACATTTTTAAAAACAGAAAGAAATTGTTTGAACTAACAAAATAACATTGAAACTTCTAGTTGTCATATGGCTTATAATATTGGAAAAGACGGCAATGACTCATTTGCAAAAATGAACTAGCGCCATCTATTAAAAAAGTCCGTAATGAGACAACAACGCAATTGTTTAAGCATTCCGTACATTTTATAATTGTAATTTGAAAATTGAATCGCGAATACTGGAGAAAGTGGCAATATATGTATCTACAACAAAATCTTCATATGTATCTACATCGACATCATAAGCCTTAAACAATAACAACAATAATTCATTTTAATTTTCAGTTTTCTGTTCTCGGACACACCTATGTAGCCCAACAATATTATACTGTGATATCTTGCTATCATTGCCACCAGATCATTTACGGAATTGGACCTCAGGGATATCAATGTTTAGGTAGGTTCATTTACGGGAATTAATAAAATGAATTTGTCTGCAGTCTAACTTTCGCCTTTTTTTTGTAGAGTGTCGAATCAATTTGCATAGGCCGTGCGTTAAACAATACGAAGACATTTGCCCCGGTCCCATAACGAAAAAAGGAATTCACAAACTAATGGATTTTCCCCGAAGGAAACACAGTTCGCACTCGACGCAATGTGAGTACTTGTAAATAGATTTTGTTCTGTTTTTATTGTTGTAATTTTTTCGTGGTTTTGTTTCTAAACACACTATAATGTGTTCACAATACAATGTCTCACCAAACATTACTCATTACATGATACAAATAATATATAAATACATATATCAATTTCGCGACAGGAAATACACAAATAGTTTTATCGAAAAATGTTATTCCCATACACATATATTTCATTTCGAAAGAATGCAAACCGATAAAAAAATGCTAGTATTTAACAAGAGTCTGCAATTTGTTTATTATTAAGCATTTATATACACCCCAGTCCAATGAAATTTGAACGCTTAGCCAAAAATATACCAAAATGTATGAAATAATATGTATGACCAGTTACATAATTATTAGACACCCCAAAAATTTTGGAAGTTATGAAATGTGAAGAAAGGAAAAATAAAATAAATGTAATATACACTACCGTTCAAAAAGTATTTGAACACCCATATTTTATAAAACTATTTATACAACATAGCTTCTAAGAAATTCATTCTTGCAAAATTGAATAAGTGTAGAGAAAGCGTTAAATTTACAGAAATGTTGCATAAGTAACATTACATAAATTACTTTATTACCTGCAGTACACCAAAATTGCTTATTGTCACTACATAGGGGATTAGTGTAAAGTAAAAGTTTCTCGATGTTCTTGTAATTGTCTTTCTGTTATGGATACTTTCAGTAATGATGTTTTAATTACCACGGACAAGTTTCAGGTTAGATTATTGAAATTGCCCTCAGTTACGTTTCTGTATTCGTCGTGAGATAATATACCTGCGCGACTACTGTTGTTAAGACTGTTAAACAAGCCGAAACGAGTTAAACATACATAGAAACACGTGCTCTTGTATCATCGGATCATCAAATTGACAAAAGCAACCGGCAAATTGCGAAACAATTAAAATTAAATAATACCACCGTAGACTACACTGTCAAAAATACCGAGAAAATGGCAGTTTGCTGAATAAATCACGAGGTTGGAGATCCAGAGCGACAATTTCTGCTGAAAATCGTGCAATAGTGGTAACTAGCAAAAGAAATCAACGGAACAGTCCCAGAAATCGCTGTTGAAATCAATACAGGCCGTCGAAAGTCAATAAGCGTAACCACAGTCAAACGTCGCTTCTACAAAGCGGATTTGCACGGACGAATTGAGATGAAAAAACCGTTATTGCGCATACAGAATAAACGGAAACGCTTAAACTGCGCTCGTGAACATCAGCATTGGACAATTGAACAGTGGTGTAAAGTCTTATGAACCGATGAGTCAAAGTTCGAGATTTTCGGTTCAAGATGTGTTTTCTTTCGGAGATCTACAGATCTGGTTCAAGAAGATGTGTTTTCTTTCGGAGAGCTACAGGTGAGCGTGCGAGAGAACAATGTATTGTTCCTACGGTTAAACATGGCGGTGATTGATCTGGAGTTGTTTTGATGGTACAATCGGTGGGTGATATTGTAAAGATCGAGGGAATATTAATGAAAGAACGGCAGAAAAACAGTATCAAAACATTTTATTGAACAATGGTATTCCTTCACGATTAAGATTTTTGGGCCCGAATTTTGTATTCCAACAAAATAATGACCCAAAGCGTACATCTAAACTGTGCAAAGACTATTTGCAACACCTGGAAGCAGACGAATCCGTTAAAGTTATGGAGTGGTCTCCCCAAAGTCCCGATCTAAACCCCATAGAGTTATTGTGGGAGGAATTTGATCGGGAGATCCGGAAAGCAGTACCAACATCAGAGGCTAATTTGTGTAACAAGCCCCAAGAAGCATGGGTCCGGATAGCACCAGATACCTTGACAAAACTAATTGCAAGAATGTCGCGATTGTGTACTGCTGTTATCAGAAACATAGATCACACAGACGAGTCACAAGTTTAGCTATAATGTACAATCCTACTGCCAGATATGTAATTAACTATGTATATGTAAATAAGAAATAAATTTTCTCTTTTTCACTAGTGCTTTTAACCACTTCCTCTATATCTATGGGTGCCCAAAGTCTTCTGAACGGTAGTTTATCAAAATTTTTATTGATTAGTTGTCTAGAACTAGTTAATTATATTAAGGACTTTGTGATGTTTTGTGAGACAGAGAAGAAAGTAAAAAATAACGACCTGCATGAAAAGTATATAGATTTCTACACCTGAGTTGAAATAAAAAGACGAGCAAAGGCGGGAGTTTCTATAGCTATTAAAAAGGCGTATATAAGAAAGGTCAAGGATTGTTTTGCCAATAAGAATAATCAAGTAAATGTTTGTTCACTGAGAGCACAACTACGACGGCTATTTGGTCTTGTGTTGACTCGTCAGGCAACCTTAACTTTCGTTCAACAGACATCGCAATCACGGTCATATAAGGTGGCGTATATACTAAGTAAATAATTGGGAAGATTGGGTCTCCATCTCCGTTTGAAATGTTAAAGCACTTTTGCCTGATATTGAAGTTAGGACGGAATATTGTCTATAATAACTGCAACTTGACTTGTGCGTTAGATCGGCTTATTCGGGAAACCAGGCAAATACAAACAAGTATCTTTTGGTCGAGGTATGGCGATTGTCGATTGCGTAAGTCAGATGACACTAACTGCAATATCAGACAAAAGTGCCTTAACGTTTCGAACAAAGATGGTGATCCAATCTTCTTAATAAGAGTAATGATGGTGAAATTAAAGTTTTACAATGAAAAATACGTAGTTATGATTGAAGTTTATTCTTCAAAAGAAGATGCTATCACACAGATATAACACATATAAGAAGAAATCAGCACTTCAGAAAATAGCAAAGATATATAAATTTTATGTGATTTTAATCGACGGTTTGACAAAAGGAGGATAATTGCGGTAGTTGGAGAATATGAAAAAGATGTAATAAACTTTGTTCACAGTATTCTTTAAGGTACTAAGAAGTTTTGCAATATGACGCAACAATGAATCGTAGGAAGCTGCTTGTTGCTGCATGTTGAGACATGTTCATATTTGCATAGTAGCCGCCGCGCCATATCGATGGCCTCAGTTATTCATTAGTAGTGAGAGTGTAAAGTGCTTGCGATGGCATCGTGGTCACGAAATGAGATAAGGACAGTTTTGCGTGGTTTAAGCATAGACCAGTGCTTCGAAGAAATCACTCTTGCACTAGGTGATGTTTGTCCACATCGCACAAAGATATTCAGGTGGTACAGTGAATTCTAAAGGGAAAATTTAACTGTGGAGGATGCTGAGAGGCCGGGAAGGTCACGAACGTTAGTTACGGAGGAAAACGTTATTACTGTGAGGAAAATGCTTGGCGAGGACAGGTGACCTATCAACAAATAGAGGGTACTTCAGGCCTAAATGCACCAACAAATCGTTCGATTCTGCATGATCATTTGCACGTGAAGAAACTTTGTTCTCTCTGGGTGCCGCATCGACTGACTGAAGAGCAAATGACACGACGTGTAATTTGGTGCCAGGAGATGCTAAAAAAGTTTAATGAGGGAAATCTCGGTATGTGAACAACATCGTGACAGGTGACGAGACTTGGCTGTACTATTACGATGTACCGACCAAAGCTCAAAACAAAGTTTTTGTCTTTGATGATGCGGAGACACCCGTAGTTGTCAGAAAATCCCGATCTATAAAGAAGAAAATGGTAGCTGTATTTTTCAAGTCGAGTGGAATTGTGGAACGTGTCGTTTTGAACACACAGAAGACAGTCATAGCTAAATGGTATACTGAACAGTGCCAGCCTAAAATCATTAGATCTATGAAGAACCTGTGGCGAAAGTCAAGAATGGACACTTGGTTCCTCCATCACGATAATGCCCCAGCTCAGTGCGCCAAAGCCTGCACCGAATATTTGACCACAACAGGATTGAAACTTCTCGAGCACCCTCCCTACAGTACAGATCTTGCTCCCTGCGACTTTGCACTGTTCCCGCATGTGAAAATGAAGCTAAAAGGCAGGCGGTTTTCAAATGATGAGGAGCTTCTGCGGCCTTGGGACAACGAGTGTGCTTTACTCCCTAGTGAAACTTGGCAGAACTGGTTTAAAGATTGGTTTCGGAGGATGGAGAGGTGTATTGAGTGTAGAGGAAATTGCTTTGAAAAAATTAAATAAACAAAGCTTTATTGCAAAACTTTCCTAGTACCCTTTGTACAAGCCTAATTTTATGCTTGACAAATATGTCATAAATAATTTATTCCTCGAGATACCTGGTTGTAAATGGAGTATGTCGATTCTTCATCTTGATCCTGTAACCCATAGTTTCCCAAACTTTTTAAAGCCATGGCGCCCTTAACGTTCAGATTATTTCCGGCGACGTCCTTCATATGAAGCAAAACTGAATCTTAAATTTAAATCATTTCTATGCTATGATCTCTAAATTTAACTTTTAAATGTTTATAAGATTTTAATATTGTTTAAATACTTTGTGAATAGTTTATAAACCCTGGACTCTTTAGGACGACCCCGGGCGCATACTTTGATAACCCCTGTTGTAGCCCATTACGATAACGAGCCATTAACCTTAAATTTATTCTGATCTACACTGATCGTCAACACACTATACCTGTCAAAACAATCATAACACTGATGTAAGAAGGTTTTGTTAATTGCTGCTTTTTTGCTTGCTATAAAACTGCTAATAATGTACTGTTAAATGTAGATTATAAATAATGAATAAGAATAAGAAGAAATGGGTAAAAATACAAGTAAATAACCGAGTCGATAACTCTAAATCATCGAACTATCCTAGTTTAGAGACTTTTATGGAACCACTGCAGGACATTTGACATTGTTCACCCCATATATGGGTGTAAATACGGGCGACAGTCCTCGTTTAACAACTCTTATTGTCGGACAGATACAGCTGTCCAATTCTGCTTATACCACTCTTTTTTAAGACCCAGGAGTTGTACGTGCCAAGGAGAATTAAAATAAACGACAATTGTCCACGGTAATCTGGATTTGAATCAGTCTGACTTCTTTTTATTTATAATTTAAAAAAGCACCTCAGAGGATTTCAATTTCAGACGACAATCAACTGAAAGAGTATACCTATTATGGGGACTAATAGATATATTCTTTTTCTGACGAAATAAAATTGTTGCAGGACAGGGCAGACGTAAATATGTTGAACTTTAAAGTTATGTTGGAAAATTAAATTATCAAAAAATCGTAGGTCTTTTGTTTAAATAACAGTAAACTTTTCTAAATCTACTCGTGTATGGATTCAGTGTGTAAGAAATATTTTGAATAATCGTTTATTTTTAATTTTTTTTCTATTATTCCAGCGGAAAAGAAGATGGCTGAAGACAAAGATAGTGGCTTAGATTCTACAGAAGGAGGTGAGTGATTACTTTTTTTCTTTTTGTCTTATAGAAGTTAATACTACTACGCGATATGCTCAAGTAATTGATTCTTTTCGAATTCAGTTAGCCTCTTCTACAATGTATAGGTGTTTTATTAAACATTAAATAATCATTAGGGAGTGGTTATTATAAATTTCTAACAGTAGTATTTAAAAAATAATATATTTCCAACAGTGGAAAGTTTGTTACTTGATCCTTTCTTTATACAAATATATCTTTTTATTTTCTTGGGCGCCTTAAATATTTATAATAGAAATAATAAGAATACAAGGACCTGGGGTAATATAATAATTTACTATATTTCAACACAATGCACTGGCTAGCAATCTGGATTAAACATATGGTCTTGCAATTACATAAAAATGCTACTTCCTTTATAAGTAATCATTCTTAGGGCGATCCAGACTACGAAGGGAATGCATACATATACGTTTTATTTAAATAGCGGAGAGATAAAATATTTACGCGAACAATGAGAATCAAAATCGCTTCAGGAGAGCTTTCTTATAAGTAAAAACAAAGAACAAATTAACATTATACATATAATGTTCAAAGGAATCAGTCGAATATTAATAACACCCTGTTTACTAAATATGTTTCAAGGATTCACCTATCATCAGGTAAACTTGCGTTATTAACGAATGATCCCTTTGTAGACTTTCTTGTACCTTTTGGATATGGAAAAGTAATGAAAAAACATTGCCTTCCCCTCTCGTACAACACACGACTGTATTTGAACGACAGAACGAGAACGCATCTGCTTTACATGTCGGCAACAAAGTTTCCAGAGCGTGTGTAGACAGATATTCAGCCAGGTTTCCCGACCCGGAGGACGTCGCTCCCTTCGACGATCTGGAGACGGCGCTGCCCGCCTTCGGTAATCTCGCGATCGCTTTTGTCGCCTCTCCGGTTCTCGCGGCGGCCGACACCATCGTTTTCTTCGTAGTCTTCGGTTTCACCACTTTCGGCTAATCTCCGGGATAGCTTGTTTATATAATAATATTCGAATGATTCCTTTTAACATTCACTTAATTGGCAAATCGCCAAGATAGCGTCTGTCTATACACGCTCTGGGAACTTTGTTGCCGACATGCGAGACAGAGACGTTCTCGTTCTGTTGCTTAAATACATTCGTGTGTTATACGAGTGGGGAAGGCAATATTTTTCCATTATACAATTTTTACCTTATATATTGTCTGCTTATAAATATAAGCACTTATTTTGTTCAACTGCAGGTGATTTCCGCATCGGACGCTCTTTTTCCCAATGCGTTGATTCGCACCCCTAATTATTTGCTCTTGTATAGTTTTAAACGATGCTTATTGGTCTCTACTTGCAGATACCGATATTTATATATAATAATCACAATACTCGCATTATTACTTTTTCGCAAATAACTGACTGACACACTTGGCATCAGACAATTCACACACACTCTGAGTAGAATGGCTTGCTGTTCAGGTCTAGCTCTACCTATTGAATGTCTCTTCTCTATGTGCATTGAAGCTCTTATCTTCTTTCAGCCCTTATGCCTAACTCTCCTTGTGAGCTCTTAAGAATTTGAATTTTCGGAGAATATTGCTGTCTTGGAGTTTTGCTGAAAAGAATGGCAGAACTTTCGTTGAAATTAGTTTTGATTCTCCATCTGGGCAGTCAGTTGTTAAAATTGTTGACGGTGAAGGCTTCGGCTTTCTCTTCGTCCTCATACTATTACCGCCATGTATAAGAAGAACCACAGAAACGCACCTCTTGTCCAGTGCCTTCTTGACTTGACACATCGAATTATTAGCTCGTGTCGAAATTTATTAGCGAATCCTCTTTAAAAATAAATGAAACATATTACTTTTAAGTTTTTTTTCTTTATGTGAATGTCTCGTCGATTTACTACTTTCTCAAAAGAAAATAAAACACATATTTCTACTCGCTAATCGGAAAATGTCATGTCGCAGTGTGTAAGAATACGCGAAATTAATCCTTTATAATCAGTCTTGTTCTTTGAAATTTTATTTTAGTGATTAATTCGGAAATAATTCTGATGCATTCAGACTTTCATGAATAACTGTAGGTGTAAATTAGTAAGCCAAAATTCCAGTACATGTCGTTAAAAAAATCGTGACAAAATTATGCCTTATGACGCTTATTAAGTAAATGTCTTGTTATTAATAAAGTATTTGTTGATATCTATTTAAGTTATTTACATGACATTTTAAGCAATAAGTTGGTTTGTTGCTAAAAATGTCAAATGTTATGAAATCACATGTGAGTATAAGTCTGGTTAAAAATCGTACATACATCGTCACCAACAGTAAATGCCGTAGAAAAACCCTAGTCATGATTAAACGAATTGAATTATAGGAACTGGTCGGAGTGCATAAATTGAATTTTAATAATTTTCGTAAGTTATGTTGGGCTCCTTTCGAGTATTAACAAACTTTTATATATCAAATTTATTCTACCACTTGTATAGGAATCTGATAGCAATTTGCATTCACTTTCAAAAACATTTTATTGGTAATTGGAGTACCAGTGATGGCATTTATATGCGAAAAATAATATCTGTCAAATGGACTCCTCTTGCAGCTCCACAGACGTCCACTCTTTCGTTAAAATTTTCAATGACATTTTGATATAATCGAGGCTCTATCTCGCCAATGACACGAATAATTTCGTCTTTCAAAGCAGGAATTGATTGTGGATTGTTTTTATAAACCTGACTTTTCACATAACCCCAAAGAAAATAGTCTAACGGTGTCAAATCACATGATCTTGGTGGCCAATTAACATTACTGTTTCTTGAGATTACACGTCCAGAAAATTTTTCTCTCAATAAATCAATTGATTCGTGTGCAAAGTGAGGTGTAGCGCCATCCTATTGAAACCACATATCCTCTAGATCAATATTCGTTAATTCAGGCCACAAAAATTCGGTTGTTATCGGACGATATCGATCACCATTGACAGTTATAGCTTCACCAGCAGCATTTTCAAAGAAGTAAAGTCCAATTACACCACCTGACCATAGTACACACCAAACAGTAACACATTTAGGATGCATAGGTTTCTCATGAATAATTCGTGGATTTTCCTCACCCAAGATACGGCAATTTTGTTTATTAACATAGCCACCAAGTTCGAAATGTGCCTCATCGAAAAACATTATTTTTTGAGAAAAATCAGCTGGTTGTTCATTGATGAAATTGACAAATGAACGGCGTTTTAAATGATCTAATGGCTTCAGTTCTTGTGTTATTTGAACCTTATATGCCTTCAGAGCTAATTCTTTGTATAAAATACGCCATGTTGTTGATCTACTAAGTCCAAGTTGTAGTAAGCGTCGTCTAATGGACATTTCAGGATCTTCAGCGACACTTTCACGAACTAAACCAATATTTTCTTGTGAACGACCAGTACGACTGTATTTTTCACTTTTTCGATCTTCCACGGAACTGGTCTCTTGAAATTTTTTAATAATTAGACCAATAGTGCTTTCAGATGGATGATTATGTAAACCATAAAATTCACGTAATTTTCTAAAAACTCTTTTCACAGAACTCTGATTTTCATAAAATAATTCAACAATCTGAACGCGTTGTTGTACCGTATGCGAAGCTATTTTTATAAATGTCATACATCACACTTTTTAAATGCTCACAAACCCAGACAAATTCAGTGCGTCATCTATATTTTATTTATTCATAAGAAAAACCGCGCAATTTGAAACACCCATTAGATATCAGTACTTAGCATCATAAATATGACTAAATACGGTAAAGTGCATTTTAATGGAGACTGTGGTTGATTAAATTAATCAATTAAAGGTAAACAAAAAGCCTTTCCACATTAATTTTTGGATTCTGTATACGTATTTCGACAACCAAGTTGTCATCAGCAGCGGATAATTAATTACAGTGTCGCACTTGAATTCACGTCAAAATCCGCACGGAAACAGACTTTCACCGTCGAAAGCCAAACAGTCTGTAGATTTGTTTCACATAATTTAAATTTCATTCTAGTCTGACAATAAATCACTTTCACTGTCACACATATAATAAATGGTTCCACAATATCATCCATTAAACCATCGAAGTCCCACATTCTTTTTTCTACTTTAATGACATGGTTGATACAATTCTTCCAATTGTCCATTTGTAACATTTGTAATTGTTTCCATCAAAAATTCTCGTACATGCGACATTTTAAATGTGGTATTTTTGAAGCAACTTCGCTTTTTATTTGTACCCAAATCATTTCAATTGGATTGAGTTCACAATGATATGGTGGTAACCTACAGTTTTACTTGCAGCAGCTGCCATTTGATCTGTTAGATATATATTATATTGTTCCTTATGAAGACGTACTAAATGCAATAATTCAGCACGTAACATTTCTGCATTATACTCAATATTTTTGGAACGTAATCAGTCTTGGATTGCAGCTTTCCTCCGCGAAGAAGTTGGCAGACTTTCCACTCTTCATAAATGATATGATGCATTGTCCATTATGATAACAGCATTACCTGGTAACCTAAGCAATAGTTCAAACTATTCCTCAAAAGTAATACTATTTATTTCATCATAATAATCAAGTGTTTTCTATATTCAAAAAGCAACAGTCCATCCTCCACAAATCCGAATTCAGATCCTCCTATGTGTAGTATTATTAATCGCCGGCCTTTACCACTAGGGCTTTTTAATCCTGTAGATAATCTTTCAACAAAAGCTTGTCGTGCATTTGCTATACTTGCATTAATCTAAACTTTTTCCTTTGCGTGTCCCTCATTTAACCATGTTTCGTCTAGGTAAAATATTGGGTAACCCACATCTCTGTAACGTTTTATTGTTGTCAGATATTTTCTTATCCACCTGATAACTTCATCCTTTTCTATTAGCATATTCTTCTTGTTACGCTTTACATATCTGAAATATAAATTAAATATGAATATGTTATAACATGAACAATTTTTCATTAACACTTACTTGAAATTAAAAGTTTCAAGAATCTGTGTAGAGTTGCTTGACTAATTTTTGGTATGGACTCATCTGTAGTTACTTCTCCCAATATTTTATTAAGTGTTGGAAGTTCGTTTTTAAAAAAGGAACCATGCGCCATCTGCCGTACAGTACTTTTGACAGATTCATCAAATTCTAAAAGGCTTGAATGCCTGCCTACTCGTTCTTTAGGAGGACGACTTCACCTGTTTGTTTATATTCTTGGATAACTCGATATACAGTTGATTTGGCCAGCCCTACAATACATTCCTTATAATATATTGTTATAGAAGTAATACCTACAACTTACTTAACGTGTCAGAGATGTTCGTTACAATTGCTGTTTGCAGCGTTAACATTTTATATGTGTTCAAAACTTTTTGTTTTTCTTCGTGCGTCAGGTGTTCCAGTCGTTCACGCTTTCTGAGTGGTGATACTAACTGTTTGCTAGAACCTTGGTCATCACTCATTTTATTTTTGTACTTCAAAGTACAGATTTTATTAAATAATACAGAAAAATATAGTAAAACAATGCGAAAATGCAATTAAATGTTTACAGGTTATGATAAATGGCGGATATCTGCCATTCATTTATCCATATTAAACTTGCATGTTCAAGAACCAATGAAATCCCTTAAAAATATTTACTATTTTGGCGGAATGTTTGAATCACTCTTTATTCTGAGACAAAGCATAGTTCTTTTCCTGTTTATCCATCTATGTTTTTATATTTGCTTTCTTTTTTTTTTAATTGATATATATGTACATATACACGTCATGAAATAATCATAGATAAATAAAAACACAATTAATGCGCTCACAACACGTTAAAATCCGCAAGACCTATACAAAAACAAAACACCAGAGTACCAATTAAAATATAAAAACACAAAAAGGGCAATGTCAAAATTTATGCTTCAGGGAGTCATTTACTGAATAAAAAACGTTCTCCATCACCACCTTTTTTATTAATATTTTGAGATTAATCCATGGTAGGTTCCTAAACCTATAAGGCAAAGCATTGTATACCTTCACGGCCACGTAATTCGAACTTAGCTGACTTTTCCCAATGCGATGATACGGTATCACCAAACCGCTCTGGTTTCGTGTTTCATAATTGTGAAAATCACCATTTTTGCAGAACTTATCTGGCGACTTACGAACAAATTCCAGGCAAGCAAGTATATACAAGGATGGGAGGGTCAGTATTTTGTGTTTTCTGAATAAGTTACACAATTTGTGGTACTGGATACACCACTAAGGGCTCTGACTGCACTCTTTTGCATCCTGAAAACCGCCTAAGTCGCACCAGACGCTCCCCACATCAATAGGCCATACAAAACCCTGCCCTGAAAATTTGCATAGTACACAGTCCTAGCCGCCTCGGGTGTAGCCACCAGTTTCACTCTTCGTATTGAGTATATTGCTGATGCCAAATTGCGACACAAGTTATCAATGTGGCACTCCCAAGTCAGGTTGCTCGCAATCAGCAGGCCCAGAAACTTGATATTCACTTTGGGCTTGCCCGCCACTCCTCTAGTTATTATTGCCAGCTGTTGGGTTTTGTCCTGATTTAATTTCATAAAATTGCTACTAAACCACTCACTTGCTTCCCCCAACGCAGTCTCCATATAAACCTCTGCAACTTCCTTGCACTGGTCACGCACTATTATGGACGTATCATCTGCAAACTGGGTGACTCTACCCACGGTGACATTATGGGGCATATCATTGACATAGATTAGAAACAGAAGAGGCCCCAATATTGACCCCTGTGGAACCCCCCCGATCAAATGGCGCTGCATCCGAGAGCCGATCATTCCAGTATACCTTCTGTCTTCTGTTTGCCAAATACGAACCGATCAGCTGATTTGCTTGTCCTCTCACTCCATACATGTTTAACTTTCCCAGAAGTATCCCGTGGTCCATTGTATCAAAAGCCTTACTCAGGTCGCAACATCCCAGAATTACCGCATCTTTAGCATCGAGAGCATCCGCTATATATTCCAGGACCTCCGCAATCGCGGTAGTCGTGGACTTGCCCCTCCGATAGCCATGCTGACTCACATTTATGAGTCTGTGTGTCTCAAAGAACTGGATTAATCTCTTTTTGGCAATGGTTTCCAAGATTTTAGACATCACGGGTAGAATGGAGATTGGTCTAAAATTCCTTTTGTCAGTCGATCCTCCCTTGTGTATCGGAAGCACTTTTGCTATTTTCAGAGGGTCCGGGAATACCCCCGGGCCAAACACTCATTGAAAATGTCTGTTACTGGGGCAGCTATATAATCGATACTCTTTTTCAGTATGCTTACGTTCATTCCATATATATCAGTAGTCCGCTGACTCCCGAAGCCAAAAACAACTTCTCTTACTTCCTCCTCTGTCGTAGGGTGGAGGAAGATAGTTTTCTCTACAATTCCTATGCCCCGCCTCATCAAATCGTGCGGACTCCGGTTGGTACTTTGTATTAACTTGATTGCTTCTCTCCCTACCCCAACAAAGTAATGGTTGAAATCATCAGCAGTCACCTCATGCAGAATATTCTGATTGCATTTATTTCCTGCTACTTCGCCCCTAATCACTTCCCATGTGGCCTTAATTTTGTTCTCGGCTCCAAGTATGTAATCAGAGTTCCAGTCCTTCTTACTCTGGTTCACCCGATCTTTGTATTCCTTTCCAAATTTTCTATATAATTCTTTGTACTCTCCATCACCTGTCACCCTACATACTACTTCGACCCCATCCATAAGATTTCTGACGGCTCTTACATCCTCCGTATACCACGACATATTGCCACGTCCATGGCCTATCTTTTTCATTATTTCCGGAAAAGCTAAAACTAGTACTGCATCATTTTTTAATTTTTCATTTGGTCTGTTGACTTCTATTTTTTTATTCAGTTTGTTTATAATTGTATTTCCCTTTATTTTAACTGTAGATCATTGCATTTTTATATTAATTAGGTACTTGTTTAAATTACGTGTTTATTAAAATATAGTTTCCTTCTCATTTGTCTTTATATTCGATATTTCGATTTCATTTTATTACATCAATTTTATTTAGGACACTTTCTTAAATATTATTAACTAAGAACTATAATTTTCGAAACTGAGTCCATTTAAAATGCTACTAAATGCTTAAGAATTTGACCGCATCTACATTCTAATAACGTTCAAGATTCTATCCAAGCTATTCAATATTCCGTCTTCCATTGTCATAACGCGAATGATTTATGTACTTTTAGATGATGAATCGGCGCTTTTTTATCGCCCGGTACCGGTCCGCGCCATTATCGAACCGTGCGGTGCCTTCTTTCACTTCCAGTACGGTATCCTTTTGACATAATCTGCAAAGAACCTCATCCGTCGATCGACTCGCCCTTTTTTTTTATGTACGTCTATATAAATCTATATATAGTCGTCAGATGGAATATTGGATATGAGCCCGGGGCCAACAACGAAACTTTGCAGAAGTCGGGACGTTCAATTTCACACTAATTAAAAGCCCTTTCAGCGCCCGACACCGGAGCAGACGAGTTCTTCTCTCCCGCATATACACTTTGAATGCATTTCATCGATCCTGTCTGGCTCGTGTTTTCTAGTGGCGGGCGGTGATTCCACTCTCCGGCAGGAGTAGTGAGCAGCTTTTCCGCGCGGTTAAACTAACCGCCTTTCTGTGATGGCGTTCCTCATTATTATTTATCAGGGACGTAACGATAGACACACACACCTGGAGGATTTAACACTGGCTATGACGAATGACTAAATTACGGTCGTTTGTATTTATTGCGGTTCTTATTACTGTAAAAGCTTTCAGCAACACCATTGATGTTTTTCACAATATTTCTGTGTCTTGAAAGCAATTAATTTGTGTTGAGTATTTCTAATTCTCTATGGACAGCCTCAATTTATCATTTGTTTTTAGACTTTTTTTTAAAAACTAAAACAAATTATAATTCATTAAAAATGGCAAACAGATTGTAGATAAAAAGATCGTTTAGCAAGAAGGTTTTTTTTTTAAAATTAAATTTACACTCTCTTCGTTCTTTGATAAATAATAATAATAATGAGGAAGGCCATCACAGAAAGGCGGTTAGTTTAACCGCGCGGAAAAGCTGCTCACTACTCCCGTCGAAATAATAGAAAGAGCAATTCGAAATGATCTAGGCATCATTTCTTTCCAGATTTGAATATTAACAATGAAGGAAAGAACACTTAAAACACTTATCCATTTATTACGAGGGAGCGTTTTTATATTCGCGGAATGAGGGACAAGGGGTGGAAATAAAAAAACCAAATTATTTTTCTTTTTCAATATATTCACCTGCAAGACGGATACATTTTTCACATCTTTCAATTAATTTATTTATACCCTCATAAAAAAATTATTTCTCTTTATCTGCAAAATACGCCGAAACTGCCTCCTTGACTTCATCATCGGCAGTAAATTTTTTACCCCGCAGCTCTTTTTTCATTTTCGGAAACAGGTAATAATCACTCGGGGCCAGGTCTGGGCTGTAGGGTGGGTGATTCACAATTTCTAAGCCCACCTTATGCAGGGCAGCTAACGCAACGCGGCTCTTGTGGACGGGCGCGTTGTCGTGCAAAAGCAGAACACCTTTTGTCAATTTTCCCCGTCTTTTCTCTTTAATAGCTTCTTTTAGTCGCTCTAATATTGAAGCGTAATATTCTCCGGTTATAGAAACACCTTTATCTTTATAATCAATCAACAATATTCCTTCCGAGTCCCAAAATACCGTTGCCATGAGTTTCCCAGCTAATTGTGACACTTTAAATTTCTTGGGAGGTGCTGTGCCCTTTTTATGCCACTGCATGGAGTCTTGTTTGGGCTCAGGTTCATAATGATGAACCCAAGTTTCATCTCCAGTAACAATTCCACTCGATACACCATCCTTGTCTTCATTACAGAGGTCCAAAAATGCACGCGAACACTCTACGCGCTGTTGTTTTTGCGGCGGCGTGAGCATTCTCGGCACCCATCTTGCGCTGACCTTAGACATGCCGAGATGATCGTGTAGGATTTTAAAAATTGTTGTATCGGATACTCCAACCATTTCTGCGAGTTGTTTCTTCTTTAGTCGAGCATCTTCGAGTACAATTTGTTCAACTTTTTGGATAAGTGCTGGCGTGGTCACCTCAATGCTCCTGCCCGGCCTCGGGTCGTCTTTAAGGGATTCCCTTCCTTGTTTAAATAAACTATGCCACTTGTACACCATGGTTTTTCCTGGACAAGAGTCGCCGTAAACCAATGACATCTCATTCATTATGGTCGCGACTGATTTTCCTTGCCTGGTAAGGAACTTTATAACGGCACGATATTCGATTTTTTCCATATTTCACTTTTCACTCCTGATTATGTTACTTGGTTGACGATAGCTCAAAGACTAACTGTCTAATAACAATGAAACTTCGTATTTATACTAATCATGGGTCGCTGCACAGGCTACGCCCCCAATGCGCCTACCCACCCCTCTACAACCCGCTCATTCCGCGAATATAAAAACGCTCCCTCGTATTTATTGCAAGAATCTTGCATGATTTTAAAATTACGAAAAATTGGTATTTTGCAAAAGTTATTGTATATTAACAAATGCTTGTATACCGACATTTTAGAATGGCCCAGAAACGATTTTGAAGTCGAAATTTACCTAACTCTCTTGGCTTAATCTTGAAAGAATAAAGACCTTGAAAAGTCATAATAAAATGTCAACTTTTAAATGTGTAAAGGGGTTTGTCTCTAAAGTTTGAACGATTTTGCTTTAAAAAGTATTGGGTTTGTATTCTGCAAGTTCATAACTTTTGTTTTACTTACTAAAAAGTAAAATTCCAAACTTTTTATTTTGACGAAAATTTCAATTTTTCCAAAGGGGTATACTCGCAAAAATTGGTATTTTGCAAGAGTTATTGTATATTAACAAATGCTTGTATACCGACATTTTAGAATGGCCCAGAAACGATTTTGAAGTCGAAATTTACCTAACTCTCTTGGCTTAATCTTGAAAGAATAAAGACCTTGAAAAGTCATAATAAAATGTCAACTTTTAAATGTGGAAAGGGGTTTGTCTCTAAAGTTTGAAGGGTTTCGCTTTAAAAAGTAGTGAATTTGTATTCTGCAAGATCAGAGCTTTTGTTTTACCTACTAAAAAGTTAAAATTCAAAACTTTTTATTTTGACGAAAATTTCAATTTTTCCAAAGGGGTATACTCGCAAAAATTGGTATTTTGCAAAAGTTATTGTATATTAACAAATGCTTGCATACTGACATTTTAGAATGGCCCAAAAACGATATTGTAGTCGAAATTTACCCAACTCTCTTACCTTAATTTTGAGAGAACAAAGGGCTTGAAAAGTCTTAATAAAATGTCAACTTCTAAATGCGTAAAGGGATTTTTCTCTAAAGTTTGAACGATTTTGCTTTTAAAAGTAGTGAGTGTGTATTCTGCAAATTCAGAACTATTATTTTACGTACTAAAATGCCAAAATTGAAAACTTTTTATTTTGGCAAAAATTTCAATTTTTTGAAAGGGGTAGAGAATGTAGGTCTTGAATAGTCATAATAAAATGTCAACTGTTAAATGTGTAAAGGGATTTTTGAAGTTTTTCACTGATTTTTGCAATGGTTTTTTTTTGCTGTGTGAGAAGGTTACAATAATGATCTAAGTTTACTGTTTTACTAGTTTGAAGATAATCCACGAACAAAATTTCTCTTGCATTTCAAAAAAACAGATGCTAACACCTTCTTGGTTGATTTCTGGACTTTAACTCGCTTCGAAGTACCGGGTTCACGCCACTCTTTAGTCTCTTGTTTTGATTGAGGATGATGGTGGTAGACCCAAGTCTCATCCATATATATATATATATATATATATATATATACACACGCAAATATATATATATATATATATATATATATATATATATATGTATATATATTTGCGTGTGTCTACGTATCCTTGGACAGGGCTTGTATATCGCGAATGAACTACTTGAACACTACACGTACTGGACAGAAACAAAAATTTCGATTGTCAGCCGCCTTAATCATTTAAAACGCCGAAATTTCTCCGATTGGGCTCTGCTAAAATTTGAAGAAAATCCTGAATTTCATCGAAAAATCATCTTCAGTTCATTTTTGTCTTAATGGCTTTGTCAATTAGCAAAATATGCGCTATTGGACAGAAATAAACCCACATGTGCTTCAAGTGACCTATTACAACCACAGAAAATTACTGTGTGGTGTGGAATTCATGCCCGAGGTGTGATTGGACCATATTTTTTCGTCGATGAAAATGATCACCATGCTTCAGAGTTCGCTATCGTGCCATGTTGGAAAACTATTTTTGGGCGGAATTGAATGGACTTGACATCAGTGATATGTGGTTCCAACAAGATGGTGCCACATGCCACACAGCTGATCGAACAATTGACCTATTGTAGAAGTTCGGTAACCGCGTAATATTGAGAAATAGTCCGGTCCATGACCATCCCGCTCATATGCGATTTAACGCCCTTGGATTTCATTTTATGGGGTTACGTTAAGTCGTTGGTTTATGCCGACAAGCCAACAACGTTGGAGGAGTTCAGGGGCAATATCAACCGCGAAATTGCCAACGTTCCGGCCAATATATCCGAAAGAATGAAAAATTGGCTCCAAAGAATCGATCGCTGCAAACGTGCTCGTGGTGGTCGTATAAACGAGATCGAATTCCACAGTTATTGTAATACGTGTACCACACCTGGAATCAATTTCAGCCCAATATTTCAATTATTATTTAAATACAAAATTATGTCTTTATTTAAAACCCCGATACGTATAGTATATATAATCTCTAACTTACGTCAGCACACTGATACTTAGGTTGATTGAAGATATTGGGAAGCTGTAGGTATATATAAATTGGAGTAAATTACTAAGTAATGAAAAATCACTCCGGCCGGTTCACGGTTAAGCATATGTATGAACATAGAAAAATAAACATAATTTTTTTTACTTCCAAATTTATTGAAAATATACTCGCATACCTTACTCATTTTCAAATAAACTTTGTGCGTGAATTTCGAAGTCTTCTGTGTTGAGAATAGTATCAGCTAAAGATCTCGTACGATTTCCCTATCTCATTCAGCAAATTCTCAATTTGCGTTCATAATCATGGTTCCATTCATCTCAATTTAATACCTTCCCGATCCGTATTTCATCCTATTTTCTCTCCTTCTGCGAAACGTCTCTCTCTCTCTCTCTCTCTCTCTCTCTCTCCTTTATTTTTCGTTTAAATCGAGCGTTTTTATTGGCACCGTAATTTCAACAGTTCTGTCCAACAGGCGTGAATATGGCTTTATTTTGCGTACATCACGCCAAAAAATGACATTTAACGATTGCGCTTTCGGATTGTTATTTCGAACGCGCGCAAGTTATACGTATCTGTCCATTTATAAACATACACAAACATACGGCGATAATTGTCCTTTCCTGTTTGTGTGTAACGACTTTAAATGAGTTCTTAATTAACGGTGCCGTGTTGTTGCTGCGGCTTGCATTTCTCGATTCCGAAAATCATCTTTCGACGCATTAATTCGCCGAATTACCGTTTTATTATATCAATTGGTACAAGGACGCATTTAAATTCTTGTTCTCTATTGATAGCGGCTACTGGCGGTTTTCTTTACGTGAAATGAAACGTAATGGTGGGCAATTTATGTTCGTAATTAATGACGAAAGGATCTTGTTTGTTTCTAAATTCAAAAATAAATCAAACTTACTATACTAAATCTTTATATACAATGCTGTCCCAAAGTTTGAGAACACTTGAAAACTTATTTCAACTAAATGCTTAATTATTCCACGTAAAAACAAGATGCAGAAGTTCCATTTCCTAAGACAAAAACCTGTTCTTAAATTTTTTTGCATTAAGGCAGTCACCCCATGTGACGACCGAGTTTTTTACCTTTCTTTGGGATTTTTTTGGCGAACAATAAAAATATGAAAGGTTGAACTTTTTATTATATATTTATCGACACTTCAACAGTAAGTCAGAAGATATTCAGACCAAAATCTTCATCACAATATGTGTTGCACCACTCCAAAGGCACCCATGTCGAAAAAAAGTTCGTCGACGATCTCCATGATTTCGACTGATTGGCTTATCTGAAATCAAAAAACCAAACGGTATTTTAATCTGTGAAGCTGTGGCTATCGCATGAACTAGAATCATTCGAAAATATTGAAAACTGAATAATTGACATGCATTTGAAAATTAATTTTCAAATTTCATGATTTTTTCGAGCTCGAAATCTTTTGTATTATTTCAGTTTAGACGAAGACTATACTATGTGCCGAATCTGCCATTAAAATTTCAAAGCAATCAGTCAAACTGTTTTTTAGATATGGTGGAGACCAGTTAGGAAAACGCAATTTTAAGAAAAAAAGTAGTTCAAAAGTTCAAATTCGATTTAAACTACGAAATTTTTACTTACCATTAATCTGCAATGCCTGGTCCATAGAGAATTCCTTCTTCGTCTTGGAAGTCCCTTTTTCTGCTCTTGCTTCAATTCAGTAAGTATGCGCTTCGTGGTCAATTTTGTTGTGGGTAGCGATCGATATCTGTTTCACAAGGTTTCAACAGTTCGTAATACACCACGCCACTCTGATCCCACCAAACACAGAGCATTGTCTCGCGACCAAAACGATTTGCCTTTGGAGTCACCACTCGATGCAGAAATGACTTCCGATCATACCTTTGAAGCAGCATTTCACAGACGATTTTTCGATTTTCCATTTGCCTGTCATTCAATTGATGTGGCTCCTATTTTCCCATCTCTTGTATTTTTCCCATTGCTCGTGATCGGTTTCTAATCGTTTCTTGGTCCACATTTAACGCTTCTGACACCAATAACTCCTGCAGTTTCATGTCTTCAAACCTTTTCTGTCTACCAGAACGTTCTTTTCTTGCACATCGAAATCACCACTGTTGAATTGTCGAAACCACGTGTCACATGTTTTTATGATTGGAGCATGCTCACCATAAGTTTCTACCAGCAAATGATAACTTTCAGTGACTCTTTTCTTTTGATTAAATAAGAAAAGTAATGCGTGCCGCAAATGTACTTATACATGCACGAAACTCGACATTTTCAAAGAGATATAAATCTATGACAGTGCTACTTTCGCAATATATAACATGTATGGCTTTGAAGCTTGATATCAGTAGAATAAGATGCCATATGCGTCAAATCGTAACATTGCATACTTAAGCCTAGCGGTATTTGTTAGAAAAACCGGTAATGACTTACCGGTACAGCTGGTATATTGGTCACTCTGGACACCAGACTTATCCCCAAATGATTTCTTTTTTAAAACTATTATTAAGTTTAATTTATAATAATTTCTAAATAAACAATGAATGTAGAGAATACTCACCATCTGCAATGAATTAAACCCTATTACAAATCGTAATTTGTTATATTTATACACAAACAATTGACTTTTGTGCATATGTATTGACCGTTTCTGATTGTACGACGGAAACTTTTAACATGCCTCGTTGCATTTCATATGACAATAAGAACATCCTCATTAGTGTACTTTTTTGGAGGGAACAATTTACATCTTCAGGAAAGTTTTGGGATATACAATGACATCAGTTATAAATTAGAAACATGCATTTATTATAGTCTTGTATGCTTACTTATATATGAACTATTTAATGTAAAATAACTAAAATTAAATACACGATTTCAATTTTTTTAGACTATAAAAGCATCTGTTAAATGTAGATCTAATATGTTGCTGTTTGTAAGATTATATGTCTTCCTAATGACACCATTACAAAGTTTTATATTATACGTTCCGTGTTACGCAATTAGTAAGCTTTCACGTTGGTAAAAAAGTGTATCAGACCAACTATTACGACCACAGGAACACTCATCATAAGTGAGTTCCCTGCACAGGAGTAGGATTACGCATAACAGCTTAATCGGTATTTCAGGAATCTCCCGTCCATGTGATTAAAGTCAATTCGTCCGGCAGTTAATGTAGCTGTAATGATCAAGAATGTTATTGGTTTTATTTATAGTCGTACGTACATATTAAAGCAATTTCAGATATACCTTCTGATACGTACTGGCTATGTAGTACAAAGTAATAAACACCGCGCGCGCGTGTTTTGATAATCAACATTCGTAGCTGGTCTTCGTGTAAACGAAAAATTCGGAATCTGTGTTCATATTACTGGAGGCATTCCTTTGAATATAAACGTTTGGCACCACGCAGCTTGTATAATAAAATAAAAAAACAGAGGAGGAAAAAAGAACGCAGAAAACGCGCTTTTTCGATAATCACTTCAACAGAAAACGGTATCGGTGGAATGTTTTCAGAGTTTATTTCTTTTACTTCAGTCAATTTAAATAACTTTGATAGGAAAATTTCCCTCCCCCTCTCTTAGTTTGTGCGTTGTGTACATTAAATTGCCTAAATATTTTAAAATTTTAATAGAAGCTGTGTTCAATTAATCAAAAAAGGTAAATAAAACTTCTTACCACATCAATCTTCGTATTCTGTACACGTATTTTGACAATTAAGTTGTCATCACCAGCAGATAATTACAGTATTGCATCTGCTGATGATGACAACTTAGTTGTCGAAACACATATACAGAATATCAACATTGATATCGTAAGGGATTTTATTTATCTGTTTTGATGAAACCGAATGTTTTTCACAAAAATTCGCAAAATTTCTAAAAAAATAAATCACTATTTAAATAGCAGAAAATTGATAATAGTATCGCATCGACTGATGATGACAATTAGTTGTCGAAATACGCAGAACGTTTATGCAAATTTACAACTCAATAATTCAATTCGAGGCCTATTTTTGTTATTAATATAACTATAATTTTTAAAGTAACTTCTACGAGGGTAGCCGTTTGTATTTCGGGAACTGGCAACATTGTCAGTGTTGCCTCCGATCTGATTGCATCGTGAAGTTTGTCATTCTTGACAATATATTTACCTTGACAGTTTTATTATCCGGTCGCTCTTCCTATTATTGACAGAAACTTTTATGTCAGCGAAAAAATGGAATTAACTCGCGAACAATTTCGTCCAATTGTTTTTCATAACTTTCGGCATGGATTATCTCAACAAGAATGCATCGACGAGCTGAATTCTTTATATGGTGATGAAGCACCGTCGAAAAGTACAGTATATCGTTGGTATAGTGAATTCAAACTTGGACGGCGTTCTTTGGACGATGAATTTCGTGAAGGTCGTCCCACAAATGTTGTTGTGTCGGCAAACATTAATGCAGTGTCTGAATTGATAATGCAAGACAGTCATGTGACATACCGTGAGATCAAGCATCTCTAGGTATTAGTAACACCAGCGTGTATAAGATCCTGCACGAGCATTTAGCCGTTAAGAAGCTATGTTCACGTTTGGTGCCACGTAGTTTGACAACCGCCAAGTGCTAAGAAATGCACAAAAAAATACAATGGCGGTGCTTCAAAGAAAATTTATAAAGTCATCACAGGTGATGAATCTTGGATCTATACGTATGAGCCCGATAGTAAACAGCAGTCGACTGTGTGGGTATTCCAAGATGAGTCAAGTTATTCGCGTTCGAAGCATATCAAAACAAATGGTTGCATGTCTTTTTTCGGAAAAACCGGTCCCGTTGCAATCGTGTCTTTAGAGAGTTGTAGAACGGTCAATTCTGAATGATACACAACTATTTGTTTGCCAAAAGTTTTTGAAGAAATAAGGAAAAGAAACCGGAAACGACAGATCATTCTCCACCATGACAATGCGAGCTCTCACAAGTCGGTTCAAACAATTGAATATTTAACCGCAAAACATTGAATTGATGAGCCATCCGCCGTACAGCCCTGATCTAGTACCCTGTGATTTCTTTTTGTTCCCACACGTGAAGAATAAACGTCGTGGTCAACGGTTTTCTACGCCGGAAGAGGCAGTTGAGGCATTCAAAATTCGTATTTTGGAGATACCGCCTTCACAGTAGCAGCAGTGCTTTTCGGATTGGTTTAAACGAATGCAAAAGTGCATTGATTTTCAAGGAGGATATTTTGAAAAGCAATGAAACTGTTTTTGATAATAACAATTTTTTTTTGTTTGCTATTCCCGAAATATAAACGGCTACCATCGTAATAACTTACATAACATAAATGAATCATGATGATTAGTTGAAACACAAACTACATAACCTGCGTAGTATTTCGTCATGAAATTGCACTCTGAGATTCAAAATACACGGTCAGAAATGTATATAATTTCAAAAATAAATTAATGATTCCATCATGCTATTATTTCATTCGTTTTTCTTTGCACGACACCGATTAAAGTTCGAAGTTATCCATTTAATTAATACCGATATATAGTTTTCATGTTTAACATGCAAACATGCGTTAATGAACAAAAGGTTTTACGATGAAAGACGATAACGTTGACATACCTGATTTATCGACTCCAGTAATTGAATTTTACTGTATATATTAGGTAGTAGTGTGTAAACCTTAAACATAATCCATTGCCGATATAAGGTGTCTTATTACTAAATGCCACGTGCACATGTGTAAATGTCGAAGTATAGGAATATCTATGTCATGATTTGCCACTAATATACGTAGGTAATCGAATATTTAAAAAAATATCTACTAAAGTTAAGCAAACGACTTTTCAAGATATTGTTTATTTATTAACTGAACTTATTATTAAATTTTGCTATAGTTTGTACAATGTAAAACACAGGTTAATATCCTATAAAGGGAAAGTTAACGAGACCGTCGGACTGAGAGAATAGATAGAAATATTTTCCATCTACGTACGTCTAGTCAGTTTTAATTCAGTTATCTGTTGTATGTGAAGCAGGTAACAGTTTCCGTTGAAATGAGTGAAGTTATAACTGATTATTTTGCTTCGACAATTGTTTGTATTCGTCAAATTGACCATAAAGATCTATCTACGAGGGAGCGTTTTTATATTCGCGGAATGGGGGACAAGGGGTGGAAATAAAAAAACCAAATTATTTTTCTTTTTCAATATATTCATCTGCAAGACGGATACATTTTTCACATCTTTCAATTAATTTATTTATACCCTCATAAAAAAATGATTTCTCTTTATCTGCAAAATACGCCGAAACTGCCTCCTTGACTTCATCATCGGCAGTAAATTTTTTACCCCGCAGCTCTTTTTTCATTTTCGGAAACAGGTAATAATCACTCGGGGCCAGGTCTGGGCTGTAGGGTGGGTGATTCACAATTTCGAAGCCCACCTTATGCAGAGCAGCTAACGCAACGCGGCTCTTGTGGACGGGCGCGTTGTCGTGCAAAAGCAGAACACCTTTTGTCAATTTTCCCCGTCTTTTCTCTTTAATGGCTTCTTTTAGTCGCTCTAATATTGAAGCGTAATATTCTCCGGTTATAGAAACACCTTTATCTTTATAATCAATCAACAATATTCCTTCCGAGTCCCAAAATACCGTTGCCATGGGTTTCCCAGCTAATTGTGACACTTTAAATTTCTTGGGAGGTGCTGTGCCCTTTTTATGCCACTGCATGGAGTCTTGTTTGGGCTCAGGTTCATAATGATGAACCCAAGTTTCGTCTCCAGTAACAATTCCACTCAATACACCATCCTTGTCTTCATTACAGAGGTCCAAAAATGCACGCGAACACTCTACGCGCTGTTGTTTTTGCGGCGGCGTGAGCATTCTCGGTACCCATCTTGCGCTGACCTTAGACATGCCGAGATGATCGTGTAGGATTTTAAAAATTGTTGTATCGGATACTCCAACCATTTCTGCGAGTTGTTTCTTCTTTAGTCGAGCATCTTCGAGTACAATTTGTTCAACTTTTTGGATAAGTGCTGGCGTGGTCACCTCAATGCTCCTGCCCGGCCTCGGGTCGTCTTCAAGGGATTCCCTTCCTTGTTTAAATAAATTATGGTCGCTACTGATTTTCCTTGCCTGGTAAGGAACTTTATAACGGCACGATATTCGATTTTTTCCATATTTCACTTTTCACTCCTGATTATGTTACTTGGTTGACGATAGCTCAAAGACTAACTGTCTAATAACAATGAAACTTCGTATTTATACTAATCATGGGTCGCTGCACAGGCTACGCCCCCAATGCGCCTACACACCCCTCTACAACCCGCTCATTCCGCGAATATAAAAACGCTCCCTCGTACGAAAACACATACTTACGTCTTTGAGCTCCTAGAAGATACGGTAATTAAAAGAAATCTATAAGTGGAAGCGAGGTTGTACTTTAATATAAGTGTTAGTTTTAAGACTAGGAAACCCATATTAAATTGTTTGTGTAATAAATTCGGGAAAGTTGTGTGGACTTATTCTGGGTGAGTTTCACCGCGGATACAGGTGCAACACTGCGATTAATTGCTTGCTGATAATAACAACTTATTTGTCAAAATACTTATACAGAATACGAATATTGGCGTGGTAAGGGGTTTTATTTACCTTTTTTGATTAACGCGGAATTTATAGCCAAAGCTGCAAAATTATTTTTTTTGGTTTCTTGTTTATTAATCTAGAAACGTGTCTAAATTACGCTTTCGATATTTTCAGTTTAGATACTATCTGCGTATTACTTTTTGACAACTCGTTTTCAAAATTTAATACCTGTATTTCGCCGCGGCTCAATCGCCACGAAGGAAGAAAGCACATGTTAAACTCTACCTTACGTTACGAGTTATATTAGTCGCGAAACTGAACTGTCATTGTAAAGAAAATTTATGATGTACACATCTTAGTCAAACGTTATTTTTACAACCGAATGTAAACAGTGGAACTATAATTTTGGATCAACTATCGACTCGGGTAATGGTACATTTCTTTTTGTTTTGCTTTTTTTTTCACGAAACACACTCATTGTGTATGTACATACTGTTTCATTTTTACAACGTGCATTCCGATTGAATGATGGTGTTTTTTTTTAGACAATAATAAAACTACAACGGCGCGTTTTGATTAAAAAAAGAACGCGAAACATTACGCGCGAGATCTAAGAAAAAGACCTTTTGTCTGGCAAGAGTTTTAATATTCAAATGAAAAAACAGCGAATTATAACCTATGATGGCACAGAAATCCTAAAAGTTGTAATATGACTCGAACATGATTCAATACACTACGACTCAAAATAAGAATAAGGGGTTGGAACACAAAAGCTTCAATTTTTATTGGAAATTTTGTTTTATTTGATTAAAAAAAGAACACGAAACATTACGCGCGAGATGTAAGAAAGAGACTTTTTGTGTGGCAAATGTTTTAATATTCAAATGAGCACAAAAATCCTAAAAGTTGTAATATGACTTGAACATGATTCAATACACTGCGACTCAAAAAAAAGAACAAGGGTTGGCTTCTATTTCATTTGAAATTTTGTTTTATTTTTCAACGGTCTTGATATTTAAAATTTTTCCAATTTTTTTGACACCCTCTGTATAAAACGATTGTCCAACGCAAAATAAGCGAACTGTTTCTTTAGTGGCGGTTTAGGAAGAGGTAGTAATCGCCGGAAGTCAAATTTGAGAATTCACCACATGCGGAAGCACTTCAAAGCGTAGGTCACGGAATTTTGCAGCAACAACCCGAGAGGTATGTGTAGGCACATTATCGTGGTCTAAGAGCAGTTTCTTTTTGACTAGATGTGGACGTTTAAATCAGTAGTGAAGCGTAATATTTCATTACTTTAACTCCTTATATTTACTAAATGTCACAAGGAATCTTCGACGTATAGTAATTAATAGAAAAAACGTCCGAAAAGTAGATGTATAAGGATTTTAATATGCTCGTTCACAGGTCACAGATTTATATTTTAACGCATTACTTTCTACTTATTGTTAGTAAAATGTCCTTTTAACTTCTGTGCAGGCGTTGTTTCAAAGATCAGCAAGAAGAAGCTGCAATACGTCGGCTAGACTCTCAGAACCCTATAACTTAACACAAACATAATTTTAATCTCTGCTTAATGCATTCGATTGAGTACATTTTTATTGCCCTATGTTACTCTTAACGCCCTCTCATATCTATTAGTCGAAGAATTATTACCATCGCTTATGGATCACGTCTTTCAGAGTAATAGTATTGAGACAACTTATTAACAAAGAACCACCATTGTCCGAATTGAATTCTTGCACTAGTTTAGCATCCTGAAGGTTAGGCGTAAGAATCTCTGATTAAGTAAGGATACGGGCGTTTATTTATTGTCCTATTACGCACAGGACAGGGCGTTACAAACCTGATATTCAAATTACAAAGCAAAGAAATGTATTTGTCACAGTGTTCTTACAATTTACTCAAAAAAATTTTACAACTAAGACTAAAGAAAGAGAATTAAATTTTGTCTGACCTGAAATAAATTTTATTTGAGATCACATAATTCTGCGTTCACCTTGGTTATTGATTAATTAAATTTTTTTAGAACTTCTTCTAAGTTCAGTAGAACGATATCTTAAAATATAAAGCGAAGAACAGGTTTCTGCGACATCAAGGTGGATTTTCTCTAAAATCCCCTAACCTACAAAGACAGTCAACTCGAAAACAAGAACAAGGATATACTAGTCCTATGTAGCGTATCAATTAGTAAGGAAAATATATTTTCATTGTCAGACTAAAATTGCGTTTGATATTAAGCCTAATACCTTTAAAAAAGGAGGGAAATAAGAAATAGCAACAATAGCGGCGGGGAAAATATAAAGCCCGTGTAAGATGTTAAACGAGTCAACGCGTGATCGTGATAATAAGTTTGGTTAAAGTAAATCATCTAGTGAAGGTTGCCCGATTAAAACTGTAGTCGGTCAAATAAGTCGATTTCGCTCTCACAAACCCAAATCTCGAAATAATCATTATGACTGAGTCCTAATCAACAGATATAATATAATTTGTACTTTATGTACGGAGGCCAACACGAGACAAAAATGAAGGAAGTAGTCGCCGCAATTGCAGAATATCACCTCAATGAAAACTCGAATCCCAGTCGTCCGCTTGCCGGGTAGATGCTTTACTATTGAGCTGCCAAAAACCGTGACGTCCGATTTATTAATTGCACCATAAATGTCATTATGAAAACAGATCTTTAATTGGAAACCCGCAGTAGGTATTATTAAATACATATGCAACTTCATATATGCATTATATATATATATATATATATATATATATATATATACATGTATATACACTACGACGCGCATTCCACAATGTGAATTAATGAAAACTCGTAATTTTCTGCATATTACAACGTTATAATTAAGATAGAAATTAATGAAAAAGTCCTGCCAATTCGGCGAGGAATCGAACCCTAATCGCCCACTTGCCGGGTGGATGCTCTATAATTGAGCAACTAAGGACTGAGATTCAATTCTTTAAATGTGTGTGTATGTATTGCATATGCATTTAATAATGTCACCGCAAATCTACCAACATAAATCGCGAGATACAGTGCAGTACGTAAAGTAAATGACAAACTCTTCCAAACTGTGAAATAAATGTTTGAATCACTTCTAGGAGTGCCTTGTTGTTTACGTTTAATAATCGGGAGCTATCTTCCTCACCTTTTGTAATAAGAAAGAGTACTCTTAACAATATTTAAAAGGAAGAAGTCGGGTATGTAATATGTTAATTTTATTGCAAATATTATTGCAAAATTAGTGATTATGTGATGGTAGCAGTTAAGGAAATTAAAAGGATAACATTGAAACAAAATTTAATTAAGTAATTAATATGTTTTAGTGGTTCTCTTTCAACTTTTATGTATAAGAGTGCAGCCTTTGTTTTTCTTTTATTACCAGAGCCCATCAATCGGCATTGTTTTCAAGCGTTTATGTCTGAAGTAATTTCTTGGCATGCCGTAAATAATTTAGTAGCTTCAGACTAAACTTGTTTACCGGTAATAGTTTATTTAAACATTTTCCTAAATTTTTTATATCCTTCAAGAATTTGCACCACGGATTTCGTTTCTGTGTTATGTGACACCTATTTCAAGATATTCATAATGGACCTCACTATTCTTTTCGTATATGTAAATTAAATTTTCTTTTCTGCATTTTTTCTATTTTTATTTGTATCTGTGCTTATTCAGTTGTCTTCGTTTTAAACTTTTTCCCGATTTCATTTACAAAAATTTGTTTTTAGGAAAGTGTATTTCTATAGTTATGAGTTTCTCGAAAGTCTTCCGCATTTTTGACTGCTTTCAATAAATTTTTCAATGAGTTTAAAGCTGATTCTCGTACTTTTATATAGCCTTAATGACCAAGCTATTTTAGTCAACTCGTTACTAAATAAAAATTTTCTGGCATTGTTTTTGTTTCTTCAGATGAATTTTTAACTCAACGAGTACAAGGTTTACTGTTACAAGTTCTCTAATATTCTATATTTGAATGGATATTTTGGTATGTGCGAGGGTTATTTTTTAAGTCAGGCCCGTTTGTATTTGTATACATAATATCGTTTCATGGAATTTCGCTCACGGACGTGAACAAGTGCGCATGCATGTTACTGGAATCCTTTGCACAGAACTCGACGTCATTTTAATCTATTACCTTAGTCTGTACACTCTGTGTTTAAAAAAATGGAGAAACCAGTAAGAAATATGAAAGATGCGTATACGGCGAGGTTACAATGAGCGACAATAAAGTCTTGAAATGGATGAGATTGTTGAATAAACAGCGAGACGGTCCATGATGGATCGCGTTCTAAACGTCCATGATAAATCGTGTTCTGATCGACCATCTATAATCAACCACGACGTGGTCCAGTTGACACCAAAAATTATCTGCCACCTTGTCCGACATATGAAGACCTTCCTAGGCGGAAAGGGGTGTTTGTCACCACAAGATGTAGTAAAGATTATTTGCTAAGTGATAATTTCCAAAAAGGAGTCACAATAGCAGACTTTATACTAACATGATTGGGGAATTGTGATTAAAAAAGGCGGGAGAAAATTCGGAAGCGTCTGCTGTTCCTTCAAGACAATGCATCACAACACAAGACGTTAGTCGCCACCCTCCCACGTTCACCTGATCTAGTACTACCACTACCAACTACCAACAAACTCGAGGAACATTTTGTGCCAAAGAAATTTTTGGACGACAAGGACGTCATGCGCTGTGTGGATGAATGGTTGGACAAACATTTTACGAGAACGATATTGAAAGGTTTGAATAATAGACATGCACGTCCAGACAAACTATATCTAATAATCAACCTTCGTATAATGAAAATGAAACTAACATTTCTAACTAGCAACAAAATTGAATGATTATCTTTCTTAAAACTAAATGTATTCTTGAATATCATCTTTCTATTAATATCATGTTCAAGCAGTTTGAGAGTACTACAAAGAAGAAGTATTAACTGATTATTTAATAATGTTTTTTTGCATTCCTTTTCGTGTATAAGAATAATTTTTTATTATTTAAATCGTGAAAAAAGCAACTTTCCAGGTACATTCAAATAAAGAGCGTGTAAATAACAACTCTCCAAATACTTTTATTTATTTGAACAAAGAATCGAATATGTATATTAAGAGTTGAGTGAAAATACCAGTAATTTTGTTTATTTATATAATTTTATACTTCCTGTAAACTGATAGGCGTAAAAAGGAATTAATTGTATATTATTAATTAATTTAGTATTGGTACAATGGAATTTATGTATGTGCTTTATTATTGCCGCACTTTTAGAAATTGATTCATTAATGTAAAAGAGACCGTCTTTCATCAATTGCAATTGTGTCGCTATCCTTTCTGTTAATAAATGTCTTCAATGGAATTCCATTTAGAATGTAATGTTTCCAAAGAAATGGAAAAATACAAGATGATTGTTGACCCTACAATTATAATATGAGGTTATTACAATGTTTATTTCATACAAACATATTCAGCTTATTATTACGCCTGGGTTCGTGGTGTGACTTAAGATTGTTAGCTGTCAGTATTTACCTTACACGAAAAGTAAACCGTCTTTCCAAATAGCGGATTTCAATGTCGATTCTGGGACAAAACCAACAACTTACCGTTGATATAATATCTGACTACATTGCAATATGGGTACAACTTAACAGTTTGTATACACTTAAGATATAAATTTTAATATGTTTTAATGACTCAGTGCTGGTAGTAGAAGATCGTATTACATGGTCTAGAATTTGCTCTTAGACTGTTACAGTACGTCCAAATCTTCGTTTACCAGTTTTAATTCGCTGTGGTTTTAACGATTCATCATCTGACTATACAACAGGTCATGATATGTTACATTACCCAATTTTTTAATCAAGGAATGTGCTTCTATTCTATGCAATCCCTTGCTCTTGGTACATCTATTTACTTCAGATATCTGGAAGATAAGCAAGATTGCACCCATGCATGAAAAGGGAAGCAAATACAATATTTTGAAATAGAGACATGTCAATATTTTGTCCAGCTGCTTTAAGATTTTCGAACACTTGCTTTACGATATGCTAGTTATCTCCATCCGGTGTTTTATTTTCACGTAGCAGCATGGGCTTCTGTCAGGAAGATCAACTTTACCTAATTCGACTGAAATTGTATGTTTACCGTTTCATCCAGTTACAAAAAGTACCGAAATGTGACTTGAAAAACACTTTAAATTTTTCATCAAAGGGTGAAATGGTAAACATATAACTTTCTTGTCTCGATTGCTTTGTCTTCCAAAAAGAAATTATTGTTTATAGATTTATTACGGCGGGTTCCAATCACAGCATGCAACAAAAGATGGCTTCTTCCAGTTTTCTTATCAGTCGTTTGCTTAGTTTCCTGGTAACAAAAGTGATTGCGAAGATACAATGGTTTTGATTCGGAAATAATCACTAGAAATAATCAATGGATTAATTAGGAAGGCTAAATTAAAAAAGATAATTCGGGATACCGCATGTCTGTCGCCTCTAAACAAACGAAAGTTTAAATAGCTTTTTTTAGTTCATTGAAAAGTAATATACGACCATTAAAAAGGTTCGCATATGTAAGCAGGAAATATACTCGAAGATAAATGGTTAGTTTAAAGACTAGAATATAATTTATACTATATGAAACGAATTTACAGTGTGTGTTTGACTCTCGACGGACTTGTTTCTATGCGTGTTTTGCCGTGAATCTAAGAACGACACTGTGATTAATTATCTGTTGATGATGACAATTTAGTTGTCGAAATACGTATACAGAATACGAAAATTAATGTTAAAATAGATTTTACTAACCTTTATTAATTAATGACTAAATACCAAATAATAAATTTTTGACAAAATGTATTATTTTCACAGTCATTCTTTGTTTGACTGTTGAATACGGTTGAGATACTACGAATTTAATTATAAATGTGAAGCAAATTGCTTTTATCTCTAAGAAATTGTGGTAAAAACACCAAATTAAACTTTTCATACGACACTGTAATTAATTATCTGCTGATGATGACAATTTAGTTGTCGAAATACGTATACAGAATACGAAAATTATTGTTAAAATAGGTTTTATTAACTTTTAGTGATTAAGTATCGTAGGTTAACGGAGGGAAAAGGAGAAAAACAATTAAATAACTTGAAAAGGGGGGAAAACCCGGAACGTCGTTAATATAATCTAAATACTTTTTGTTTCTTATTGGTTGACAAGCTAAAATACAAAATAATAAAAGTTGTACTTAAGCTTTTCTCTTACTGTTAATGTTTTCATTGAGCCACTCTGTATAATAATCGAATTGGGAGATTTTGCCATGAGTTCCATTACATAACAGCCGTCTTTTAAAATACTATTATATATTCCTATTAAAATTTTGATATTCGATTTAGTTGTTGCCCCCTATTACACCATTCGTTAAATAGATACAAGAACCTGTTGTTTGAAATTCTGTTTATCCCCGTTCGGTCAGCACACCGGGCGATTTATTCGATACATCCAGTAGGGGTGCTTCGGTCTTCTTCCGTTCGTTCGGATGAAACAACACGCGGAACTCACGGCTCTTAGGTTAGGTTAGTGCGGGACGTCGTCGCATCTCAGCCGAAGTGCGCTCGTGCGCTGGCTCGACCGATGCCCGCCGCTATACCATCAAATCAAACACTGGGTGCCGTGCCTCATATGCCCACCAGAGTTCTCGCTCATATGTTTTTTGTTTTGGCGGTGATATCTGTGCGTGCTGCGATCGCGGTGTGATTTCGTCCGTTTTTTTCGCGGCGTCGGAAGAGAAAATAAGCGCCGAAAGTGAATGCGTTCCGGGCTTGTAAAACCAGTGTGATTTTTGTGTTTTTTATTTTTTTTTTAATTTGGTTGGTTGTAGTTCTCCTATAAAAAATTCCCACGAGTGTTGGAGTTATTCTTTGCACGTGCGACGTCGCATAATAGGTACAACAATCATAATTTATTATTAAGAAGTGAATTTATATCCTTCTAGGTAGAATGTGAAAATGTGTTAGTAGACCTAAACGGATAGATTTAATTCTCTACTTTCTTCGCGAGATCCGCTGATATTTACGTTGTAATATAACCAAACGAAATGGGGTTTATGTGTAAGAAATACATATACAGGCACTATATCTTTTGCATTTGTTTTAAACACTAAAGTTAGAATTCTAATTTTGGAACGTCTAGTATTCGAATGTTTAAAAATAAAGGAAACTGCTTTGAATTGCGTGTGTGTCTGCTGTGTACCCATGTTGTTATTTTGTTAAGAAGTTTAGAAAGTTCAGTTCATTGAAAGAGTGTGCGTTTCTTTTTTGTTCATATTTTTTTAACAAATTCGCGCTCTCGCGAAATACTTTTAATTACTGGAACGTGGAAATGCGTTTAATCTATCGACTAAAATTGTTCGCCTCCTAACACGTGTGTAAATATGCATCGTATACTTTTAAAAATATAATATGTACTCGCATCTTTCGGCATAAATTTGAAATTTCTCTAGCTGCTAAATATTAGAAATAATCTGTCTAGTTTTTTGTTGATATTATTCAGAACGTTTTCACACACGTTAACGTATCTTCTAATTTACATAATTTATTTCTACAAGCAGTCTTCGTTCAATATATATAGATAAATTGGTTGTAAATCCGGCAAATAACATGTTCTAATAAGTAATCTGATTAATTACATTACAAATTTGAGCCGAAATAAACAATTCACACCTCAGTAAATGTTGTTAATTTCGATGAAGCCTGTGATTGATTAACTTAATCACTGAAGGTTGATATATAACCCCTTGCTACATTAATTTTCGTGTTCTGTATACGTCTTTCGACAACTAAGTTGTCATCATCAGCAGATAATTAATCAGTGTCGCACCTGGAAAATTACGGTAAAAATACCGGTACGCAAACAAATTGCGCACGCGATCTGTACCGCTGGAAGCCAAAACGTACACTTAGTTGTCGAAATACGTATACAGAATTCGAAAATTAATGTGGCAAGGGGTTATATGTCAACCTTCAGTAAATGTTGTAAAACATTAAATCTGACTGTAGATAAAAACATTAGATTACCTAACCATTTCGACCCTGCATATACTAGCATATAAAATAATACATTGCTTCAACTTTTCTCAAAAAAAATTTTAATCACTAAGATTGATATATAACCCCTTTCCTGATGATGACAACTTTCTTGTCGAAATGCGTATACAGAATTACAAAAGCTAATGTGGAAAGGGGTTATATACCAACCTTAGTGATTAATCAACCACAGGCTCCATCAAATTCAACTTCAAAAAAAATCATTTAACATTTTTATTTTAGAAATTTTATTTCGTCAATTCTTACTCGTACACTACCGGTCATATTTATTTGCCCACCCTTAGTTTTAGCCAAAATTATTGAACTATCAAAGGTGTACTGAAAATTTATTTATTGTACCAATACAATAGTGTAAAATAAACATAAAAAAGTTACATTTTTCTTATATAAAAACTTTATCATTAATTATTATTAAATTTTGCTCTCATCAATGTGCCCACCTTTATTTTTGATAATTGCGGCACATAACCGCGGCATCCTTTCAATTAATTTTTGCAGTGTATCTTTATCTAATTTGTGCCCAGGCTTCTTGAAGTTGTTCCCACAGTACAGTGGTGGATGATAGAGCATGTTCTCGAACCTTCCGGTCCAATTCTTCCCAAAGAAGCTCTATTGGGTTCAGATCAGGACTTTGAGCTGGCCATACCATTATAGAGATTTGCCCTTGCTCTTCTAGCAAGTAATCGCCACACAATCTAGAAGTGTGTTTCGGTTCGTTGTCCTGTTGAAATACAAAGTTTTCGCCAAGAATCCTTAGTCCTGAAGGAACAGCGTTATTTTCTGAAATTTCCTTGTAGCTTTCTTTTCTTAGGATTCCCTCAATTTTGACGAGATCGCCTACAGATCTTCCACCAAAACACCCCCAAATCATTACTGAACCTCCTCCATGTTTTACGGTAGGCGCAATACATTCTGGCAGTACTCTTTCTCCTGCGGATCTTCTTAGGAATATTCGCCTTTTACTACCTAAAAGTTCAAACTTCGATTCGTCTGTCCACAACACATTATTCCACTGATCAATCGTCCAATTCTTATGTACTTTAGCCCAATTTAGTCGTTTTATCTTGTTTTGCTTTCGTAGTAGTGGTTTTCGCAGAGCAATTCTTCCATATAAACCTGCTTGCCTTAACCTTCTCTGTATCGTGGACACACTAATTGGTTTAGCACGCGCTCTATTCATTTCAGCAGCAATTTCGGGTGCTGTTTTTCGTCTATCGCGTCTACTTATCCGTATTAGATGCCGGTCATCGGCAGATGTCGTCGCTTTGCGTCGTCCAGATCTTCTTTTGTTGGAAAATGTACCACTTTCTTCAAATTTTTTAACGTTATAATCAACGGTTCTGCGATTTAATCGTAATTCTTTTGCAATTTCGCGATTACTTTTACACGTACGATGATAAGCAATTATCATAGCATGCACTTCAACAGATAATTCCTTCGTCTTCGGCATTGCATTAAAATATTCACAATAACTCTCTATTTCACTGTTTTCGCAACAAAAGATGAACGATGACTGACATAAAATTTATTTTCCTTTTTGAATAACACATTCTAATATTGTAATTAGTTAGTACAATAACACAATATTGGTAATACCTTTCGGAAATGCAGGTAAAACTGTTAATACTGTAGGGATTAGCCTATATAATATTTATGGTATTTTTCCAATTTATGACACCTTTACGGTATACCATAAACAATTTAAGATTTTCGTAGAAATTCATATGGAATTACTTCCACTAATAATATTGTTGAATAATTATAATACAGATTTTTCGAAAGATAATCCGTATTTCAGGAAACACATAAAATTGGGGTGGGCAAATAAATATGACCGGTAGTGTAAATGCGAAACGGAATAATTCACGGAGATTCTGTTTAGTGGTTGTGATAGAGTTTTTTCTTATTATAAGACGAATTAGCTGAGAAAAATCGCGTAAAAATACTTTCAAGTTTAACAAGCAATTAACTTTTTTATGATATTTACATTTTAGAGGTGCTTATATTTGTATATAAATACATATATAATAGAACTTAATAACTCGACGTATACACATAATACTCGATTATGTAACCACATACATCTTTCCCGGTAGGTTTTTTTTTAAAAAACTTGGACATTGTCAAGGTTGCGGATTCTTTAATTCACTGCCAAAGAAAATAATAAAGTTTGTACTTGTCATAAATTTGAAGGAACGTTAGTACTAGAAATTAATAGGAACACAATAAATAATTTTTTTCGCATATATTTTAATTTCAAGTACATGTATATTTTGTTTTCGAATCCTTTGTTTTTATATTCATATTTTTTTAAATAAATTCTATTAGAATAACAATAATAAGTTATTATATAAGCCAATTAAAAAGCAATTAAATAATACGTAAGTCTTCGATTGTTTTTGTCGTCTGTCAGTGCATTTAATAAATCATCTAAGTCGATTCAAACAAATCTTATGCATTCTTAAGGTTGTAAATTGTTTAATTTTCCACCCAAAAAGTACAAAATTCTTCTCAGAAACACAATAAATTGTTTCTTTACATTTTTTTTAAAGCATCTGCTTTAATTTAAGATATTTCGTCCGCATATACAGTACCTGGCAGTTGAATTTGATACCGATTTTGATATTTTTTCAAATTTGTCAGAAATAAAAAAAAAACACATATTACTGATGCAAAATCTTTATTTGTGCTTTATATAAAGGGTTTTCCAATAGGGACAGCAATTTTGTTTTTAATACGGACGCACCCTAGAACGTTGTTCATGATCTGTCAACGTCAACATGTCAGTCAAGGTTAATAGTATCGAAAATATCGCGGCCGTAAGTGCTTCAGTTCAAAATGAGCCAAATCGGTCGATTCTACGCCGTTCACAAAAATTGGGAACCTCTCAAACCACATTGTGGCGAATTTTTCGTAAATATCTTGGCTTGCACTCATACAAGACCAAATTATTTGTGAACTGAAGCCTCTTGATCACTTGAGGCGCCGAAATTTCTCCGATTGGGCTCTGCTAAAGTTTGAAGAAAATTTTGAATTTCATCTTCAGCGATGAAGCTCATTTTTGGCTTAACGGCTTTGTAAATAAGCAAAATATGCATTATTGAACAGTAGCAAACCCACATGTGCTTCAAAAGACTCCATTACAACCACCAAAAATGACCGTGTTGTGTGGATTTTATGCCGGAGGTGTGATTGGGCCATATTTTTTGTCGATGAAAATGATTGTCATTTTACGATCAATGGAGTTCGCTCTCGTGCTATGTTGGAAGACTATTTTTGGTAGGAATTGGATGGTCTTGACATCAGTGATATGTGGTTCCAACAAGATGGTGTCCCATGCCACACAGCTGGTCAAATAATTGACGTATTGAAGACGAAGTTCGGTAACCGTGTATTTTCCAGTCCTTATTGGAAAACCCAATAGAAGATATTACATTAATATTTTGTTAATTATCCTTTGGCTTTTGGTCTTGCACTGGAAATATAAGTTTTTACCACTTCCTGGAATTTCGCGATCCCTTACTAATATCTGTAAATATTGCCTTTTAAAACTGCTATTGTTGGGTTTCGAGATGTGCACGTAAACATTTTCAACATGCTCCATTCATTTTTGAGCGGATTTAGATCAAGATGGTGCCACATGCCACACAGCTGGTCGAATAATTGATGTATTGAAGAGGAAGTTCGGTAACCGTGTATTTTCGAGTCCTTATTGAAAAACCCAATGGATGATATTACATTATTTTTTTACTAATTCACCTTTGGTTCTAATGACTGCACTAGAAACATAAGTTTGTACCACTTCTTGGAATTTTGCGATCCCTTACTAATATCTGTGAATATTGCCTTTTAAAGCTGCTATTGTTGGGTTTCGAAACGAGCACGTAAACATTTTCAACATGCTCCATATATTTTTGAGTGGATTTAGATCTGATCGCTTCCGGGCTAGAGGAAAAAAATCGATATTTTATGCTCTTGAAACTCACTAGACGTATAATAACTAAATCATGACTGATGATGAATGTTTAATTTTTTTCTATGCAACTACATCAGTGTTAACGTCCTTGGGTCTTCGTCTAAAGTCTCTCCGTCATTGCTTCAAGTTGGGACTCGTTGCTGAACATTTGTTACAAAGAAAATGTGACTTAAAAAATATAATTACGAAAGTTACTTTCAAGAAATAGATTATTAATGGCAAAATTTGTACTCGATTTGTTGGTTTGAATACATGCCTGTTTTTAATAGTCTCTTCTAGTTTTATCCGTGTTATTAATATCTTTCACTTTTCCAATTTCATATAATCTATAAAGCTTGAAAATTCATCAAAATAAATTAAACTAATAATAGAATTCGAAATATATTATTAAAACACTTCGATACACTTGTTAACACGAGTCAGTATAAATTTAAAGTTTTTTGTAGTGCTTTCACATATTTCATTATTTGTGTTTAGACCCTCATAACAGGTACCCGACCCAAAACCGATAATAAAGGGATTTTTCTAATAATACATTGATTGTTTTTTGTAGGAATAGATCCTCCTTTAACAACTAAACCGTTTATAATCGAAAATTTGAAATATATTGAAACACAAACGGCTTGTCTTACAAATATCTTGGTACACAAGCGTGGTATTAATTTAATTGCCAAGTACTTTGTAAAATTATATTAGTTTGCGATTGTTTCTGTCATTCGCATTTAATAATTCGATCAAGTTGGTTCAAAGAAGCTTAGGCATCAGCAGGGTTGGAAATTTTTTAATTTCCAACCAAAATATTTATAAAATCCTTTTTAAAACACAGTAAATAATTTCTTTATATTTTTTAAATGTCCTTTTTTAATTTAATATATTAAGACCACATGTTTTCATATATTTCTTCCTATTTTTTTCATATGCTTAATCTTTACATTTATAAATGTTGAAATAAAAATTATTTATCAATTAAGGTTAACTCCATTCCACAATAACTTTCGTATTCTGTATACGTATTTCGACACTAAGTTGTCATCATCCTGTGATTAATTATCTACTGAACTAAGTTGTCATTATCCTGTGATTAATTATCTACTGATGATGACAACTTAGTTATCGAAATAGATATACAGAATACGAAAATTATTGTTGAAGGGTGTTAACCTTAATTGATTAATTTAATCAATTCTTCATTAAAATTTACGTTCAAAAATTATTAGAATAACGACTAATCGACAATATACAATTCGTTTACTAAATATGCGACAAAAATTCATGGGGAATCCTTGGCTATTTTAAGATTTGTTTGTCTTCGGATGATTTTTCAAGTCTCTTTGTTTCGAAGGTATAGTGCGATAAAGGTTTTAATATTTTTAAAATTATTAATGCTCCTTAAATAAAACAATGGTGAATTGTACTAGACTTACTGGTTACAAGAAATTTTATTTTTTTAACAAAATTGCGATCAGAAATAGCTAACATTATTTGCAGTCACACGATGTTAGTGCAAATATTCGAAAGACCATTAATTTAACTGTAGAGTTCTGCAGCCAATGAGGAGAAAATTGGACGCACAGCTGGTGGGAACCATTTTTAGCAATTTTTGTTAAGAATCTGTACATCGAATAGTAAGTAATAATGTATTGTTTTCTTTTCGAAAACTTCTATCACCCTCTGTCTTCAAAACAGAGTGCCTTTCTGAAAATCATCTGAGGACAAAAAGATTTCCCAAGGAATAATCCATTGAATTTTTGCAATATTTTTAGGAAACACCCTATATAATCGCATTAAAAAGCATTTCAAGAGTACGTCAGTTTACCATTAGTTTAACCGTAGAGTTCTTGAATCAATGACTAGAAGATCGGAACCATGCATTCTAGCTGGTAGTAGTCATTTTCAGCAGTTTTTATAGATTAAGAATCTGTACATACGAGGGTGGTCTGAAAAGTTGCCGACCTCAACGTGAAGATGTAGTTGTGTATCTATTGTCAGGTACTCGCCAAAGTTTCAGCCGTTTTGGACACGCAGTTGTTATTTGACAGTCGTTTGAGTAAGTCGATGTGAGTGTCGAGTATCGAGCTGTCATTATTTGTTTTTGAAAGACAATACCCTGAGTTGGACTCTGTGTACGGGGAATCTGCACCATCATTTAACACAGTGAAATTTTGGGCAGCAGAATTTAAACGTGGAAGTAAGAGCTTGGAAGACGATGAACGTTCGGGACGTCCAAAAACTGCAACTACTGACGATAACATTGCTAAAGTTCACCAATTGGTGCTAGACGACCGTCGAATTAAAATAAGAGAGATAGCAAAGGCTATGAATATGTCCAAACAACGAGTTTGTCACAGACTAAATGCAAATAAATACGCAAATGTGTTGGAGGTTATAATAGGTAATGTTCCATTAAATGTCAGCTAACAAGTATTATATACACAATGGTGCACCAGCTCATAATGCAAGAATTACAAAAGCATGGTTGAGGGATCGTTTTCCTGATAGATGGATGGTGCACAAAAGACCAATATCATGGCCTGCAAAGACCAGATATGAATTCCTTTAACTTCTTTGTTTGGGAGTTTTGGAAGGAAATAGTTTATGCGATATCTCCAACCAATGAACAGGAAGTTATAAATAGAATTAAAGTCACAACACAATTAATAATCCCAGAATTGTTACAGGCGTCCTAAATTTAATTCCACAAAGGCTACAGCTTTGTCTTCGAATCAGTGGTTACCAGTTTCAACGTTAACGTTAATCATCATTATTGTTTTTTTCATTAGACTTTAATGAAACTCCCATTTTGTACAATCATTCCTACTGATTTATTGATTGTTATATATCATGTTGCCAAATCTACACTTCCTTTAAACAACTCGTACCGCTTAACTGATGACAATACAGTATTTCTGAATAAGGATTGTCGATTGAATTAATCATAGAATCGCTCTGTATATTTTGTTTTTATTATTTTTTTTCTATTTCGTTTTCATATTCTTTGTTTTTATATTTATAAAGTTTCAAATAAATTCCATAGGAATAACAATTAATTATTGCATAACCGAATTTAAAAACAATTGAAAATTACGTCAGTTTTCGATTGTTTCTGTCATCTGTCATCGCATTTAATAATTCACTTCAAGTCGACTCGAATTGAAAAATGTATTAGCTAATGGATTAAAATCTCGTAATAGTGCTGATGCTGATGCTATTATGCAACTATCGGAGAAGATTTAGGAGAATAAGTTGTTGAAATTTCAGCTTTCAAATACTGTACTGGATATGATTACGTTATATATTTATTATTTATTACATCTATTAAAAAAATATTAATTATAAAAATAGTGGGTTAATTCTAGCACACTGAGATAAAGAAATTTCTTAATTCAATACATTATCGAATGTCATAATTTGGTACGTAGACTTCCGCGGTCGTGGTCCATGCTAAGTATACTAGTATCGAATGTCATGTTTGTTAAATAGGAACAATGTAAAAAACGTAAAATTATTTTACTCCAGTGTTCAATTCATTGGAATACCTTGTAAGAATTTCAACATAAAGAACAAATGCTTTTTAACTATGATAAAGAGATTATTTTCTGCTTGATTCCGAAAACAAACTAGTATGCATTCATATTCACAACACATGTATGTGTAAAAACACATAAATAAATACAAATAAAGTGTTATATTTAATACTTAACTTGTACTATCGGACTAGCTTTTTTGGCAGCCGTTTTAGATTAGTCGCTTTATTTGGGAATTAAGTCGTCTTTATATGCAAACGTCGCTGTTTGATTGGCCAACAGATGTACTGTTGAATAATTATTTAAAAGCGATATAAGTGCTTTCACTTCTATCTGAGAAATGAACGTAAAGTTGTCTCACTGTTCTATGTATTCTATTATTATTTTGTTCCACTTTCTTCGTTGGTACCAACAAAGATTTTGCAGTTACAATTTCATTTTAAATACTTCCTATTCAAGACGTATATATTTTGAAATATCAATTGTTGCATTTACTCAAAATATTGTTGTATTTTACTAAAAAGTATTAGTTTTTGAATCTTTTATTTTAGCATTTCTTAAATGTTTGGTAAACATGCTCGATCCGTTGGTAATAGGTGACTACTACATTTAACGCTTCTGCCAATTGTTTTTCAGTTTGGGTTTGGTCTTCGTCCAATAACACCTGCTGTTTTGCATCTTCAAACTTTTTCGATCTACCAGAACGTTCTTTGTCTTGCACATCGAATTCATTGCTTTTGAATTGTCGAAATCACGCCTCACATGTTTTCATGGTTGGAGCATGCTTACTTTAAGTTTCTACCAGCAAACAATGACCTTCAGCGACTTCTTTCTTTTGTTTAAATAAGAAAAATAATGCATGCCGCAAATGCACTTTTTCAGGCACGAAACTCGACATTTTCAAAGAGGTATAAATCTATGACGCAGCATTTCATAGATGATTTTTCGATTTTTCATTTGCCTGTCATTCAATTGATGTGGCATCCACTTTCAGTTTCGCATCTTCAAACTCTTTCGGTCTACCAGAACCTTCTCTCTCCTGCACATCGAAATCACAACTTTTGAATTGTTGAAACCACGCCTCCTCACATGTTTTTATGGTTGGAGCATGCTCACCCTAAGTTTCTATCAGCAAACGATGACTTACAGCGGCTTTTTTCTTTTGATTAAATAAGAAAAGTAATACGTGCCGCATTTGCACATTTTCAGGCACGATACTCTTTATTTTGAAAGAGGTATAAGTCTATGACAGTGTTACTTTCGCAAAATATAACATGTATGGCTTTGAAGCTTGATGTCAGTAGAATACAATGACATATGTGTCAAATCATAACATTGCATTCTTGAGCCCAGCGACATCTGTTAGGAAAACCGGTAATGACTCCGGTACACCAGGTATTTAATAGACATTCCACTTAATCTAATCTTCCAGCATTTCTAAAATTGTTTTTGTTAAATTATTATTAAAATCTGTTAATGTAGATTTGTAGATTTTCATAAAATTCATTAACAATATTTCTTATCAAGTCAGTTTAAAAGATATATTTGAAAATAATTGGGCATCGCCCCTTCAAAATATTGACCATGCTTATCAGATTAAATTGAATCAATTTTTAGTTTATTCACACATTTTTTTCTTGATTAAATCGGTCAGTAGTGTCTGTGCTTTTAATTGCCTTCGTTATCGACTTCTCTTGATAATACAGGTGCACAATTGAATTAGAAATTTCGTTTGAGGGACCCTATTAAGACCTCGTAATGTAAAACAAGACGGCGTAATTCAATTTAACCTTCGAAATTCGAATTCGCACCGAGCGTCCTCAAGTAGAGCATTGACATTCAGGAAATATGCGCTAAATACCTGTGGAAACAAATGTATGCTAATATAATTGACATGTAATCTTATTTAGCGCTTTCCTCTTCACCTTTAATGCTTCAACAAAGTATGTGTTTCGAGCTAGCAACAATTACACAGAAATGTAATTATTTTCTCTTGTTCGTGTTTATGAACATTTTACAATATTTTTTAGTACGAGGCAGAACCGCGACCTGTTTCAAATTTGTCACTGTTAACAAGTTCTTATCAAAAATTTTATACGAAAAATGTCAATATGTGAATACGTATCATTGTTATTACACAAGTTCACAGCAAGGTCACAGAATTATTGGAATCATTATGTGAAATAGAATCAGGTGTATTGAAAAAAATGTTTGCTTTTTACTTGTTTCGTAACCACATAATTTGTCATAGTTGCATAAAATTAACTTCCATTCCACTTTATTTAATCTGGAAAACAATTAATAAAATATAAATATGAAATATAAAAAGTATCGGTCCCAGTATTGACCTTTGCGGTTTTGGTAAATAATAGTTTGAAAACCTATCAAGTTTTATACAAATGCATCTGCTAAAGATAGATAAATAGAACAAAATAATTGACATACTAGGGGCGTAGACCTACAGTTAAATTGTTTTTTTAACTAATTTTGGTAATTTCAAATATCAAACACACTTTTCTCTATCACGTCAAGTTTTTTCTTTTTGGCATTATTTCCTCGCTTTGTTCGGTTGAGTGTCGTTAATAAATGTAAATGCCTAAATTATTCGAATAGGAAACATTCCAAATACGAAGCGTGTTTTTTTAAGTAAGGACCGTTTTGTTGTATACACTAATAAGTGATGCGTGCGCCGCAACGAGTGCCTGTGTCGTGTCCCGCATTCCTTGGGAACAACTGTGCTCAGTTGCAACTATGTAGGTAACCTGCCCGCCCGTGCGAGGTATGGTCAGTGACATTGCTGCTCACCGGCCATCAATAGTGAACGTTTTCAGTTAATTTGTAAAAATGGAGGAAATTGGTCATCGTTACGTGATACATTACTTTTATTTGAGAGCCTCAGCCCAATCAATATAAAAGCTGAACCGGATTTTACTCTGGGTGAGTTTTCTCCTTCGTTTACAACAGTGAAATATTGGCTAGCAGAGTTTAAACGGGACCATACGCGCTGCCAAGACGAGCATCGCAATGGTCGACCAATGAGGTGACGACGCAAGAAATGGTGAAGAAAATCGACAAAGCGGTACTGGATGATCGTCGACTGAAAGTGTACGAGCAAGTAGACATAGTAGGCATTTCAAAAAGTGCGCTACATCGCATATTATCTGAAAATTTGGACATGAAAAAGTTTGGTGCCGCGTGTGCTCACACTCGAGCAAAAACAGTATCGTGAAGATGTTTCAGTTGAGTTTTTAGAGAAGTTCCATAGCAACAAAGCAGAATTTTTGCGCTGTTTCATAACTGTGAATGAAACATGGGTTCATCACTTCACACCCGAGTTAAAAGAACAATGAAAACAATGGACTCAAAAGGGAGAACCGGCTCCAAAGAAGGCGAAGACCGTTTCATCTGCAGACAAGGTCATGGTATCGGGTTTTTTGGGATGCGCGTGGAATAATTTACATTGACTATCTTGAAAAAGGAAAAACTATCAACGGCGAGGATTATGCGAACTTATTGCAACGTTTGAGTGCAGAAATCAAGCAAAAACTGCCGCATTTGGTAAGAAGAAAATGTTGTTTCATCAAGACAATGCACCAGCTCACAAATTCGTTATTGCAATGACCAAAATTAATGAATTAAAATTTGAATTGCTACCTCATGCACCCTATTCGCCAGATTTAGCCCGCTCGGATTACTTTCTGTTCCCATACTTAAAAAAATGGCTCATATTTTCCTTTTTTTTGAGGAGCAAGACAGTTCTTATTATAAAAAGGGCATCGAACTTATTGAACATCGCTGGGAAAAGTGTGTAGAGTTGAAAGGAGACTATGTTGAAAAATAAATATATTTCTTTCCAAAATTTTTTAAGTTTTCTTTGTTGGGTTGGGCACTTCTGGGATCACCCTCGTATTAACGAATATATTATTCATAACTGAAATCTGGTTTATTTAAATAACAGATGCTATACTAGCAAATATTAAACACACATTTTGTCAACCAAGCTGCGAAGCAATGCTAGTTATATTGAAAGCGTAGGCGGGCAGAAAATTTGTTTTATTTTAGTTTAATATTAGTTCTTACAATTACTAATTCATATGTTATTAGAATTTTATTGAAAATATAATTTTTACTTGGGAAAATGCAATGGTAAGATTAAATTATCTTTAATTCAAACTGTACGTAATCGTACTTCCTTACGTACACTTGAACTTGATACTAAAATATTTCTGTGAATCTGTATATGTGAATGTATCATCCAGTAAAATGAGTCTCATACTCAGATGTCACAATCGGTATCGCGCTACCGCAAATTCTTTTGCATTTGCGTTACCTATTTCTTAGAATTCGCAGTCGTATCTTTCTCTCGTTCTATTACAGTAACAGTTATAAAATACATTTTAAATGAATACTGTACATAAATTACTTATCAAACAGCTTCCTGCTCTAAAGGAAGTTAGACGATTTCATTTTGAACAGTATGCATTTTTAAAATGATTAGCTATTCCCTTATGAGATTTATGTTCCGTATTCTTCTTGTGTGTTTACATTTAAACGAAAGAGACACAATGTCATATTTCTTGTATTTAAATAACGATTATTTGGAATGATGCACATATTGTAGTAGTATTTTATTAACTTTACATCAATGGGTAAATTCGCGAATTGGCTTGCTGTTAGAAATAAGTATTCGTTGTGGACGTAACAGTCGAACTGAAAAGTCCCCGGTCTACCGTAGTAAAACACAGTTTTTTGGCAAAATTCGATTTTATTATTCAACATAGTTGCCTTCGAGGGCGATACACCGATTATAGCGTTCTTCCAACTTTTCGATACCATTTTTGTAGTACGAATTGTCTTTAGCCTCGAAATAGGCCTCAGTTTCGGCGATCACCTCCTCATCCCTGCTAAATTTCTTCCCGGCGAGCATTCTCTTGAGGTCTGCAAACAGGAAATAGTCGCTGCGGGCCACATCTGGAGAGTACGGTGGATGGGGAAGTAATTCGAAACCCAATTCACTTAATTTGGCCATTGTTTTCATTGATTTGTGACACGGTGCATTGTCTTGGTGAAACAGCACTTCCTTCTTCTTCATATGGGGCCGTTTTTTTGCGATTTCGTTCTTCAAACGGTCCAATAACGCTGTATAATAGTCGCTGTTTATGGACTGACCCTTTTTAAGATAATCTATGAAAATTATTCCATGCGCATCCCAAAAAACTGACGCCATAACTGTTCCAGCTGACTGTTGCGTCTTTCCACGCTTTGGAGCCGGTTCATCGGGTGCAGTCCACTCGGCTGACTGTCGATTGGACTCTGGAGTGTAGTGATGAATCCACGTTTCATCCATTGTCACATATCGACGCAAAAACTTTTTTTTTTTAACAGCTTCAAACACAGCTCAGAATCATCAACTCGTTGTTGTTTTTGATCGAATGTGAGCTCGCGCGGCACCCATTTTGCATAGAGCTTCCGCATACCCAAATATTCATGCACGATGTGTCCAACACGTTCCTTTGATATCTTTAGGATGTCAGCTATCTCGATCAACTTTACTTTACGGTCATTTAAAATGATTTTGCGAACTTTTTTGATGTTTTCGTCGGTGACAGCCTCTTTTGGTCGTCCACTGCGTTCGCCGTCTTCGGTGCTCATTTCACCACGTTTAAACTTAGCATACCAATCAATTATGGTTGATTTTCCTGGAGCAGAGTCCGGAAACTCCTCATCAAGCCATGCTTTTGCTTGAACGGTATTTTTTCCCGTCAAAAAGCAGTACTTTATCAGCACACGAAATTCTTTTTTTTCCATTTTTTTAAATAACAAAAGTAGCTTCACTCTTAACGCAATATCTCAGTAACTAATGGTCGGATTGCTGTCAAATTTTGACACGTTTCGTTTGAAGGTTAGTACTATCTAAAAAACATATGGATTTAATAACAGTAACGCCATCTATGTGTCAGACCGGGGACTTTTCAGCCGACCTGGTAGTTCAATTTTAGCAAGCTTATAATTACAATAATATTAACCAGGTTCTTCAATAAGTTTTGTCGTTCTCTAAGAAAATTACGGTTTATGATTTGAAATACATTTTATTATTCAACATAACCTGAACTTCAATACACTTGTTCCAATGATCCTCTGATTTACGGATTCCATCCCTGAAATGAGGATCCGGGAGACGCATCCACGGCTGTTATTACCTTTTCGTTCGATGAAAATCGTTTTTCACCCATGAATTTTTGAGATGTGAGAATAGGGTGCATATTGCAAAAATTCGTACTTTAGTTCACTGATTTTTTCGATGGTTTTTTGAACTGTGTGTGAGGATGAAAAATTACTTTTTTCTTCTGTAAATCAGGTCTTTTCTCACGAATTTTTATATACAGCTGGTCCAAAAGTTTACAATAATAATCTGAGTTTATTGTGTTATCAGTTTGGAGGAAATCCACGAAGAAAATTCCTTTTGCATTCCAAAAAACTTATGCTTCTTGGCCGATTCCTGGACTCTAACCCGCTTCGGAGCCGAAGTACCGGGTTCAAACCACTCCTTAGCCTCTTTTTTGATTGAGGATCATGGTGGTAGATCCAAGTCTCATCCATCGTGATGAAACGATGCACAAAATCGTTTTTATTCTTTCTAAAACGCTTCAAATGTTGCTGAGGAAGTCGCATTCGAAGGTGATGTTCCATTGTTAACAAACACCGTACCCATTTTGCACACAGCTTTCTGAAACCCAAAGCTTCAGTCAAAATATTGGTCACACTGCCCAATGAGATGCCTAGGGCTTTTACTAAATCTTTCTCTGTTATTCGACGATCTTCCAAATCCATATCCTGTATTTTGCTACGATTTCTGGTGTTGATGCACTTTTTGGACGTCCTTCACATGGATCGTCTTCAAGACTTGTACGAGCACGTTTAAATTCAGCAACCTGTCTTTCTACTGTTCTAATTGAAGGTGAAGAATCCTTATACACTTTTAGCAATCGTTTATGAATTTGTTTTGGTGTTACCTTCCCAAAATGAGAATTTTATCACTGCACGATATTCAATTTTATCTATTGTAAAACAATAGTGTGGCACAACAACTTTGAGCACCTGTAAATATACGAATGAGATAACTTCACACGTGCTCATAGGAAAGTAGTACAATTTTTAGAAAAATAAAACTACGAACGTAACAGCGACATCTCTTGTCGACGACAAAACTTATTGAACAACCTGGTGGGTATATATATATATATATATATATATATATATATAGGTATATTTGTGTGTGTTCATATCCTTGGACAGGGTTTGTTGTATATCGCGAATAAATTAAGTGAACATTACACGTACGGGACAGAGACAAAAATTGTCGACCGCCATCTGTGTACTGTGATTGATCTTGCAGGGCTTTTTCTAAGAGCATGTTCATAAAAAAATTGATCCTTAAGAAATCGATGGGGCGATTGTAATGGTTAGCTTGATATTGACTAATAACGATACAAAAAAAGCACCCTAAAATTAGTAAAAACGCGATATAATTAAACAATATTAAAAATAATATGAATGAAAAACTTAGTCGCGAAAAGTAATTTAGAAGGATGCATTAGCCACGCTCCTCTTTTACATGGATATGAAACGTCATAAAAATAGAAACTATGTAAATAAAAGCATTTCCGAACAATAAAAAAACGGTCACTAATGGTCCGAAAGGAATTCCTCCACCGTGTAATAAGCTTCTGAAATTAAGTAAAGCTTTATTTTTTTTTTAATTTAGTAATCAGTGGACATGCTTTACAGTATACGAAACAATGTTGTACAAACGTCCACCCATATGCATAGGGGACCTTTTGTAATTCAATAACAAAGATATCCTTGGTTTCTTATAGTCTCTTCCAATTTTAAACAAATTTTCATTAAGAAATACATACTGCAGCAACTTATATATATATATAAGTAAATGTCAGTAATATTATGAAAGATTCGACCAGAAGTATCCATTGGCCCGAGTTCAAAGATTACCCGTAGTATCCTTTCCGGATAATAAATCCCATTCGAGGGATTGCGCCCATGCAATTAAATTGTAATTTAACACCGAATAGGCAAGGGAATAGTAAACGATTAAAAAAGACTTTCTAGCCAAAAAGTTATTAAATTTTAAATTGCATATTGCGGCATTTAATTTCGCGCATACGACGTCAATATGCGAAATCCAATCCAAATTATAATCCACATTAATTCCTAAAAATGTGAACGTTAAAATAGATTCAAATGTATAATTCCTAAAATTTATAACTAGATTCTCATAATGTCTATTATTTAATTTGAGATTAAATAGAATTCATTTGGTTTTTTTCAGTGTTAATAATTAATTTGTTTTTGTGACACCAACTATGAAAATCATGTTCCATAATTGCGAGATTTCCTCATTTTTTGACTTGTACGAGGAGGTATCCAAAAATATCCGGAATTTCTTTATAAAAATCTGTATTTTATTTTATTTTTTACGAAACAACCTTAACACCTTCAATATACCTTCCGTTTAACTTTATACACTTGTCTAATTGATGATTCCATTGTTGGAAACATTGATCAAACTCGTTTTTCTGTTTGACTGCGAGCTGCTGTGTCGTTTTTTTTCTTCACCTTTTCCACATCATTAAAACGATGCCCTTTCATGTTCCTCTTCATTCGTGGATATAGAAAATGGTCGCACGGACCAAAATCAAGTGAGGTGGGGACCAAGAACTGGCGAATTGGTAAGGCTGAATGTTTGATTAACTACAGCAAACGAAAATACTTTTTCAAGAAAATGCACTGTAACAAGATACAACCTTATTTGGCGAAAGAACCGAACGCAGAACAAGTTGCGTCACGAAAACCTAGCGGTAGGAACGCCTGCTAGGCAAGCCCCCACTCACGGCGCTGGCATTCCGGTTATTTTTGGGTACCCTCTCGTATACGTCAATAAATATCGGAATTCCAATAAAATTCATTAATTTTTTGTTGTCAATTGTTTTTTTTTTTATTACTATACACTACCTTCTACTTTGTCCATCTTGTTATAATATCCAGCATTGATTTTCGAAAAAATATCAAAAAAGATGAAAGATATGGAATCAATTTCGCGATTCGCGTGGGACTTTTTTCTCCCATAGTATCTTATGTTAGACTCCCCTTCCTTAAAATACCATCTGTAGTTAGAAAGTCAGTGATAAGCATCGAGCGATGAGATGGTGCATTATCACGCCAGCTTTCACGATATTAAGGGCGCACATGACGAATACACGCCAAAAGACGCTTCATTACACCAAGATAATATACAATATTGACTGTTTGACTAGTTGGTACAAACTCTTTGTGCACTATGCCATTCGAAACATAAAAACAAATCAACATTGTCTTCACCTTTGATTTCTCCAAACGGCTTTTTTTCAGTCTTTCTTCGCGTGGATGCTTCCATTCAGAGATTTGACGCTTGGTCTCTGGATGATATTGAAAACACCACGTTTCATCGCCAGTTCGATAGAATACCTGAATTTTTCGTCCTTTTTTGAGTCTTTAATCAAGTCTGTACAATGTTGAACACAGTTGACTTGTATGGTACAAACCTTGCACAAATCTTTCTCAGTCCCAAATGCTGTGTCAAAACGCCATGAATTGAATCTTTGGAAATATTTAATTCCATTCCCACATATCGCAATGATTATTTCGCTCATTTCTGATAAATTCACGAACAAGTTCAATGTTGCTTTCCGTAACCACAGATTTTTTGCACCAGGATGTTCGTCGTCGTTTATGATCGTACGACCGTCTGTAAATCGTTTATACCACTCATATACACTCGTACGTGATAAACACGCATCATCATACATTTGTTTATCAAGTTAATCGTTTCAGTAAACGATTTACTGAGTTTAAAACAGAACCTGATATTTGCTCTTTGTTCAAAATGCATCTTTCGACCAATGCCAAATACACACTGTTGCTTTATGCACAACTTCTCAGCTTCTAATGATGCAAATATCATGATATTTTGACATAACATTGGCGAAAGATCTACCTTACCGACGCATTTTTTTAAATAGATGGCGCCACTAAGAATTACTATTTTAAAAAAGTTCGGTTTTCTCTGCGGCAGACTGTGTAGAAGATAAAAAAGCAGATCAATTTAACCCACTTCAAAGACAGAAACTTAAAGAATAACTATTTAAGCTAACGTTTTAGGTAGTATTTGCATTCGCAATGTTATATTCTTTACGCTTTTAAAGTTTTCTTATCAAAGAAGTCCTTTCCATCACATTAAATAAACGAATCAATAGCAGACGAAGTTTTGTAGTTAAAAAAGCATAAACGAAACATAAACCGAAGTATTTGGAACAACGACATAACCTTTTATTTGTTTTTTTATGGCGTAGGAACACCGGACACACCTACCCTGCCGTCTCTAAGTAAAATTGTCATTAAATATCGACAGACAAAATCCATACTTTGTATTATAGTATTTACAGACTATTGATTCCACTGTAAAATGAAGTTACTTCTCATCATGCGCATTCCAAATTACGTATAGTAAGAGCGCGGCTACACAGTCAGCTTTCCATTCTAAAATTTTCGAAGCAAACACTACAATTAACTTTTATTTGTTTAGTGCTAAATTCTTTCTTCGCATAATAACTTTACCACGCTAACGTGTATTAGCCAAACTATTTATAACTATCTTACTTATTTTTGTAAGGCAGATATTATACGAGCGCATACCTTGACCTCCTGCGGTTTAATGCATTGTGAACGTTTACAACATACTCGATTTACTAAGATTTTTTTTTATTGGTGCTTAAAAATAGGTGCTGCTGCCGATATTGCAAGTAGCAATTTTCTCATGATCGCATATGAAAAATACTCGCTCCCAAGATATGTGCATATGTACGTTATGTCTGTGTGTATATGTATTTTCGTAGTGTTCGTTGGAGTGCGTCATAAGTAATTAGTATATTGCTATTTATAGTAATGTGACTAATTTTTACAATGTTGGGTAAATCTTGATTTGGTCTTCGACATGCAAATGTAATGTAGTATTATTAAGAAACCGTTTCGAAATGTAATTGATTATGACACCAATAAATATTATAATGTTCAGAAGAAAAAAACATTAGTGGAAACACAAGTACGAACAGAATTTGAGATCATTCATTTCCACAAAAAAATCTAAAATTGAACACCTTCTCATCTGAATGATTATACCAAATCATCATAATTAACTCACTTGTAAAATTGTGACTTTTATTCCAACTAAAACATATTTTTATTTTCACATAAAACTTATTTTAACATACACTATCGCTCATATGTATTTGGTCACTCGCATTTAACTCGCAAATTGTAACATAAATCAAAATTGAAATACTAATATCTTTTTATTATTTACATATATGAAAAATATATATTTTTACATCTAAAATCAATTCTCGTATAATATATTTATCTACATTTTAGACTGGTCGATACGCCCTCCTTTATTTTCAATCACTGCAGCACACAATCGAGACATTCTTTCGATTAATTTTCGTAATGTCTCAGGTTTTATTTTACTCCATGCCTCTTGCAGGTTCTTCCACATATTAACAGCAGATGTAGGAGCCGATTTTCTCACCTCTCAGTCAAGTTCTTCCCACAGCAACTCGATGGGAATTAAATCGGGACTCTGGGGAGGCCACACTATAACTTTTATGGTTCTCTCGTTCTCCAATTTCGGTAAATATTCCTGCCCTAGTTTGGCAGTGTGTTTCGGGTCATTATGTTGTTGGAACATAAAATTCTGACCCGAAATTTTAATTCCAGAGGGAATTGTGTTTTCCTCTAATACACTCCGCGCAACATGAATAGGACCACCCGACTTGTTGCAAGCTTTCGGTGGTTTGAAAAACAATTCATTTACTAAAAATACAATGCAAGTTTGTAACGGTATGATATGGCAAATAATACGCATTATTGCGCAATAGTGCCTAACGTTATGCATTGGGTGACGTATGTACCACATACATATAAAATGCACCGCGCCGGTTGGATACGACCAGTATTTAATAGTAAGCTACCGGATGAGTGTCGAGTTACAACGTGTATCCGGATAAACAAACATCTGTAATTAAGGGTATTGTGCAACGATGGGACGACAGAAGTGCTTAAGTATGGAAGAAATTGGAAAAATTAAAGCGTTCCATCAAGAAGGGTATTCCTCAAGGGCTACTGCAAAGAAAATAAGTCGATCACACCAGGTTGTGAACAATTTTATTAGGGATCCCGAGAATTATGGAAAACGTTTTAAAGGGCGAACAACATCCGTTACAACTAAGAGAGAACGTCGAGCCATATTACGCGAAGCATCGAATTCGGCATTAACGGCAAGACAAATCGCGAATAACGTTGGAACGAATGCATCGGTAAGAACTGTACAGAAGTTACTGAAGACCTGTCCGCATTTAAAACGTTTGAAAATTAAACGACGGCCTCCTTTAAGGGAATTTCAGCGCACTGCACGTCTTCAGTTTGCTCAAGCAAAAATGGGGTGAACAAGAGAATGGCAAAGTGTTATTTTCAGTGACGAGAAGAAGTTTAATTTAGATGGCCCGGATGGGTTTTCTTATTATTTCCACGATTTACGTAAAGATGAAGTGATTCAGTCACGAAGGCGAGCCGATGTTGGTTCAGTCATGGTATGGGGAGCTGTTTCTTATAACGGACCTGTTGATTTAGTAATAGTGAAGGGCAGACAGAATTCGGAAAAGTACGTCCAGCTGCTGCAACAGGTGAAAGACAAATTTTCCAACGTTATGGCAGGTGGGCCATTTATTTTCCAACAGGATAATGCCAGTATTCACACCGCGCGCATTGTTCGACGCTGGTTTCAAGAACAAGGCATGGAGGTTCTCGATTGGCTGGATGGTTGTCGCGTAAATTGTACTCCAATGGTACCCAATTCAGTTGCGCTGACGAACTAGAGCAGGCGCTGAAACGAAGTTGGTCGGAACTTCCCGTTGACTACTTGAGAACCCTGTATAATTCCATTCCATCCCGACTATTTGAGGTTATAAGAAATAATGGCAAAAGTACTCATTATTGAACAATAAAGTATTTTGTTATTGCAAACGAATCTTTTATTTTGTAGATTGGTCGTATTCAAGTGGCGTTTAATTACTCTACTTATTGTCATTAGTAACGTACATTTGCACTGACTTTTACAAAAATTATATTTGGTACCTACATACATCTTTTTATCAACCCTCTTATTTTCGAAAATTACAATTCCAGCGCGCTACCATGTTTATACCAACTACAAATGTCATATATGCAGTTGGTTCTATTCATGTTGCGCGGAGTGTATGCGCTTATATTGTTCTTGTTTTAGTATACCTTCGATTTTTACGAAATCGCCCGCATTTGATCTAGAAAAGTAACCCTATATCGTGACAAACTCCACCGTGCTTAACAGTAGGGGCTATGCATTCTTTCCGGGCACGCTCACCTACAGACCTCACGAAAACGCGTCTTCGCGAATCGAAAATCTTGAATTTGGATTAATCGGTCCACAATATTTTATTCCAGTCTTCTATGGTCCAATTTTGGTGATTGCGTGCCCACTTTAAACGTTTTTGCTTGTTTTGCTTGCGTAGAAGCGGCTTCCGCATTGCAATTCGTCCATGAAGACCGGCTTCTTTTAATCGCCGTTTAACTGTGGAAACACTTATGGGTTTTCGACGAACAGCATTCATTTCTGCTGTGATTTCTAGGGCTGTTTTTCGTCTATTTCTCTTGCTTGTTACTACCATTGCAAGATCTTCTGCTGAGGTTGTTGCCCTTGGTCTGCCTTTTCGAGTTCTGCTCAACACACTTCCACATTCGCGGTGTTTTTTGATGATGTAACCCACGGTGGACTGATTTAATTTAAGTTCTGTGGCAATTTCGCGGTTGCTTTTGCCAGTTTCATGGTATGCGATTATAAACGAACGTGTTTCTACAATAAATTCTTTCCGTTTAGGACTTTCTAATCGATGGAACTTTCTCGAAGCACACGATGTTATCACTGAGCAACTTACGGAAACTAACACAATATAACTAAGAAAACCGTTTATTTGTCATATAATCACGATGAGATGGTGTAAAATTATAAATTAACTCTGAACCTGAACTCTTTTCGGCATGGAATCTATTAATTTTGAGTTTTCCTTTATTTTCTCGTCCCGAAACCACACCTGAATTACTGCTTCTATCGATTTTGTCTTCGTTGTACAGTCCATTTTATGTAACCTAGCCTTACAAATGGCCCACAGATTTTCAATTGGGTTTAAGTCTGGAGAATTGCCAGGCCAGTCGAGGAGAGTTATTCCTTTTTCCTTGAAATATTTGACCACAACCTTCGATTTGTGGCATGGAGCTGAGTCATGTTGAAAAATTGCACCTCCGTTTGGCTCACATTTCTTTAGATGTTTTCTCAAACACTTATCCAGTAGCTCTTTATATTTCTAGCTGTTCATCATGCCTTCTATAGGCACCAGCGATCCAGTCCCCATGTACGAAAAACATCCCCAAAACATCTTCTTTACAGGATGTTTGACAGTCTGATCGATATGAACTGCGGTGAGTTTTTCATCTCCACTTTTTCTCACAAATTTTCATCGCTACCCCTGCACGAAAAAATGGGACTCCTCTGAGAACAACACCTTTCTCCAGTCTTCCTCATTCCATCCGGCATATTTCTTGGCCCAAATAAGCCTCTGTTTCATCATTCGTTGTGTGAGGAGTTGCTTCTTCTGTGATCGAATGGCTTTTCTTCCAGACTCTAAAAGTCTTCTACGAACTGTCGAGTCTTTTTGTAGTTCAAAACTAGTTTTTTTTGCGTTCAGCTTGCTATTTCTGACCAAAAAAGTGACATCCCGGAGTGTCATCTTCCTCTTTTTCCCACATTTTCCCGCTCGTTTCACTTTGACTATTCCGGTATTCTTTTTTTGCTTTATTATCTTGCTTACTGCTCCTTGATTAACACCACATTTCTGAGCAATATCTTTCTGTGTCTTTGAAGTGCGCTCACTTAATGTCACAATCTTCTCACGTTTCCTGGGCGTGATATCCATATCGCGAGCAACCGGTAAAAGCACAATATAAATCAAATTTTGAACTTTGAAAGACTATATGTGAACAAACTCTCTAAAACGCACTGAATAACTGTGTAATGTGTTCCCAGTGATATAGGTTATGTTTTTTGACATAAAACTACTATCAGAACTCCCCTAACAATGTTGCCGCATGCAGAAAACTAAAAAAATAGTCATGATTCCATTAATTTGCACAATACTGTATTTATCTCCTTGGAAACAGTACACGATAATATTTTATTTTCCGTTCGGAAAAGGTTTTTGACCCTTAACTTAATTGCAAAGCACAATTTCGTGAAAATATTCGGAAAATGCTATCGCGAAAACATCAAATACGGACCGAAAGCTTCAAAGACATGTCTAGAATTATATTTTATAAAGAATCTCGAAAATGCGACGTCACCTGTTAAGGATTAAACTCAATTTTATTCCGAGCTTATTTGACTTGTTGGCAATTTAAATTTCTCAGTGAACGTGCGCGTACAATTATATAAATTTCACGGTAGGAATTTGCCGAATATTTTTCGCACGTCGAATGTATTCCGATATCAAAAGCCGGAAACTGTTACATATTAAAAAGATATCAGACATTGAAACTGAAGTTGAGTTTATATTTTATACGTGTTCAGATGTGTATAACCAGATGTGAATATTGATCCAATAATATATTATGTATAGCAGCCAAGTTTCGTGTCACTCCAGCACCTCTAGTCTAATACGTTCTGAAACAATATAAATTATAACGTGAATAGAGACATGTCTATATCTAGCTACAATTTAGTAATGTTAATTATTGATTTAGGTGTACATCTAGTACCTTGACGTATTATATAATAGGTCTATATCTGAAGAGAATTACGAAATACGCTTATTATCTTAGGTGAATTATTATCAGAGTCAGTAATATGGGCGCACGACAAGCGAGTGCTTGTTAATATTTAAAAAAATAAATGAAATAATAAGTAGTAATCTGTAAAACAGTGAAACACCGTTTTAAGCGTATTGTGACTTCACACAAACTGCATAGGACCTATTAAATATTTGAAGCATAAGCTATATTTCCACAGTTGTTTCAGCACACCGAATGTGCTGTGGAGAAAAGTGTCTTATATGCAAAAGACGACCGTTCAACGTCTGATGATATAATATTTGCTAATTGAAATAATCTTTGAAACTATTTAACGGACCTGCAGAGACACCTTACGTAGCACTTTTCTAAGGTGGCCGCTGTCGATTCTCCAACCTTTTTTGCCGAAAGATAAATATCTTTCGGCAACAAGTACCTTCCCTGTTAACTAATTTCTCTACCCTGTCTGCTGTATAATTGGGAACACAAAGTCTCCTTGCTATTTCCCGACGATAAAAGTTTCCAGTTTTTAATAGTCTTTATTTCGAACTTTTTTCTTCATTTAAAAGTCTGTGTTTTCTCATTGTTCAAATTTGAAACTGTACGCACAACACTTTTTTTATAATTCTTAAAATGTCTTAAAAAATAAAATAATTTAATATTTCTATTACATTACATCCACTCAACACTTGCAACAAGGTGACAAAAAGCAGGTAAACCTTGCTATCTGCTTCTGGGTTTCGAGGCTGGAGCCGCGTCACTAGTATATCTGCCGACGTTTCGTACCCATTTGTATGGGACATCTTCAGCCCTGAAGATGTCCCATACAAATGGGTACGAAACGTCGGCAGATATACTAGTGACGCGGTTCCAGCCCGGAAACCTAGAAGCAGATAGCATAGACCACGACCGCGGAAGTCTACGTACCAAATTAGCAGGTAAACCTCTTCATATTACCCGCAAATCTCATCTTGCATGGTACTGTAATTGTAAATAATTTTTAAATTTTTAAATCTGTAAATCTTTCTTAAATTTTTTCTAACTACGATTTGTCAAAAATACCGACATTAGAATAAAGTTTGAGAAGTTTTCTACTCAATACTGCAAAGATCATCATTTTTATTAATCAAATAGCTACAGAAAATAATGATGATAATAATAATAAAACCTAATACATTCAAAAAAATTCATCTCTAAAATGGTTGGTAATTTTGATGGAGCCTGTCATTGATTAACTTGATCACTGAAGGTTGATATATAACCGGTTTCCACATTAATTTTCGTATTCTGTATACGTATTTCGTCAACTAAGTTGTCATCATTAGCAGATAATTAAACAGTGTCGCATCTGGAAAAGTACGGTAAAAATACCCGCACGCGATCCGCACCGCAGAAAGCCAAAACGTACACTGTACATTCGTTTCACATGATTTTCAACTTTTTGTTTTACTTTTTACTGTATATCTTGTGAAATGTGTTGTACTCCTTTGACTGGGAAGTCGATTTGACAGTTCTTGGTTGCTTTGGGGTTAGTTTGGTTTGGCAATTCGTCGTGAATAGACTCACGCCGGAGCAACGTTTGCAAACTATTCAAATTTATTTTGAAAAACATGGTTTAATTCGAGAAACTCGTCGGGCATTACGTGCATTTTATGGTGCCTATAATCGTCCGTCAGAGCGATTAATTCGACAAATTATGGATCGTTTTCGCAATATGTTTACCCTTGAATGATAAACGCATCTCGGTAGACGCCGTATAGTGCGCACACAACAAGCGATTGATGGTGTACAGCGTAGTGTTGATGATGATCCAAATGCGTCATTTCGTCATCGTGCTGAACAATTAAACTTTTGTCCATCCAGTTTATAGAAAATTTTGCGTAAAGACCTTGGTTTACGTGCTTCCAAGATTCAACTTGTACAGGAATTCAAGCCACACGGTCATCATTCGCGCCGTACATGTGGCGAAAGGGCCGAAGGAAACATTGCTATTGATCCACAATTTCATTTGAAAATTTTGTTCAGCGATGAAGCACACTTTTGGTTAAATAGGTTTCAATAAGCAGAATTGTCGAAATTGTCGAAACACTATTACATCCAGAAAAAGTCACCGTTTGGTGCACTTCATAGACCGGTGAAATCGTTGGTCCATATGTCTTTGAAAATGATGATGGTCACAACGATACAGTCAACGGTGATCGGTACAGACACATGTTTACTAGCTTCTTCGTGCCTCATTTGCAAGGCCTTAATATTGCAGACATGTGGTTTCAGCAGGGCGGCTCCACATGTCACACAGCGCGCGAGACAATTAATTTACTGAATGAAACATTTGACGAACGATTAACTTCATGAAATAGACCTATTAACTGGTACCTCGTTTGTACGATTTAATGCCATTAGTTTATTTTCTCTGAGAATATGTAAAGTCGCATGCCTACGCCGATAAACCTGAAACAATTGAGCACTTGGAAACCAACATTAGACGCGTTATTGCCGAAATACAGCTTGATTTACTGCGAAGAGTGTGTGAAAATTGGACTTCCAGATTACACAATGTACGCGCCTGTCGCGGGGGCCACATGCCCGAAATCATATTCAAACATTAATGCCATAAAATTATCTTTTAAATAAAGCCAATTTCATGGATATTAAAAACATTTTTCTATGTTTTATTTCAATTTAAAATTCTCCGCATCCAAAAAATAAAACAGCATTTACATCTTTCCATTCGAAATAAACGAGATTGTAACAACTTTCAGTTTATTCAGAAGGGCCATCACAAAAAGATTTTCTTTAAATAGGACATGGGCCCTTTTGCTTGTCCTAAAATTTTTCTTTATAAAAATTTTAGGTAGTGGACGAATGATTTAAACCAATCAATCTTGTGTAATGTACTAAAAATTACTTCACTACCCATTTGTGCTCCGCCTCAGTATAGTCCTAATTTTGAACGTTCAAATGTTAATGCGATTTTTTAAAACAGTTGCAGCGGATGGAATATTCATCATCACTGATCAACAATCATTGCAATACTAAAGTTTTGTTGAACGATGACTTAGTCGAAAGTCAGTAATGTTTATTAGGTTTTACGTCACCCGCTCTTATGACTATAGGCACATACAATAAATACTAAAGCTGAAGTTTAGCCAATTTCAGTACAGTTTTTCCTGGGCCCGTATATTCTGATTCCCTATCCGGTCCTGACTGAAACCTGTCTCTCACCTCATCATCCATCATGTCCACCACTCGCATTATTCATATTCATTTTTTTGTCTCTACGGAAAATGTGTAGAAACGCGAGTGTAACAACGTTAATTTGTCGCTTAAAAGTATTTTCGGCGAATGATTTATTCCAATCTAATTATAACTAATTGGACATTATGAAGTTGTACGCGCGCAGTTTTCCGAATCTCTCGCGATTCACTCGCCCCGAAAAATCAGATGGATTCACTAAAATTAGAAAGCGTAAATTAAGCGGCGAACGGCGATGTTTGTTTTCAGATCGATACAACTCAATTTCCAGATGCAATAAAAACCTGCACTTCGACCTCGGCAACCTTTAAGTTTCGTCTCGTGCGGTCGCGATTTTTTTAAATAATTTATCATTCCGTGAGCAAATTGTGGTTTTTTTCCGGTCTTTCGACTATCTCGTCGTACTTCTTTATTTTTGTCTGTCACGAGCCATTTTCTTAATTCACTCGTAGAATCTTGCGTCGACGTCATTTGTTATTTGTGTAATATATTAAAATGTGGGCGTTCTCTATGTCTCTTTCATTTCATCTTTCTCTCGGTAATGATTTTCAATATTCCGTTTCTTTACAGGATGCGTTTTGTTAGTTAACTTCTTGTGTCTGCTGCATATATTATTTGTAATAAAAGTTTAATTACGATGCATACATTAATAAATACGAGGGAGCGTTTTTATATTCGCGGAATGAGCGGGTTGTAGAGGGGTGAGTAGGCGCGTTGGGGGCGTTGGGGGCGTGGCCTGTGCAGCGACTCATGATTAGTATAAATACGAAGTTTCATTGTTATTAGACAGTTAGTCTTTGAGCTATCGTCAACCAAGTAACATAATCAGGAGTGAAAAGTGAAATATGGAAAAAATCGAATATCGTGCCGTTATAAAGTTCCTTACCAGGCAAGGAAAATCAGTCGCGACCATAATGAATGAGATGTCATTGGTTTACGGCGACTCTTGTCCAGGAAAAACCATGGTGTACAAGTGGCATAGTTTATTTAAACAAGGAAGGGAATCCCTTGAAGACGACCCGAGGCCGGGCAGGAGCATTGAATTGACCACGCCAGCACTTATCCAAAAAGTTGAACAAATTGTACTCGAAGATGCTCGACTAAAGAAGAAACAACTCGCAGAAATGGTTGGAGTATCCGATACAACAATTTTTAAAATCCTACACGATCATCTCGGCATGTCTAAGGTCAGCGCAAGATGGGTGCCGAGAATGCTCACGCCGCCGCCAAAACAACAGCCCGTAGAGTGTTCGCGTGCATTTTTGGACCTCTGTAATGAAGACAAGGATGGTGTATTGAGTGGAATTGTTACTGGAGACGAAACTTGGGTTCATCATTATGAACCTGAGTCCAAACAAGACTCCATGCAGTGGCATAAAAAGGGCACAGCACCTCCCAAGAAATTTAAAGTGTCACAATCAGCTGGGAAACTCATGGCAATGGTATTTTGGGACTCGGGAGGAATATTATTGATTGATTATAAAAATAAAGGTGCTTCTATATCCGGAGAATATTACGCTTCAATATTAGAGCGAGTAAAAGAAGCCATTGAAGAGAAAAGACGGGGAAAATTGACAAAAGGTGTTCTGCTTTTGCACGACACCGCGCCCGTCCACAAGAGCCGCGTTGCGTTAGCTGCCCTGCATAAGGTGGGCTTCGAAATTGTGAATCACCCACCCTACAGCCAAGACCTGGCCCCGAGTGATTATTACCTGTTTCCGAAAATGAAAAAAGAGCTGCGGGGTAAAAAATTTACTGTCGATGATGAAGTTAAGGAGGCACTTTCGGCGTATTTTGCACATAAAGAGAAATAATTTTTTTATGAGGGTATAAACAAATTAATTGAAAGATGTGAAAAATGTATCCATCTTGCAGGTGAATATATTGAAAAAGAAAAGTAATTTGGTTTTTTATTTCCACCCCCATTCCGCGAATATAAAAACGCTCCCTCGTATGTTTGTGGTATTGAAATACTCTAAGGAAAAGTTTTAAGAATAAAAGCAAAAACTGATATAATTTTAACAAAGCTTGCGATGTGCTAACCTAGGAGTCTAAGAATAAACCAAGAGAAAACAAAATATATCAGAAGCATGCGAGAAACAAGTAACATAACTAATGGAAGGAAAACTGCTGCAAGTTAAATATTTTAGATACCTTATGTTCAGGAGAAATAATATAAGTTTAGTAATTAACCAAATAAAAACTGGAAAGAAGACCTGAGGATGTAATAGATGGCTAAAAGACAGCTTATCTGAGGAAGTAACTTAAACGATATGTCCCACGGAAAAAGACAGGAACATTGAGAAGTAGACAGGAAGATCATAAGAAAAAGCATGGAGCAAAGAAATTCCAAGAAGAAATTAAACCTCTTAGGAACTACGAGATCAGTGAACTTGATGAGGGAGAAGACATTGTTAAGTTTGTGAAAGCCCAACATAGATGTTTTGGACACGTGTAGATGAGAAAATTTGACAAGCCAATAACAAAAATAATCAGCGGGAAGCCAGTGGAAACCATACTAAGGGGAGGCCAAAAACTAGACGGCAGGATCAAATAGCGGATGACACAAAAGATAGGAACAAACTGTTTAATCACAAAACTACTCATCTGTAAGTGTACTAAAAAAGATGCTAAATAATTAATACATATATCTGGTAAAGTAAACTGAAGCTTTGGGTCTAAAAATAAATTAAGAGAAGACATAATATCTGAGAAACACACCAAGAACAGAACTAATCTAACAATAGGAGACTACTGCTTGCAAAACATTGTAGATGCATTTTGATCTACGGGAAAAATGACAAATGTCTAAAAATTATCCAAAGAATCAGACCTGGAAATAAGACCTGAAGGTATATATTGTACATAGATGGCTAAAAGATAGCGTTACCAAAACCAGTATAATGAAAATATACTATACATAGCGACGATATGCCTGATAAAAGAATACGTAACTGAAATAATATACCCCACTGGATAATACAAAAGAATATTGAGAGCGGTAGAGGGGAATATCGTAAGAAAAATTATTGGAGAGAACTTGCTGACGGAGAATTTATTGTTAAATTTATGAAAGCCTAAAACATAGTTTGTTTCGACATGTGTAGATTAGAAAATTTGATGAGCCAATAAGAAAAATAATGAGTTGGAGACTAATAGAAACCAGATTACCAAGACCAAGAACTGGATGACAGGACCAAATGGGAGAGGGCATACAAAAGATGGGAACAAATAGTTTAATCACGAAACTACTCATCTGTAAGAGTTTTAAAGTTGAAGTTGAATTTGATGGAGCCTGTGGTTGATTAACTTACTTCACTTACTTAGTGATTAGTGATTAAATCTGTAAGAATACTAAAAAAGATTCTAAATAATTAATAAATACGTCTGGGAAGGGAAGCTGAAATTAGAAGTCTAAGAGTAAATCAAGAAAAAATAAAATATCTCAGAAGCACACGAAAAATAGATAACATAACTAATCTGACAAGGGAGGAATACTGTTTCCCAAAAATTGCAGATATCCAGAGACAATTATTAATGGAAGAAATAATAGAAGTCTAGAAATTAACTAAAGAATTAGGACTGAAAATAGGATCTGCTGAAGGTATTGCAGATTGCTAAAAGACAAAAGCCTCAACAAGACAACTACAATGAAAATATACAGATCGGCGGAATGATTGGTAATAATATATATAATTGAAGCATTGTGCCCCACGGGAAAATACACAGAAATATCATAAGAAACATGGGAGAATTGAAACTCTTTGAAGACTAGACCATTTATGAACTGAGATAAGAGAACCTACTAACGAAGAAGACATTGTTAAGTTTATAAATGCCCAAAGCCTGGGCTGGTTTGGATATGTACATAAGAACGAATCCGCTGAGCTAATAAGAAAAATAACAAGTTGGAGGCCAGTAGAAACGAGACCAAAGGATGACGAGGTGGCAGAACCAAAAGACAGAGGATGTACAAAAGATGAGAATAAACATTTGTAAGGGAGAGATACAGGACAGAAGAGGGATGGAAAAGGGTATGTGATAGGGTAAAAACACATCAGAACTTGTAAAAAGAAGGAAGGTAATTTTGATGGAGCCTGTGGTTGATTAACTTAATCACTAAGGTTGATGTGTAACCCCTTTTCACATTAATTTTCGTATTCTGTATACGTATTCCGACAACTAAGTTGTCATCATCAGCAGACAATTAAACAGTGTCGGACCTGAAAAACTACGGCAAAATACCCATATGAAACAAATTCCGCACACGAACCGTACCGCCGAAAGTCAAAACGCACACTGAACACAACCATGAACACAAAACACACAGAGTACGTTTTGGGCGTTTCGGCTTTCGTAGTTTACCAGGTGCGACACTTTGCCATTATCTGCTGATGATGATAACTTAGTTCTTTAAATACGTATACAGAATACGAACATTAATGTGGAAGTGGGTTATATATCAACCTTCAGTGATTAAAATAAAAGAAGGAAAATAAAAGTGGAATACGCGGATCGATACACCGCATCAATCGAAGTAGAAGAACAGCGAATATAACGGGCTTATGCAAAAACTCTGGCAGTCGCCTGTATTATATTGTATTGATTTCAAACTTTAACCGTAGTAGAACCACAAAAATATTTTTTTTTAATTACCCGGACCTTGCCATAACGTCGCAAAATTCCAGGAAAATTTTTCGTGCGTTTTAGCACGCCATGCAACCATAAAACATATTCATCACGCGTAATTAGATTAAAAATAAATGGATTTAATTAAAATCTGAATCGCAGATTTGTTCAAATCATTTTTTATAACCCGTCAACGTATACACACATTCTTGTTCGAATTCCTGGTGCGCGTCGTCGATCGGTAACGGCGGATTTTAAAAAAGGATGAAATTAAATTCTAAACATTCATGTTCTACATAACTCAAAGTTTATTAATTTAAGCTGTGCCGCTTTCATGAATATTATCTCGTTTCAGCAATCTTACCCTCCGTCTGGCAGTTAACTAATAATAGACTGCGGGAATTAAGGGAATTTGCAGTGGTTATTATGACCGCATTCGTGTCATATGCATGCGGGAAAACGTGTGTGTGTGGGTGGGAAGATGTTACATAATAAACGGGTGCAAAGTTCGATGCATGATAATACATATTTGAGAACTGCAGACTCCAAGATTCACTAAGTGGTGTCTTCATGATATTATACAACTAAAATTACGTTTCATTCATGTCGCATTGAAATATTCTTCGAGAAAATTGTGTCAGTTAATATGGAACTTCCGAATAAAATTATAAGAACTGTAGTGTAATACTATTTATCCATTTGCGACAAATAAAATTATTCAAAATTAAATGTAAAATAAGTCGCTTAAGTTCAAACAAATAAATTAAAAAATTGACAATTTTTACTCACATGTAAATTACAAAATAATATTGGGTCTGGGAAAAAGTTCGTGGCGTTTTTTCAGTAAAATTCAACTGGTCCCCGCATGGCGCGTGGACGAATTCATTTAAACCGAATATGCTCCATTATTATCGACAATGTTTCGCCATTTTTTTGGTAGATCCATGATCCCATCGGTGAAAAACTTCTGTGGTTTCTGGTCGAAAAACTGAATCAAGTAGTTTTCACAGGCTTCTTTTGAAACCAACTTAATTCCATTGAGAGAGTTCTGCAGAGATCGAAACAGATGATAGTCAGAGGGTGCTATATCCGGACTGTAAGGTGGGTGCATTAAAACTTCCCAACCAAACTCTCTCAATTTTTGACGGGTCATCAAAGAAGTGTGTGGTCGGGCGTTGTCATGATGGAAGACAACACCTTTCCTATTAATCAATTCGGGCCGTTTTGTTTCAATCGCCTGGCGTAATCTCTCTAGCACAGTAGAGTTGAGAATCAATCTTCTGACCAGTTGGAAGTAGCTCGTAGTGGACGATTCCCCTCCAGTCCCACCATACACACAGCATCACTTTTTTTGGCGTCAATGTTGGCTTAGCGAACGCTTGTGACGGCTCACCATCCTTTATCCACGATCTTTTACGCTTCCGATTATCGTACGTAATCCATTTTTCATCTCCGGTTATTAAACGTTTCAGAAACGGCTCGATTTCATTCCGTTTCAGCAGCGCATCGCAGATGTTAATTCGGTCAATCATGTTTTTCACGCTCAACTCATGACGAACCCATACGTCAAGCTTTTTTTTGTAACCAGCTTTGTGTAAATGGTTCAAAACAGTTTTGTGGTCAATGCCTAGCTCCATGCCAATATCGACACTGCTGATATGCTTATCTTGTTGGACTTTTTCAAGAATTTCATCAGATTTTTCAGTGATTGGACGACCGGAGCGTGACTCATCTTTCACATTGAAATTTCCAGAACGAAAGCGAGCGAACCATTTCCGCGCAACAGATTTCGATAAAGTACCTTCACCGTACACAGCACAAATTTTATCACAAGCCTGCGCAGCGTTCTTCCCCTTATCATAATAATATTGCAGAATATAGCGAAATTTCTCATTATTCTTCTCCATTTTCAAGTGCGAATAACTTTCCAACCACTGCACCGATTACAATGTTTCTACGCTCAAACTAACGTTCGGAAGGTCATCTAAAAAACGAGCCGTTGGTGGTGTCGCTGTGACTTGTTGTTCTTTAGTTATCGGCAACCAATGCCATCTATCTGGAAAAACGCCACGAACTTTTTCCCAGACCCAATAATAATAACGATTTGCATTACCCACAGAAGAAAAAGCGTTCATTTATGTAAACAGTGTATATTATAAACTCAGAATACAGTTTCTGAAGATGTAAAACACTCTTCTCAAAATAATAATAGAAACGGACGAAATCACAATGAAATTTCAATCCAGAACATACGTAAGATGTCTTTTAGGTTTTGCATTGTGGGACATAGAGGGCGCCACTAATCAAATGCAAGTAGTAAAAATTGACCTCCATCTTTAGTTAACTTAAATCCAAAGTTTCAGTGCGATACGTGTAGTGTTGTAGCTACAATGAACTCTCAAAATTGGCAAGATAGTTGAAAGATGGAAATGAACCATCTCTCGGAATAATTTTTTATAATTTTCGAAGACAGTTATCTCAACAAGAGCGCCTAGTCGAGTTGGTTTCTGTTTTCGGCAATGAAGCACCACATCAATCAACAATTTCTCGTTGATATGGAGAATTCAAGCGTGGACGGATTAGTTTTGGCGACGATCCAAGAGCAGGTTCACCAAAAATGGCAGACACTCGTCGACAACGTCGATAGTGTGCGCAGGATCATCAACGAAGATCGATATGTGACATATCGCCAGATTGAAGCATTATTGGGGATATCAAAAACCTCAATTCAAAATTGCATGAAGAATTGTGTGTAAAAACATTAGTTTCCCGTTGGATAGCGTATCTGTTGACCGAAGAACAGCAAGTAGCTAGGGTGAATTGGTGTCAAAAGCTCTAGATCGTTTCAACGCTGGAAACTGAAAACGTGAACAACATTGTCAGTGGTGATGAATCTTGGATTTACTCATACGAGCCAGAAAGTAAACGCCAGTCGTCTGTTTGGGTTTGCCAAGGTGAAGAAAAGCCGACAAAAGTCATCCGCTCTCGAAGTGTCTCGAAAAAGATGTTCGCGACATTTGTCTCGAAAGCAGTTCTTGTAACACCAATTCCTCTACAAGATCAAAGAACTACTAACTGTCGGTTGGTATACAACCATTTGTTTGCCTCAAATCATCGCTGAGCTTCGAAAAATCAACCCCGAACGAAGAATCAACCTCCACCAAGACAATGCAAGTTCGCACTCAGCACGCAAGACAATTGAATTTTTAACACTACAAAACGTTGAATTATTGGACCATCCTCCGTTCAGTCCCGGCCTATGTCTCAACGATTTCTTTACCTTTCCGAAAATCAAGAACGGACTGCATGGTCAAAAGTTCCAGTCGTCAGAAGGAGCAGTCGATGCCTTCGTAAAAGCAATTTTGACTGTACTAACAAACGAGTGGAACAACTGCTTACAGAGTTGGTTCCAGTGCATGCAAAAATGCACCAATCTTCGTGGAGAATACTTCGAAAAACAATGAAGTTTTTGAAAGCAATTTACTGTTTTAGTCCAGTTTTATATTCAAAACTTAACGTACCAATATTTTTGAATCATAAATGCTCTGGATTTTATTTTAGTAATATCCCAATTTTTCCGAGGATAATTTCTGAGATATTCTATTATTTATTACCCACGTTTCTGTATCATAAATGCTCTGGAATTTATTTCCTTTTGAATTCTATATGTTTGTGGGAGGGACATAAAAGAAAATTAGTTTGCTGCGAACAAGAAAAATTGCTTGTATTCCACTAATTGATGCATGATGCAATTGTTGATCTTTCGTAAATTGCATGCGGTCCCGCCTGTGCGCTCGCTCGTTATTTTTGTAAATTCGTGTTACTCCAAAGGTCGTTGTGATATTTAATGTTTCTCGAGTGGCTTTATAAATAACTTACTTACCCAAAGCTCATTCCGTTCTCGACTCTCTTGACTTCCTTATAAAATCTTAGCAGCAGGCGCCGCAATTATTATTGTTCTCATGCATGTGTATATGCATGTACATACATTGTGACATGAAATTGATAGAAATAATTCATAATAGAGCCATTTATTGAGTTATTAAAAAGGTCGCGCGGTACGTCTTTCTATAAAACTAAAAACAGATTAACTAACACTCCATCAGAATTGATTTTATTTTTTTACTTCAAGTTTTTTTCTTTTAACGTGTAAATGTATTGTTTGTAAAGCTTGAATGACACTGTCATGGATAATAGAAAGTTCGTTTTCATTTATTTAGAGTCGTCGTGCGAGACTGTTTTACATATTACAAAGGTTAAAGCTAAAACTTTTTATTTCGACGGAAATCTCGCAAAAGTTAGTATTTTCCAAGAGTTGTCATAAAGAACTTTCCAATAATAATGATGCAATTTTGAAATTAATATATATATATATATACCATATATATATAATCCAGTCCTTTTCTACCTTTCGGTGTAGGGTATATTCTCACTTCCACTCGCTCTACGGTCCATTATCACTCTCACTTCTCACTAAGTTCGGTTCTCACTTCACATACACTCAGTTTGATTGTCACTTTCTCATCTCACTGTGCTTGTTTGCCCATATGCACGAACTCTGCCAATTTCCTTTTGTCTCGCGCCAATATCTTGGCCTTCTGCCAGTTTTTTGTCTTTCTTCCTTAATATTTCCTCCATCGTTTCGATTCAGCTCCTTGGTCTTCCTCTCTGTCTCTTTATATTTTTCTTTGCTTGCCATATCTTTTTTGTTTGTCTCTTAGGTCCCATTCTGATGACCAAATGACCAAACTATCTCATTTGTCGTTTTTCTATTGAGCTCTTTATTGATTTAATTTCCAACATTTCTCTTATTACCTCATTTCTCATTTGGTCTCTTCTTGTGACTCTCACTATCCCTCTTAGGAACTTCATTTCCGTTGCTTCTATTTTCGACTCATGTTTCTTCGTGAGGGTCCAGCTTTCACATCCAAAAGTCAATACGGGTTTAAAGATCGTTTTGAATACCGTTATTTTTGTATTTTTGTTTATTTCTTTTTTCCTGATAAGTGCTTTATTCAGCGCATAGTACACTTTGTTTCCTCCAGCAATTCTATTGTTTATTTCTGCTTCATTTTTCCCATCTTTTTGTATGGTAGCTCCTAGATATTTGTAGCTGTCCGTGTGCTCAATTTCTTTGCCATAGATCCGCATGTTGGCTTGCGTCTTGTACTTCCTCGAGTACCATAATTTTGGTCTTTTCTGTATATATTTTTAGGTTGCATCTATTGAGCGCTCAGCTCCATATTACTAGATTTTCTTGTAATGCATTATTATTCCCGCCGAATATCATAAGGTCATCCGCAAACGCGCACTCTGATATGTAAACCGACTCCAAATATCTATACCACACGTGGAGCGACTTGGCTTGTTCTTTGATGTCTTTAATAACATCATCCAGTATGATATTAAAGAGCGTTAAGCTCAATACTCCCCCCTGTCTCATTTTGAAATTAAATGTATTATTATTTGTAGTATTATCACAAACCTTATAAAGTTATTGCACTATGCACGATTCTTCTCACCGAGCTGACGCGATATACTAACTTCACTCTGCGAATGAACTAAGCGCACACATTTTGAGGACATTGATACGTCGCCAAGAATTGACAAGTCTAATTTATAAGTACTGGTTCTTAAAATTATATGCGAGGAGCGACATTTCTGATTGCAAATATTTTAATTCTTTGAAATTTAATAATAGTTTTTTCATTCTTAATTCGAGATAAATCAAGAAATCGAAGCCAGAACAATGTCCAATAACTATATCATTTTCCCTACTTTATCTTAGTTTTTCTCTCATTTTTTTGATATATTGATCGTTTTATTCTAACTATAACTTTTATTCTTTTGTATTTGAGTTTTTCGACCGATAGAGGCAGTAACACACAATTTTTAATTAATTTCTGTGGTTTTAGCTAAGGATGGCATAGCAGAAAATAATAATTTTCATTAATTTCCCATCGTAAAGAACTTTATTGTATATTTATATATAATTATTAACATCAAAACACTGCGGGTTGTGAAAAAAATATTAGATCTTCCACAATAAGATTTATGACTTGAAACTATACTGGTTGGTGGCCTAATTGGTAAGGCAGCCGTCTAGCAAACGGTAGATAGAGGTTCGAGTAATTCTCCAGCACAGAAATTTTTAATTAATTTTTGTGAGTTTAGTTAACGACGGCATAGCAGAAAATAATAATTCTCATAAAACACTTAGTTTATATTAATGCTGTTTCGAGACGGGGAGCTTTTTCAAGTTATTTCATTGTTTTTCATTTTTTCCCCTTTACCCCACAATGTATTGATTTAATAAGGAATACAATGCAATTGTTTAGAATTTACTAAATTTATTTCTGAACATAACTTCCCTTATAGCTCTATACATTTAATTCAGCGATCTTCCAACTTTTTTAAGCCATCCGAATAATAACATTTGACGAACTCTGCAAAATAGACCTCTGCTTCGCCAATGACCTTTTCATTTGACGTGAACATCCGACAAACAAACCGTTGACCATAGGGACGCTGCTTTTACTGTATTTTGTATATATGTAGTTCTGCAAAAATAAAATAAAGGTCACATCTGTTATTACATTTTACATTATTGTTGTTTATGTTTTACTGTATTCATTTAAGTTAATTTTCATACTGTAGAATCTTATTAAATATCTTTATAAAAACTTTTTTTTAGCTTGTGCTTGTACTATAGATTTTATTTGAATAATACCGTGATGTATCGTAGTATACGTTGTATATTTAAAAATTAAATAGACACTGTCTGTCGCGAAGAAAACCGAAACTGTTTTAAAATAGTAATTTTTAGTGGCGCCATCTATTAAAAAAATATGCATCAATAAGGTAGATCTTCGACCAAAATATCATGGCATATGCATCATTAGAAGCAGAGAAATTGCTGATAAAGTAATAGTGTGTATTTGGCATTGGTCGAAAAAGGAATTTTGAATAAAGAGCAAGTATCAAGTTCTGTTTTAATCGTAAACGTAAACGGTAAATCGTTTACTGAAGCATTTAATTTGACGAAACAAGTGTATGGTGATGCGTGTTTATCACGTACTGGTGTGTATGAGTGATATAAACGATTTAAAGACGGTTGTACGGACATAAATGACGACGAACATCCTGGTGCAAAAAAATCTGTGGTTACGGAAAGTAACATCGAACTTGTGCGTGCATTTATCAGAAATGAGCCGAAATCCTCATTGCGATACGTGAGAATGGAGTTCAATATTTCCAAAGATTAGATTCATCGCATTTTGACACAGCATTTGGGATTGAGAAAAATTTGTGCAAGGTTTGTACCACACAAGCTAACTGCATTCAACATTGTACAGACTTGATTAAAGATTCAAAGAACGACGAAAACTTCAGGTATTCTGTTGTAAATGGCGATGAGATATGGTGTTTTCAATATGATCTAAACGTCAAAGCTCTGAATGTAAGCATCCAAGCGGAGAAAGACAAAAAAAGCTGTTTGGAGAAGTCAAAAGTGAAGACAATGTTGATTTGTTTTTATAATTCGAAAGGCGTAGTGCACAAAGAGTTTGTACCAATTAGTCAAACAGTCAATGCTGTTTATTATCTTGGTGTTATGAACTTTTGGCGTTTATTCGTCGTGTGTCCCTTCAATATTGTGAAAATGATAGCTGGAGTTGGTTGCATGATAATGTACCATCTCATCGTTCGACGCCTGTCACTGATTTTCTAATTACAAATGCCATTTTAACCGTTAACCATTTATTGTATTCACCGAATTTGCCCCCGTGTGATTTCTATCTATTCTCCAAACTGCATTTGCCGGTGAAAGAACAGCGTTATTCCGACGTCGATGCCATTAAAAAGGCGTCGACAGAGATCTTGAAGGACATCTCTAAAGATGAACTTAAAAATTCATTAGACATGTTATTTGACCGGTAAAAACGTTGTATTGAAGCCGAAGGCAACTACTTTCAACAAAATAATTGAATTTTACCAAAATAGTAGTTTTTATTTTAAAAATATTCGGTTTTCTTTGTAACAGACTGTGTATCGTTCTTTACAACGCACTGCGAACTCTACTCTATAATCGACCAAATTTCATTTATTTTCTTAAAAATTGAAATCAGTGGTATAAACTCTATTAGTAACTTAAAAGTAGTGCCACAGGCGGAGCACCGGATTCTAGGATAATTATCGTTAATTATCTAAGTTTCTTTTTCTAAATAAAGAGTAACTTAAATGTAATGTTTCCATTATATTCAAGCACACCTATCTTAATTTACCTGCAAGTGCATAAAATCTGGTAGATCTCTGATATAGTTTGGTTTGTATCAACTATAACAAGTAAATATGGGAAAAGCATTAAGTGTTTTAGTAGTTTAAAACTTGAACGTCAGGTAGACAAATACATTCAAAGGTATTTCAAAATCGCACACGGTCTGTTTTGTTCTTAAGAAGAAAGGGCAATATGCATTTTCTCAACCACCTAAAAATCTCTCTCAGAATACAGGTATAACACGTGTTCGATGGGAGACACTGAACATCTGCTTTTTGACATCTGGTTCCTCTATTTTTAGAATAGTCTAATGTCGGATATTTTTTGCCCGAACTTCCTCCACCTAATATTAATTTAACCTCGTAGAAGTGTGCAACGTGTGCATTCGCTTTCCCCTAAGACGAATTAGAATTGCTAATACCAATCACTAAGATATTTTATTTATACACTACACCCTAAAGAAAAGGTGATTCTTGATTTTGTGTAATATAAGGATGAAAAAACATCACCAACAGTAATATTACTGAACTTTTAAGTGTTCATTCTCTCTTGGTATACTTCTGTATATCGCTTGTTTATTTTGTGCCGTGTTAAACAGCAAATATTTATTTATTACAATAATGTCAAATGTAGCCATGTAACAAGATAAATAAATAAATCTTCGGGCACAAAAAATGTCAAGAGAAAGTCATTATTCTGTTAGGCCATTGAGATTGCACAACGTCAAATAGAAAACGAAAACTCCGTGTTAGCATTGGGTGTCAGTTATTGGAATTGTTATTGCTTCGCGATATATGCACAATACAAGTTGTATCTAACATTACAATAGCGAAATATTATTACGTGAACGATGTAAAGATAAAAATAAACACGAGGTATTTAACAGGCGATGTTAGTATTGTATACATGGGATATTGAGAGTGTAAAATTGGTCAGATATCTTCGATACGTTACCGTAAATGGTACTGAAACGAAAGTTAAGAGATGTATGATTAAATTAAGCAATTAAGATTAATATAACCCCTTCCCTCAATAATTTTCATATTCAGCAGATAACTAATCGCAGTGTCGCACGTTAAACCACGAAAAAACCTGCACAGAAACAAAGATCGCACCAGATTTACACTGTCGAAAGCCGCACTGTAATGTAACACACACAATGTATCAGGTGTACCGGAAAGTCATTACCGGTTTTTTTATAATTTTCAAGGTAATGGAAAAATGTATTTATTCAAAGTATTGGCCATTTGATTCTACACGTCTTGCCCCATCTTTCAGGCAATTCATGGATTCCATCCCAAAAAAACTGTTTGTTCTTTGAGCAAACCCATTCATCGAGCTATTTTCTAACTTCTTCGATATTGGCGAAGTGCTGCTCTGCAAGCGCGTGTCTCATTGATGCAAAAATGTGATAGTCGGACGAGGCAAGGTCTGGAGAGTACGGTGGGTGCGATATTATATCCCATACAAGGTTTTTGACCGGTTTTGCTATATAATATTTACCGTGTCTTCGGGACCGTTCTGGGCGTTTTTCTATCAATGCGTGGTTCAAATTGATCATTTGTAATCGACAGCGATCAGTATTAACTGTTTCACCAGATTTCAACAGTTAGTAATACGCCCTTCTGGTCTCACCAAACACAGCATTGTCTTGCGACCAAAACGATTTGGCCTTGGAGTCGATAGACCAGTTAGGTCAGGTAATAACCATGATTTTTTGCCGAAGAAATCATTTTCATCACCCATCACTATTCAGTGCAGAAATGACTTCCAATTATACCTTTGAAGCAGCATTTCGCAGATGATTTTTCGATTTTCCATTTATCTGTCATTGAATTGATGTGGCACCCATTTGCCCATCTTTTGGATTTTTCCCATTGCTCGTAATCGGTCGCTAATCGTTTCTTGGGCTACATTTAAGGCTTCTCCCAATTGTTTTTGTGTTTGAGTTGGGTCTTCATCCAATAGAACTCCTGCAGTTTCCCATCTTCAAACTTTTTCGGTATACCAGAACGTTCTTTGCCTTGCACGTCGAAATCGTCACACATTTTTATAGTTGGAGCATGCTCACCGTAAGTTTCTACCAGCAAACGATGACTTTCAGCGGCTTTTTTCAATATATATAGTCCAGCTGCTTAATAAATTAATGTTATTATCAAAGATGCTACACAAATATTCTAAGCAGAATTACGAGCAGGACATCCGTCTTGCTGGAACACCTTTTTCAAATCTCTTAAAGATGTCTTCTCAACTATATCTGCTCGAATGGTAGCTATACATTTGATATTATTTAATCACTTAAGGTTGATATACAACCCCTTACTACATTAATTTTCGTATTCCGTATACGTATTTCGACAACTAAGGTGTCTGTACCGTCGAATGCCAAAACGCACACTAGTATGCGTACAGATTATGTATGGAATTCGTTTCGTTCGGATTTTGCCGTGGTGTCCAAGTGCGATACTATTTAATAATCTGTTGATTATAACAACTTAGGAATGGAAATGGGTTATATATCAACCTTCAGTGATTAAATTAATCAACCACTGCCATCTAGTTTACCTACAATTCGATATTGTGTTGCTTCAAAATTTCCAATAAGGATAAAGAATTTAAAAAATTATCTACAAAAATGGATGAGGTTTCTACGTTCTGGTAATGGGAGGGATTTAAAGGTCCGATCGGGAATGTTTACCAAAGACGTTCTGTATCTTTCTATCGTTAGGCAAATAATTCAAACCTAATTTTTCCACTACAGACGATCCCAAAATTTTCCCTTCTTTTTTATAGCCAGCACCACACTATAGATCAAACTTCAGCTGATAGACACGAAAATTTAAAACCATATCGAATGGGTTTTCCTCTTGTAAATTGCTTCATATGATTGTGACAGTAGTGTGGTTCCATCGCTTCATGTAACGAAAAACCCTCTCCAAGGAGCATAGCTGACGTCTAAGAAACTTGATTTATGCTATCAATCAATGGTTGAACTATACAACTTATAACTGGGATCCATAGTCGTATTTTCATTGAAGTGCAAGTATATGTAAATAGTTTTAAATCTATCTGTAGACATGCTATTAGTAACAGTATGATTGAATGGCTCAGGCAGTTTGCAATTCCAAGAAAAATGATGATTCCAATATCCCTTTTTCAATATCGCGTATTCCAAAAATTGCTCCATCATTACTTCGGGCACCATCTCCATCACTGTCTTGCCCGTCATTTAAAGGTAAGAGCTCTCGTTCTAACTGTCTGCACAATTCTAATTTCCGGAAGTCATCATCTTCTTCATATAATTCTATATAATCTCAGAAGTTCCTCTGCATCTCGAAGAATGGCTGAAAAAGGTAAATGTTTATTTAAATTTATTACCTGCTATCCTTGCACTTCTCCAAAGCGCGCGCTGCTGACCGAATATTCATACTGCCCACTTTAAATTTATGAATATAATATTTGCCTGTTAGATGACAGGAAAGTATTAAAAAAAGGAATGTTCTCATATACGGTGAACAAAAATGGGTTAAGAATATCGAGTCATTTTTCCGTGGGTTAGAAACCGCAAATGTATCGTGAACCTACCTGATTCGCACCGTTGGGAATTACCTTTTCTGTAAAAGACAATAATCAAAATACAAACACCCAGACGTTAATATAGAAACATTAATCGTTAGATATATGATATACACTACCGGTCATATTTATTTGCCCACCCTTAGTTTTAGCCAAAATTATTAAACTATCAAATGTGTACTGAAAATTTATTTATTGTACCAATACAATAGTGTAAAATAAACATAAAATAGTTACATTTTTCTTATATAAAAACTTTATCATTAATTATTATTAAATTTTGCTCTTATCAATGTGCCCACCTTTATTTTTGATCATTGCGGCACATAACCGCGGCATCCTTTCAATTAATTTTTGCAGTGTATCTTCTGTAATTTGTGCCCAGGCTTCTTGAAGTTGTTCCCACAGTACAGTGGTGGATGATAGAGCACGTTCTCGAACCTTCCGGTCCAATTCTTCCCAAAGAAGCTCTATTGGGTTCAGATCAGGACTTTGAGCTGGCCATACCATTATAGAGATTTGCCCTTGCTCTTCTAGTTGACGCAAGTAATCGCCATACAATCTAGAAGTGTGTTTCGGATCGTTGCCCTGTTGAAATACAAAGTTTTCGCCAAGAATCCTTAGTCCTGAAGGAACAGCGTTATTTTCTAAAATTTCCTTGTGGCCTTCTTTTCTTAGGATTCCCTCAATTTTGACGAGATCGCCTACAGATCTTCCACCAAAACACCCCCAAATCATTACTGAACCTCCTCCATGTTTTACGGTAGGCGCAATACATTCTGGCAGTACTCTTTCTCCTGCCGATCTTCTTACGAATATTCGCCTTTTACTACCGAAAAGTTCAAACTTCGATTCGTCTGTCCACAACACATTATTCCACTTATCAATCGTCCAATTCTTATGTTCTTTAGCCCAATTTAGTCGTTTCATCTTGTTTTGCTTTCGCAGTAGTGGTTTTCGCAGAGCAATTCTTCCGTATAAACCCGCTTGCCTTAACCTTCTCTGTACCGTGGACACACTAATTGGTTTAGCACGCGCTCTATTCATTTCAGCAGCAATTTCTGGTGCTGTTCTTCGTCTATCGCGTCTACTTATCCGTATTAGATGCCGGTCATCTGCAGATGTCGTCGCTTTGCGTCGTCCAGATCTTCTTTTGTTGGAAAATGTACCACTTTCTTCAAATTTTTTAACGTTATAATCAACGGTTCTGCGATTTAATCGTAATTCTTTTGCAATTTCGCGATTACTTTTACCCGTACGATGATAAGCAATTATCACAGCACGCACTTCAACAGATAATTCCTTCGTCTTCGGTATTGCATTAAAATATTCACAATAACTCTCTATTTCACTGTTTTCGCAACAAAAGATGAACGATGACTGACATAAAATTTATTTTCCTTTTTGAATAACGCATCCTAATATTGTAATTAATTAGTACTGTTAATACTGTAGGGATTAGCCTATATAATATTTATGGTATTTTTCCAATTTATGACACCTTTACGATATATCATAAACAATTTAAGATTTTCATAGAAATTCATATGGAATTACTTCCACTAATAATATTGTTAAATAATTGTAATACAGATTTTTCGAAAGATAATCCGTATTTCAGGAAACACATAAAATGGGGGTGGGCAAATAAATATGACCGGTAGTGTATGTACAATTGAATCAACGATTATAAAAAGACAACCTTGCTTTATGTTAAAAAAGAACTCTGTTCTATGAAGAAATAAAAGCAAAACTATAAAAAGAACTTGAAGCAAAATAACTACTCTGAAATAAAATTGTAACAATCGATTATTGCTTCAATTTAGAAGAAATAATTGTTAAAAGCTTTTAACAATTGAATTCCAATCTACGTGGAATATGTAGAGCTTTCTGTATTGAGCTTGTAAATCATAGCGATAGTCTTAAGTATTTTCCAACAATGGCTGTACATTACAAATGTATATTATAGTTAATGATAAGTGTCGTTATTACAGGATAAACAATAGAGGGTCCATTATATTTATACTACCTTTGATACTGATTGTTTAACCACTTGAGCCATATCAGTTGTTTTCAAAGCCACCTTCACTTTACTTTGTACACCGTGAAACCAAATTCATAAACGCAATAATCAGCTGTGATATTTCACTTTTTTCCCGAATTTTATTCTGCTGATCCGTGAGCCATCGCCTATATAAAAAAAAAGAGACGAAAATAACTTTATTACATAATGATATTTTTAACATTAGATTTTTTTTCTTATTTTTATTCCCGACATTAAACTATCGCATCGTAAAATGTGCACACGCCTTAAAAATCATGAGTTTCCCCCGAGTCTTTCCAGCTTCTAAAATCGGACGACAGACGCGGACGCCTCAAGTTGAACTGCCGTGTAATAAATCATGCGATAACTATTCAAGATATGCCACTTATTTCGGGCTGCCGTATCGAAATTCGGCGCTCCGCTTCGCGAAAGAAACCACGACCGCCAGAGCGCGATTGAAATACTTACAATGGCATCCAAAAATTCTTAGCTGGAATTTTACTTTGTGTTTATATTTTGGCATTAAATGTACTTTCTCTATTGACAATCGAAGTACGATTTTTTGAAACTACTTTTACCTTTTATGTTTACAAGTTTATACAGTCCTGTTCATAAATGTGACGCCCAACTAAATGTGCAAAATCGTGTAATTGTATATATATGTTATATATCAGGTGTACCGGAAAGTCCTTACCGATTTTTTCGTAAAAAAACTACATAATTTTCAAGAAAATGGAAAAATTTATTTATTCTAAGTATTGGCCATTTGATTCTACACATCTTGCCCATCTTTCAGGCAATTTATGGATGCCATCCCAAAAAAACTGTTTGTTCTTTGAGCAAAACCATTCATCGAGCTATTTTATAACTTCGAAATTGGCAAATTGGTGATAGTCGGACGGGGCAAGGTCTAGAGAGTACGACGGGTGCGATATTATGTCCCATTTGTTGTCGGTAGCGATCAGTATTAACTGTTTCATTAGGTTTCAACTTTTCATAATACACCACGCCACTTGGGTACCGCCAAACACAGATCATTGTCTTGCGACCAAAACGACTTGACCTTTGGTGTCGATTAGCCGGCTCCGCCAGGTGATGATTATGATTTTTCGCGCTTAGGGTTTTCTAAATAAATCCATTTTTCATCACCCGTCACTATTCGATGCCGAAATGACTTCCGATCATACCTTTGAAACAGCATCTCACAGTCAATTTTTCTATTTTCCATTTGCCTGTCACTCAATTGATGTGGCACCCATTTTTTCATGTTTTGGGGTTTTTCCGTTGCTCGTAATCGATCGCTAATCGTTTCTTGGGCCACATTTAACGCTTCTGCCAATTGTTTTTGAATTTGGGTTGGATTTTCATCTAATAATTCTAGCAGTTTCGCATCTTCAAACTTTTTCGGTCTACCAGAACGTTCTTTGTCTAACACATCGAAATCACCACTTTTGAATTGTTGAAACCACGCCTCGCATGTTTTTATAGTTAGAGTATGCTTACCGTAAGTTTCTACCAGCAAACGATGACTTTCTTATGATTCAATAAGAAAAGTAATGCGTGTTGCAAATGCACTTTTTCAGGCACGAAACTCGACAGTTTCGAAGAGGTACAAATCTATGACACTGTTACTTTCGCAATATATAACATGTATGGCTGTAAAGCTTGATGTCAGTAGAATAAAATGATATATGTATCAAATCATAACGTTGCGCTCTTAAGCTTTGCGACATCTGACTTTCGGGTACATCTGATATATACGTACGTAAAGTCGTAGGGGTACTCAATTCACTATAGAGGAATAGGTCAGATAATGGTGTAATCAGTACTATTTTATGGCACCGAACTATAGACACTGAAAGAAAAAGATAAGAGAAGAATAGAAGTTGTCGAGATGGACTCTCTCAGACGGAGTACATCAAGAATCCAAAGAGTTAGAACTGATGAAATCCAAACCACCAGGATGGTCTAGCTTCCATTCTGGTTCCATTCACTGAAGATCATCTGACATTTAGACGATCTTCAACATCAGTAAGCGCAGACCAGCTCCAGAAGATGAGATCTCGTTGAAACGTCGAGAGAACGATTCTTCTCAGGACACAACTCACACACGGCTTAGACCCGAGAAAGTACATACATCATATATATATATATATATATATATATATATATATATATATATTTAAACAGGTTTCCATATTATACTAAATACATGCTATACAAATCACGAATTCGCAATTTAGGGTAGTGTAATATCATTCTAAAGATAAAATTTATTTAAGGTTTAATATCATTTCGTTTCATACAATGGGTAAGAATTAAAGATTACATACATATATACTGAACCTCTTGATTAAAAAAACCTGAAACGTAAACGAACTGCCGTCATAGGTACCTCGACTTTTTAATAATAACGAAATCAACAGCAGAACGTAAGAGTACGGGATCGTAAGAGTTATCTAAAACTACAAATGCTTGTAGCTCAGTTACGAGAGAGTTTTGGGCATACGTTCAATAGATATTTTTTACTTGAAATTGCTTCAGTAACACATCCTTAAGAAGTAGCGATCAGGTCATGGAACACCCGGTGTATACACTACCGCTCACGAAAGTTTGGTCAACTAGAGGAGCTACACAGAAAAAGAAAGAAAACATAATAAAAAGTAAACTCAAATTTAATATTTAAATAATACCACGGTACTATTTAAATATCTAATACATGATGAAATACAAAAATACAATATTAATAAGTCTTTTGTGTACCTGCATCTTATAAACGAAAACACTCCTATTTACCGAAAATATCTGATTAAGTAATTGTTGTTGACTACAACCATAAAATACGTATACATATTAGAAACAATTTCTTACGCTTGTGCATCAATTACTTTGTTATTACCCATTATAGACATTTGAATTGATTAATAGCATTCACTTGTAAACATTGTTACCGCTTCAAACTGTCGGCTGTTACATGGCCTAGCATAAAAATAGATAGATATGACTCCAACACTTGAATTAGCGCCATCTGTTGCAGAAATTCGTCATGAGTTTCTGGACAATATAATAGTACAGATTTTTGGTTCTAATATTTACCACTTGGGAATTATGATCATTATTATTTGCAATCTGTTTCATAATATGTAATTCTTTCTTAAGATGGAATTTTGACGTAGGCCTATTGATCAGTTTATGGACCATTCTATTATAAACTGCTAATTTGTATTAGGTCTGAGGCTTCCATTCGTTTTTGTTTCTAAAGTGAACTGCACGTAATGAATTAATATAGTTCAAACGTGCGTTTTGTACATGCAAAGCAATCTATAAAATCGTCAACATATTTGAACCAAATGGAAATATTTTTATCCATTCAATCAAGTCACCTGTTTTCTTTCATAATGAAGTTAGATTTATCAGCACTTAGCTCTTGCGTCATTAGCGGCATCTATTGTAAAAAATGTTGAAACTTTCCTAGACAATACAATGTATAACCAACAAATGCCAGTACTGACTAAAAGCGTAGCTTATAGTTCCTTGACGATAACAGCTGGGAGACAAATTTTGGGAGTCAAAGGGCAACCGACGTAATATTGGTAGAAATACACTAGACAATGGGTTCATATTGCAAAAACTATTCAAGTTTTGATATCCTTTGTGCAACTTTCACTTAAAGATTCGTTCTACTCCAGAATGGCTGGAAATCTAAGAGAAACACAATAACTTAAAACATTATTCATGGCTTTAAATCGCATACTCATGCTGTGGCAATAACCATCATGATACTTTGCAAACGAATATGCAAATTCAGTCCGGTATAAATCTAAACATAAGCTACTGGCGCACGTGGCAAGGCTGTTCAAAGTCGATTTAGTAAAGAAAAATATGTTCTCTACGCTCTATCGCGCTTTCCAAATATCTCTTAGGGACTACCATAAATAAATACAAGCAGCAAAAACATGGTCTCGAATTTTTGCCATCGTAAGTAAAATTTAGAACAACTTTCAGGAAAACAACATTCCCAAGCGATCGTTTACAATTTACAAACGCCGTATCTCCAACCTTGACCATTCAAAAAAATAGGCACAAGGTTACTGAAAACAAATGACCCACTTGGAAATTTTAATATTGTAGATTGCGTGTAAAAGTTATCAGATCTACGATTAATAACGAGGAAGTGATTTATGAGAAGGAATAAACGTGTTAGCAAGTGTATCAACAAATGACGTATTGTCCATAAGAATTTCTAATGCAATGAGAAGTCATAGTATACAGTGGCGTCCAGCTAGCGAAGACCGAAAGTCATTTTGAGAATAAAAGAAATCTGTCCATAGAATATTTTATTGCAAAATGTTTAAACTTATTTTAAAAACATATTAAACAGTATAACATAGAACTATAACAATTCTCTTTCTAAATTCAACGCAGTACATATTATAGTTCGTTGTAATAAATATACCTCGTTTTTTTCCGATCACATACTTAAGACCACTTAACAACGAACTGCTCTTCTCTTTTGACGAATGACTTCTTCGCACCGCCGTGGTAGCACTCTATTAGCTTGCGCTAACCTTCTTCAGTAGTAGCATAAAGTTGCATTTGCTTTTGTTTTATACTCTTATCGACATCATCTCAATCGGATGGAGTTCTGGGGATTATGAAGACCATAACAAAATATTTATAAAGAAGTCATCCAATAAATTGTTTCACTTTGCGTTCTATATATTTCATATTATTATCAGCTTGTAACACCCCGATGGGCATATGATCATTAGCAAACAGCAATAGGACACCATTCATTGTACACATATCGATACATAATGCCGTTAATTCAATGAATTGGTGCAACGACTTCTAGAATCATGCCACCCCAAACATTCACAGAACCTCCTTCAGCTTTCACATTTGATTTTATGCATTCACTGGAATATTCTTCGTGAACGTGTCGTCGAACGTTGACAACCGTCCGAACCAGGCCCATCCCCAGCTCTTCAAAGTCCATTGGCGATGATCTTTTGCAAAATTTAAACGCATCTTCTAATTACTTTCAGATATTTAGAGGCTTCTTACGTGCTGCTCGTCCTATTCGTTCAATTTTCTTCGCACTACCCGGACATTAATCTTGCTGTCGATATGTGGACCAGCTTCATCTAAAACTTGTCTAGTTGTCTTACCACGATCATCTTCCGAGATACAATACAGAATCCCGTCGTTTTGCACAGTTGTTCTTCATTTTTTACGTTTTCTAGGCACATTGTTGGTTGAGTTTATTTTGTTCATAAATTGGATTGCATGTACGCATGAAATTTTTGAAATTTTTGCGATAATCGAAATTGAGTATTCTTCCTGTCTTAATAAGTTAATTTATAACATTTATCGTCAAATTAGCAGAAGAAAACAGTAGACGATCAAGTAGGAGTATAAAAAAAAATTTCTCTGATGGCCACGAAATATGGATACGAACAATTTGCATGCGTTTAGGGGTGGATTAAAAACGTAAATGTCCAATTTGAAAGGTTGTTTTCGATGGGTAAAACTTCACGGAAACTACACAACAGTGTAAATTTTAATGGAGCTTCTGGTTCATTAAATTAATCAATTAATGTTATTACAACTCCCTTCCACAATAATTTCTGTAGTCTGTGTACGTATTTCGGAAACTAAGTTGTCATTATCAGCAGCTATCTGCGATGATAACAACTCTTTTCCACAATAACTAAGTTGTCATCATTATCAGTCGCTATCTGTTGATGATGACAACTTAGTTCTCGAAATACGTATACAGAATACGAAGATTGTTGTGGATGGGGGTTATATTAATCTTAATTAATTACACAACATGGGACTGAGGAAAAGATAAAATAAGGGCATAAATAGTTATTAATTAATAAGAAAAATTTTGCTGAAAATATGGTGTGATTCTTGAACTTTTAGATTGTGTTTAGTGACGAATCCACGGTAGAGGTGGTAACAGATACGGCTCAGTGTGTGAAACAATGAAGTTCTGAATGATACAGTGTCTACGCTTTCACAGTCCATCATAATCTAGTCCTGCATAACATTGGAAGGTCCTGGACCTCTGTATTGTACTGCAAAGACACAATGGAGCAAAAGCAATATAAACACGTGTTGGAGGATGTTTCGCATTCATATTTAGACGAACTAGGCCTTAATGAAAATTTTTCTGCCTTGATGCATGATAATGCCCCTCATTACGAGGCAAAATCTGTAACAAAGTTTTTGTACTGGTGTTTATATGGCGGAGAATTCTTCTGAATTAAATGCTATTGAAAACGTATGAAACATACAAAAATCAGTAATTCAATAAAAAATACCACCATTCAAGAATTGAAGGCCAATATTTAGGATGTGTAAAATGAGAGCATAGTTAAGGAGTTAATAAAAGCTTGCGTGGGAAGCATGCTGAAGAAGATACGAACAGTGATAAGAACAAAGAAATTACGAAAGGTAGTTTTGATGGAGCCTGTGGTTGACTGACAGTCATACCAACCTAGAAAAAAAATATTACGAATGGGTTTTCGCGCAAAATTTAAATTAAAAAGTCTTACTATTTTTTGCCCACAGTAGTATATCAAAACACGAGTTTAAGGAAAAATAGTTATTGCACGTAATATAAACGTAATGCTTTATTAATGTTTCCTAATCCCATTTAATCACTTAAGGGTGATATAACACATGGATCAATAAGTCCCGAGACTAACCCATAGATGGCGCTCGTAGTAAACCAGTAACCACGTCTTTCTAGAGTACTAACCTTTGCTTGAAACGTGTCAAAATTTTAAGTCGATCGGACCAGAAACAGCTGAGTTATCGAGGTTGGAGTAAAGTCGTTTTGTAGTTTGTTTAAACAATGGAAAAAACCGAGTTTCGTGTTCTGATAAAACATTGTTTTTTAATGGGTAAAAACACCACGCAAGCAAAACAATGGATTGAAAAATGTTACCCGGACTCTTGTCCATCAAAAGCAACGATTTGTCGGTGGTTTGCCGAGTTTAACCGTGGTCGTACCGACACAAATGACGCGGAACGCTCGGGTAGACCTGTGGAAGCCGTTACACCGGAAAATGTGAGTGAAGTGACAAAAATTATAATGAAAGATCGTAAAGTGAAGCTCCGTGAGATTGCTAAGATGACACAGATATCATATGGAAGTGTATTTACTATCCTTCATGAAAAATTGAGCATGAAAAAGGTTTTTTCCAAGTGGGTGCCGCGATTGCTCTCGATGGAACAAAAACAGCAACGAGTCGATGATTCAGAAAGCTGTTTATCGCTATTTACTCGCAACAAAAAAGATTTCTTGCGTCGTTACGTGACCATGGACGAAACATGGATACATCACTACACTCCAGAGTCGAAGCGGCAGTCATCTGAGTGGCGCACAGTTGGCGGAAGCCGTCCGAAACGTCCGAAAACGCAGCAGTCAGCTGGCAAAGTCCTGGCGTCAGTTTTTTGGGATACACATGGCGTGATTTTCATTGACTACCTGGAAAAGGTAAATCGATCAACAGTGATTATTATATTGACTTACTGGTGCTTTTGAAGGAGGAAATCGCAAAAAAACGACCGCACATGCAGAGAAAAAAAATCCTTTTTCACCAAGACAATGCACCCTGCCACAAGTCGATGAAAACAATGGCAAAATTGAACGAATTGGGTTTTGATCTGCTTCCCCACCCCCCATATTTGCCAGATTTAGCCCCCAGTGACTACTGGCTCTTTGCTGATCTTAAAAAAATGCTCCAGGGAAAAAGATTTGGCTCAAATGAGGAGGTCATCGCTGAAACTGAAGCTTATTTTGAAGCGAAAGATAAATTTTTTTATAAACATGGTATTGAAAAATTGGAAAAGCGTTGGAACCATTGTATCACCCTAAAAGGTGATTATGTTGATGAATAAAAAAAAATTTTGCAAAAAAAATGTTGTTTTCATTGTTAGTCTCGGGACTTATTGATCCATGTGTTATAACCCCTTTCCACATTAATTTTTGTATTCCGTATACGTGTTAAGAATTTAAAAATTATGAACAAAGTCTTACTATTTTTTGCCCACAGTAGTATAAAGAAAAACGTTATAATTGCAGGTGGCGCAAATATTTTGACCAGGGACTGGATCATCGCAATGATTTGTTCTCATTTCTCTAATTCTTATTGTGATGTGTAGGTGCTGCGAGTTCTAAAAATATTACGAAAGACAATAAAAATAACTTAGAGGCATCATTTTATTTGAAATTAGATATCCCCTTTGATCTTCTCCATATCAAAACAAATCCTTTCTAAATTGGGGTGGTGCATCTATTTTAATCGCGTCTTACCCTATTCTTAAGCACCAGCATACGTACATTTGGCGCCTTCGAAAATAGAACTCAACTTTTCCGTTCATTGTGAGAAAAGGTTAATCCGATCTTACTGCTTTGGGAAAAGGAAAAGTCGTGAACTGACATTAAAACGCGAAATGAATGAACGGCAAGGTAGCTAATCCACTGTACGAAAAGGTCTCCATCTTCTCGGTCGTGCATCGTCTGGTCCGAGACTTTGTAATCGGGCCGGCGATATAGCCGGTCTCTCGTGTCGTATATACCGCGACCCAATTCCTCCTCACTAATTCGAATCCTCACAGTTGCCGGACGGGCGTCCACATCGCGATCGTCGATGGACGGGTGACACCGACGACCGCGTAATTTAATTAAGCCGCGCGGTCGGCCAGAAACCCTTCTGCTCGAAATCCAATTAAAGAGCAACGAGAATAATGGGAGAAGCGGACGCTCGCACCATCGCGGGCTCAAGATTTTATAAGTCAATAAAGTCGCGACCGGGATTTTTTTTATTCGAACGGCGCCGTCCGATTTAACGGTGAAACTAGATATTTATTGGACACTTGATTTGTGTAGTTGCGTTAAACAAATAATGTTTTAATGAATGAGCATAGAAATGATCAGAAATATGAAATTAAATTTTTACAATGCAAATAATAATAACGCTCATTCTATTACAAATTCCTCTCTAAATACAAATGAAGCATAATTTAAATTGAACCTCTATAGTTCGACTGAAGTTCGTTATCTTTCTATAATTCGTCGTGTTTATTAAAAAGAACAATTACATCGCTGAACTCAAGGATTTCAGTATTTTATTCCCTATGAATATTCCAACAGTAATATTACGTGAGTTGTCTTTTAAGTTTTGCGTATAAAACTGGAATAAAACTGTAGATAGCTTGTAAAAACTTCATTGCTTTTCGAAGTATTCTCCACGAAGATTAATGAACTTTGGCATGCGTTCGAACCAACTTTGGAAGCAGTTGTTCCACTCGTTCGTTGGTACAGTCAAAATTTGCTTTTTCGAAGGCATCGACTGTTCCTTCTAACGACCAGAACCTTTGAGGTCCGGACAGTACGGATAATGCTCCACGTTCTTGATTTTCGGAAAGCTAAAGAAATCGTCGGGACTTAGGTCCGGACAGTCCGGAGGATGCTTCGACGTTTTGTTGCGTTAAAAATTCAATTGCCTTGCGTGCTGTGCGCGAACTTGCATTGTTTTGGTGGAGGATTATTCGTCGTTCGGGGTTGGTTTTTCGAAGATCGGCGATGACTTGAGGCTAACAAATGGTTGTACGCCATTGATCCTATGTTCGTGTCTGGTTTTTCTGCGAGTTATTCCATGATGTCAGAGTAAATGTTCATCCGATTGTTTTTTGGTTCCTGAATGAGATTTTTCGGCACCACTTTTGCTTAAACTTTTGTCACGTTTAATTCATCATGCAAAGTGTGTTTCTTTGTTAATATTTACAATATCGACAAACATCCGAATGATCAGACGTCGATCTTTCCGCACAATTTCATTTCACATCTCATTTCACATCTCATTTCACATCTCATTTAACATTTCTAAACATTCTGTCAGCGATTTCTTTAATTTGATAAGCAGCTTCCTACGATTCATTGTTGCGTCATATTGCAAAACTTTCCTAGTACCCTTCGTATATTTTAAGACACATATTAACAGATCTATGTTATGGCATTTACATTTTCTCTTCTCGATAAATTGCGATAAAGATTATTATTTTAATTTAATTTATTGGTAACAGTTGTATTTAATTTTTTGTTATTTAATATTTGCATCGAGATTAGTAAGTTTAAGTATTAATTCCAATATTCATGTAGACAAATCATCCTTCATATTCAATCCTGTTTCACTTTTTTTTTGTTTTCAGAGTAATTTTAGTAATAGCTATAGTGTCGCGGAGTTGCATAACTTATGTCCAACAGTGTATATACTACCTTTAGATAAAAAATAAACGCGAATGTTACAGATTCTTCTCGATCTATTCTGATCGCATTTGTACGTAAGATAACCTTCAGTAATTTGCTCGCGCTCTATAAACTCTATCATACGATCAGTGTGTACATAACTAAGAAATGATTTAAAATGTATCACTAATTTAAAATCTGTGCACGTCACATGGTAATTTGGTTATTGAAATTGGATGATGAATGAGTTCTTGTTTAACGTGGGTTTCACTGGCGCTCAACGCAATAAATACTAATAACAATTTTAATTGCCGAAACCAAGATGTGTATGTGTTCGTCTTTACAGAGTATTTTAAATGACGTACATTTGCGAAAATGATATAATGGCATTTCCGATCATATTTTCAAATGAGAATTCGACCTCTATAGTTTCCAAAAATATCGACACCTCCTGACTTTAATCTCTTTGTTCTGGTTCGAATTACGGAATTATTAACTGGATTTATTTTTATGAAAAGTGCTTGGGAAATTGATAACTCTATTGGCTTAGTGTTTTTTTATTAACAGAACACTGCGTTTGCCATTAATCGGCATTACACCCGTTCAACACTGATAGTAAACATTTGGAATTCACTTCTTCGATTTGTACAGGATGACGTCATATTTAATATTTACATCAAATATTTGTTTTATTTAAAACTGTTTTTCTATATGCGTTCCATGTGCTATAACAATTTAACATTAGATAAAATATTAAAATTTTCTTTCGCTTTTTCTATCAAGACAAATTAAATTTTGTAAATGTTCATGTATACCATTAAAGACAAATACGATACCTATTTGAATTATGAACCTTCTTAAGAATAATGTATAATAATACTATTATTAGCATTAATATAATTTTTATAATCTTTATATAAAATGTAATCAAGTGTACATATGTACATCCATGAGCGGGAGTATATACGTGGGCAAGGTGAAAATCTCGGCCTGACAATGAAAGACTGCAATTTAAATTTAAAAAATGATTTTATTTTTCTACATAATCTCCCTTGAGTTCAACACACTTGGTCCAGCGTTTTTCTAACATCAATATTCCTTCCCGGAAGTGAGAGTCTTTAAGGCTGTCAAAATATTCTTCTACGGTCCTTTCAACTTCTTCGTTGGATGTGAATCGCTTTCCAGAGGCAAATTTTTTCAAATTTGGGAGTAGACGGAAGCCTGAGGGTGCCAAATCAGGAGAATAGGGAGGATGGCCGAGCAAATCGTACCCCAAATCCCGTAATTTTCCCATCGCCAACGCACCCATGTGTGCGAGTGCGTTGTCGTGATGAAAAATAATTTTTTTCTTCTTCAAACCAGGCCTCTTCTCGCGAATTTTGGCATTCAGCTGGTCAAGAAGATTACAGTAATATGCGCCTGTAATTGTTCTGCCTTTATCAAGGTAATTTTTCCGGCAGATGCGATCGACTTCGCTTTCTATGGAGCTGAACCATCGGCTTCCACCCACTGCTTCGACTGCTGCTTCGTTTCTGGCGTGTAGTGGTGGACCCATGTCTCATCCATGGTGACAAATCGCCGCACAAAATCGGTCGGATTCTTGTTAAATCGGTCCAAAGAATGCTCCGAAAATCGTTTGCGCATTTGCTTTTGATCGACATTCAGCAAATGCGGCACCCATCTGGCGCCGAGCTTTCTCATCTCTAATTCTTTGTGCAAAATGTTTCGCACCCTTTCTACCGATATCCCCACAGCCTCAGCTATCTCACTCACTCGCCTATCGTCCAACACAATATCAAGTAATTTTTTGCGGTTGCGGTTTTTGGCCGTCCCTCACGTGAGTCATCTTCGATGGATGTACGACCACGTTTAAATTCAGCTGCCCACTTTTTAACGGTTGACATCGAAGGAGCAAAATCGCCGTACACTTTTGTCAACTTCGGATAAATTTCCAAAGGGGTTAAGCCATCCAAAACAAAGAATTTTATAACAGCACGATATTCAAGTTTATCCATTTAAGAAAATAACACGCACGACGTCTACTACAAAAATTTTTGCAAACAAACTACTTGAGAGAACAAGTTGAAAGTTTTCATATGAACTAAAGACACATGCAGCCACGCAAGAAACATAAATTTCTGTTAATTGTAACGCCATCTCTGTGTCAGGCCGAGAACTTTTCACCTTGCCCACGTATATATATATATATATATATATATATATATATATATATATATATTATATTGATACAGAAGGAGGTACAGATATCTTTAACTTTGCCCATCCTATACTACTATACAAAAACTAAGACATTTCCACATGCTAAAGCACCCACCACGACGGGAGTATATCCAATAGATCGTTAATAAAGACTTACGTATTGCTCAGAAAAGCAAAACTACTTCATGACTAAATCTTAAAGATAACTATACTGCTAATAATATAAACCATTAAAGCCTGCGACATTTAACAGTACATTTTTATGCTGTGTTCAAAAAAATTCATTATTTCTCTTTAATGTCTGAAAAAAGTAATTTCTTTTCCTTGGATATTTAATTTCGGTTGAAACGATTATGTGCCAAACATCCTGGCTCGCGAACAAATTAAGTGTATGTATATTGTGAGCATATGAGCATAAATACTCGAGTATTTTCCCTGGAAATTCTAAAGAGAATCGTTTCCAAGTTAACTATGTATACCCACGTATATACCTTGTGAAAACACCCTTTCAAAATCAGTGCGTTATTCTCGAAAGGACGTTGACTTGTTTTCAGCGGCGAAAGAGATTTGTTTATCTTTCATCCCTCATTTGAATTTAACGAGTGAAGCGTGATTGGACTTTCCGACGTGGAGAGTGGCTTCCCGTGTTATGCTTTTGTTAGAAAATTTCGCAAACGCGCGCTCTTTTCTAAATTTAGACCGTGGAAGTCATATAATGTCAAGGGAAGTGGACACTTCTCTGAATGCCACTTGCTTTTTTTTTACTTACTTGGCGTATCTTTTGGGCGTAGGATATGGTTCCATGACGTCTAAATACGGGTGAATTTCATATTTTTTTTTATATTTTTCGTTCTCTTAATATCATTTATCAAACCTTTCATCTATTGTTGAATGTCTAACAATTTTTTACCTGTCATTAACATTATTCGAAAAGTACGTTACAAATCCTTTTAATAATATTAGGTGCGCAACTACGTTCTCGTTGTTTTTCAAGAGATGGCTCCAGTAGTAATTGCTGGTCGATTGTGACATAACCGAAACGTCATGAACCAAGCTTAGACATGTGGTAAACAAACCGCTTTGACACATTAGTGATTTTGTTTTTGCATCATATACTTTTGGTTGTGTGAAAATGTTTGATTTTATGCCAAATAATCGTCATTTGCGGGAAGTGTTGCTTTTCTTCTTTCATTCGAGGAAAGCGGCGGCTAAAGCGCATTGAGAACTCCAAAAAGTTTACGGAGATGCTGCTCTAAGTGAAACAACGTGCCGTGATTGGTTCCATCGCTTCAAAAACGCTGATTTCGATGTTGACCACCGTTCGCGTGAAGGAAGACCAAAAACCTTCGAAGTCGCTGAATTGGAGGCATTGCTAGATGAGGATCCGTGCCAAAAGCAAAAAGAGCTTGCTTCAGCATTAGGAGTTACCCGCCAACCCATTTCCCAGCGATTGCATGCGTTGGGAATGATTCAAAAACATGGAACTTGGGTTCCTTATGATTTGAAGCCAAGAGATGTTGAGCGTCGTTTCTTCGCCTGTGAACAACTGCTCCAGCGGCAAAAAAGGAAGGGTTTTCTTCATCGCATCGTTACGGGTGATGAAAAATGGATTCATTAGAGCAACCCAAAGAGAACAAAATCATGGGGACTGCCCGGTCATGCTTCTACATCGTCGGTTCGGCCGAATATTCACGCTGCGAAGGTTTTGCTATGTATTTGGTGGGACCAGGGCGGTGTTATTTATTATGAGCTGTTGAAATCGAACGAAACCTTCACTGGGGAACGGTATCGAACTCAATTGATGCGATTGAGCCGAGCACTGCGCGAAAAGCGGCCACAATACGAGCAGAGGCACGAATAGCTGATTCTACAGCATGACAACGCTCGGCCTTACGTTGCCAAACCCGTTAAAACCTAATCGCAAAAATTGTCAAACGGCCATAACTTCCACATTTTTCATCCGATCGCCACAAATTTTTCACCAACGCAAGTGCTCTTCAAAAAGGAGGAAACCAACCTGGGACAACAGCACAGAAGAATCAATAAAATTATTTATTAATTTATAAAGAAAAGCGCCACTAGCTTTCTCCCTGCGTATACCAAGAGAATCAAAATTGTGCCTAGCAAGCAGACACTCATACGTCGAACCGAAGGCAGGGTAACAACCATCAATCCTATAGGATAAATATTTGAGGAATCTCTTTTGAACACGCTCCAGGAGTAACTGCTGGTAATGGTAAAGCGGGTACCGCACAACTGAAGGATATTCCAATCTGGACCGGACAAGAGAACCGTAAAGAACCTTCAAAGTGTGCAAACTACTAAAACCCCTATAACAACGAATAAGGAACCCAAGACCTCTGGAAGACGATGAAGTTATACTATTTATATGCATCGAAAAGCTAAAAGGCGGGTCGAACAAGACTCCAAGATTCTTGAAGTTGTGTATTCTAGGTATAATGGATTGCCGAACATTGCAGTTATAGACAAGGGCATGTTTATAAACGGAAAATCTTCATAAATAAATGTAAAACTTAAAACTATACTTTAAAGTAATTTAATACCTTATGGTGATGTATTTCTAATAAAACCTTGTTTTAATTGAACATGATGTTGCTTCTCCTTTTGTAAATTCATGTTTCAGAACGATTATCAATCTTTTGGATTAAAAAAAATATTTTGCAATCAAAAACATACCTTTTAAATTAAAATGAAAACGTAAGGTAAAATTGTACATTTACCCTTTGATGTACAAGTATTGCATGGTTTTTAAGAAATTGAGATTATAAAATCAGTTAAATAAATACAAATATTAAACGTGGAATTTCAATTTATATAATACTATTTATAGCTTTGTATCGTTCATGAAATTTTCCGCATTTCGTAATTGTGGAAAAATATAGAAATATGTTTAAAATAATGTTCGGTAGCTGTTATCAAAAGTATAGAAATTTCACGATAACTTGATCTAAAAGCGTACCTCCATCTAAAAACAATAACTCACGCCGTTTCCTAGAATACTTCGATCGCCATCTTTCTACACTTTCTGACGTATTTGATTCCATACCATTGCTAGCGGTACAATTTCAACAGTTAATATAAGTGTTTAGGATTTTTGACCCATTGTTAACAGACATGGGTTCGATTCTCAATTAATCACACTAGATTTCGAAACGAACTTTTACATTTTCAGTATTATTTCGTAAAGTATCACTTTCAGAAGATATGAATGAATAACATTCTACGAGATTTACGCCCCAATTTACCCGTAATTACGGTAATTTCTTGTTCTGCGAGTACATTGTTTGTCATCATCACACAAACGCAAGGACAGTGTGTACAAACTGCCACCGAATTGCTGCGACTGTGTGTGTGAATTACTAATATGTAGTGGTGACACACGAACACGCAGTGAGAATGGGGGGACATTATAGTGTCGAATAACAAATTGTAAAATAAATATAAACATCCTGCGAGACGACGCGAGGAAGCGAACGAAAAACCGTCGTCGCGACCGGAATTTACGTTAGTTCATACAAGGAGCAGACAAAGTAAATTATTACGATGACTGTTTGCATAGTAACCCCCGCATGTGCAGGTAGTTGTTTTCGAGACGGGCAAATGAAGGTAATCTAAGGATTACAATGTTAAATAGAATATTTTTTGTACGTCTTTTGCCTTGGGACTGTAGGGCATTAGATTGTGAAATCAAGAATTATTTTATATGTAAATGAATAAAGTTAAATAGAGACGACACCTAATCAAAGACTATTAATACGGACAAATTAATAATTTTTTATTTATATTTATAAATCGAAACATTTCTCTCTTCATCTATTTATAAATTTAGGCAACTCTTCGTACAAAAACAAAATGATAAAACGAACAACGGATATATACAAATAATTAAAAAATAGTATATACATAGTCTGTCGCAGAGAAAAACGAACTTTCTTAAAATATAAACAAAGGCTTACTATTTTGATAAAATTCATTTATTTTATTCAAAGTAGTCGCTTTCGGCTTCAACACAACGTTTTTCACGGTCAATTAACATGTCGAATTAATTTTTAAGTTCATCTTTAGAGATATCCTTTAAGATCGCTGTCGACGCCTTTTCAATGGCTTCGACGTCGGCATAACGCTGTCCTTTTATCGGTCAATGTAGTTTAGAAAATAGACAAAAGTCACAGAGTCCTAATCCGGTGAATACGGTGAATGGTTGATGGTTAAAATGCCATTTGTAGTTAGAAAATCAGTGATAGCGTCGACCTATGAGATGGTGCATTATCATGTAACAAACGCTAGCTACCGTTTTCAAGATATCAAGGGCGCACACGACGAATACGCTCCAAATGACTCTTCATAACACCAAGATCATATACAGCATTGACTGTTTGATCAGTTGTTACGAACTATTTGTGCACCTCGCCTTTCGCATCATAGAAACAAATCAACATAGTCTTCACTTTTGACTTCTCCAAACGGCTTTTTATCTTTATCGGTCTTTCTTCGAGCTTCAGAGCTATGACGCTTGGTCTCTGGATCATAATGAAAACACCACGTCTCATCGCCAGCTACAATAGAACAACTGAAGTTTTCGTCCTTTTTTGAGTCTTTAAACAACTCTGTACAATGTTGAATTCGGTTAGCTTGTGTGGCACAAATCTTCCTCACTCCCAAATGCTGCGTCAAGATGTGATGAATTGAATCTTTGGAAATATTTAATTCCATTCCCACGTATCACAATGAGAATTTCAGTTCATTTCTGGTAAATTCACGCACGAGTTCGATGTTACTTTCCGTAACCACATTTTTTTTTGCACCACGATGTTCGTCGCCATTTATGTTCGTACGACCGTCTTTAAATCGTTTGTACCACTCATACACACTCGTACGTGATAAACACGCATCACCAAACGATTTATCGAGTTTAAAACAGAACTTGATATTTGCTTTTTATTCAAAATTAATTTTTCGACCGATGCCAAGTACACATTATTACATACAAATTATTAAAATTATTTTTTAACCTGTAATACATTTTATGTTTATTACATATTTTTATTTGATGTTTTTCTTGTGAAAAATAGCTTTTTTTATATATATAAATATTTGCTAGCACTTACGTTTTTTATTTCATTATACTTTTTTTCCTGTTATGTACTATAAAATTTACAATCACATAAACATTTTTAAATTAACAACTTTTACCGTGTATATTTGTATAAAAACGTAATCTTTGTGACTATTTGGTGAGGGCTTTCTGCAAACTCAATGTTTGTGTTTGCAGGGAGATTTAGACATTTTATTTTCCAAGAATTAAGTTATTATAATTATGAATGTCTCTTCTATCGTTTATTGTGGTTTGACCTTTTTTATGTATATCATTTCTTTAATTATACGTTTGTTGCAATTGTTTTGTATTTCTAGGATTTCTGTACTGTCAAAATTGAATTTATGTTAGAGAAAAAGACATAAGTCAAACCTTGCACAAATCTTTCTCAGTCTCAAATGCTGTGTCAAAATGCGATGAATTGATTCTTTGGAAATATTTAATTCCATTCGCATGTATCGCCATGAGGATTTCGGCTCATTTCTGTTAAATTCACGCACAAGTTCGATATTACTTTCCATAACCACAGATTTTTTTGCACCAAGATGTTCGTCGTCATTTATGTCTGTACGACCGTCTTTAAATCGTTTATACCACACATACATACTCGTACATGATAAACTCGCATCATCATACATCAGTAAATGAATTACCGAGTTTAAAACAGATCTTGATATTTGCTCTTTGCTCAAAATTCATTTTTTGACTAATGCCAAGTACAAAAATCTGTTACTTTATGCGCAATTTTTCTGCTTCCAATGATGAAAGTGTGATATTTTGACATAACATTGGTGAAAGATCTACCTTCTCGGCGCATATTTTTTTAATAGATGGCGCCAAGAATTACTGTTTTAAAAAAGTTCGGTTGCCTTTGTTGCAAACTATGTATGTGTGTTCCTATATACATATGTATGTACTTATGTGTTCTTTTGGATGCGCTGAAAGACTCTCTTGGTGCACTTTTTTCTTTTTTAGTCATATTTGTCTTGGCAAAACATAGGTCTGTCTCACATTGAACATCTATGTACATTATCGTATTTTATATCCGATAAATATTTTATCAGGAAGCTGATGTTTTCTAATAATTGTGGCACTAACACAGCCTTTTTTAAGAAATAATTACAATGTACACGTACGCTACAATATAACGAATACTATATGTCGCAATTCTCTCGCAGCTGTAGCGATGTACTAAGACCGCGCTCCGTGGTTGAACTACATACGATGTTTTTGCATGCACGCGTTTCGGCGACGGATTTTCCAATATTTGACCGCTTTAATTATGTATACATTTATCAATGTTGCATGCTGTTAATAAATTAAAATTTGTAATTAACCATAATGAAATTTAATGAAAGTATAGTATAATATATTGGGTCTGGGAAAAAGTTCGTGGCGTTTTTCCCGATAGATGGCATTGGTTGCCGATAACTAAAGAACAAGTCACAGCGACACCACCGACGGCTCGTTTTTTAGATGACCTTCCGAACGTTAGTTTGAGCGTAGAAACATTGTAATCGGTGCAGTGGTTAGAAAGTTATTCGCACTTGAAAATGGAGAAGAATAATAAAGTAAAAAGTGTATGAAAAATACGGCTAAAATCGATTAATTTATTTAATTATAAAATTACTTTTTTTTATTGTAGTATTTCGTGAAAAAGATAATTTTTTTTCTCACTTAATAATACATTAAAAAATTTAATCTGTATTTTATCTCACGAAATATATGCACGTTCATAAAGTACGTAAAAATCTGCGAAAATCTTGTTCCCCATTAACATAAACATATTGTCATAACTATGATGTAATTCAGCATACAAGTTTATTGATGCTTCGCAAACACGGATCACCTAAAAAAAGGACGCAGAGAAGAAAATCTAATATTAATTTTACACTTTCTGCTAATCATTTACACATTCAAGCCTAACCCTGCGTATCTTATCAACAGCGTATGTCGTTTATATATGATTAATCCAAGGTGGATTTAAGTACGAGGTGTCAGTAATTAGATATTGGTAAAAGTGGCCGCGGGCTGTGTCTAGTGACAGTGCGTCTACTTGTGCAATGTGTGCCGCGTTACACTATCAACGTGCTCGTTGTGTCAAGCAAAAAACTTAGCTCGTTTAGATGAGTTTGATGGAGGATTACAGCGCTCGATCGGGTAGCTTGAAAAGGTCGAGCAGTTTCAAGAAGCTCCTGAAGTTACCCACCTGGGGTTCTTCGGCAACAGGTAATTGTTTTTGTTATTAGGAACAGTTGAACGGGAACGTGAATAATATGAGTAAACAATTTTCTTTTTAATCTAAAATTAATCCTCGGTGTTATACTGGGAAATTTTTATTTACACTGTTAATCGGTGTTATTGAATTTTTCGATAAGTAGGTGAGAATACATGCATAAATATTAGTGTAATGCGTATTTATCAAGGTGAGCCATGTATTTTTATTCTAACTTGTCTTTTAACTTGTTTGTGGAATTATGTCATTTCTATTTATTTATTATTACGTTGCCATGTGGTGTATCTTACAGATACTTCGTTTAAGTCTGTCTTATGAATATACATATATTATGTGACAAAAAAAAAGCGAATCACCCAGTAGAAGTAAATATTTCTAAACCAAATTTTGTAAAAATATTTCGTTTATTGAGAATAATAAATGATTAAATTTTCGTTAAAAATTCGTACCGTCTAAGGTGGAAATTTAGTAATGAATTGACACATCACGCAAGCGAATACATTTTTTATAAATAACACATTTATATTAGTCACAGGTGTTGTTGCGTAGCGCAAAATGGATATGACTGACAAAATGTATGTAGCATGACGTAAGTTTCCACGTTCGTCACGTAGAGTAACGTACACCGTGCCGAAAAGATGTTTTTATATTTTGAAAATGATCGCTCGACATCTACAGATGTAATACACGCATAATTGAAATAATTTTTAGAAATGGACAGCGGGTAAAATCGAAATCTTCGCTTGTAACAGTCTCGAACTTTACTATAATACGGCAAAGTCATTATCGCTTTCTTCATGAAAAAAAACTACATAATTTTCAAGTAAATGGAAAAATTTATTTGTTCAAAGTATTGACCATTTCATTCTACACATCTTGCTCATCTTTCAAGCAATTTATGGATGCCATCCCATCAAAACTGTTTGTCCTTTGAGCAAAACCGTTAATCGAGCCATTTGCTAACTTCTTCGAAATTGGCGAAGTGTTGCTCTGCAAGCGCGTGTCCCATTAACCCGAAAAGGAGATAGTCGGGCTGGGCAAGGTCTGGAGAGTACGACGGCTGCGATTTTATATCCCATCCAATTGTTTTCAATGCTTCCTTGACCGGTTTTGCTGTATGAGACGGCGCGTTATCGTGGTGTTAAATCACTTTACCGTGTCTTTGGGCCCATTCTGGACGTTTTTCTATCAATGCTTGGTTCAAATTGATAATTTGTTGTCGGTAGCAATCAGTGTTAACTGTTTCATTAGGTTTCAACAGTTCGTAATACACGACGCCACTCTGGTCCCACCACACAGCATTGTCTTGCAACCAAAACGATTTGGCCTTGGAGTCTCGATGGGCCGACTTCACCAGGTGATAACCATGATTTTTGCGCTTAGAGTTTTTGAAATAAATTCATTTTTCATCATGCGTCACTATTCGATGCAGAAATGACTTCTGATCATACCTTTGAAGCAGCATTTCACAGACGATTTTTCGATTTTCCATTTGCCTGTCATTCAATTGATGTGGCATCCACTTTCCCATCTTTTGGATTTTTCCCATTGCTCCTAATCGGTCGCTAATTGTTTTTTGGGCCACATTTAGCGCTTCTGCCAATTGTTTTTGATTTTGGGTTGGATCTTCATCCAATAATCTCAAACTTTTTCGGTCTGCCAGAACGTTTTTTGTCTTGCACGTCGAAATCACCACTTTTAAATTGTCGAAACCACGCCTCACATGTTTTTATGGTTGGAGCATGCTCAATGTAAGTTTCAAACGATGACTTACAGCGGATTTTTCCTTTGATTAAATAAGAAAAGTAATGCGTGCTGCAAATGCGCTTTTGCAGGCAAGATACTCTACATTTTCAAAGAGGTATAAATCTATGAAAGTGTTACTTACGTAAAATATAACATGTATGGCTTTGAAGCTTGATGTCAGTAGAATAAAATGACATATATGTCAAATCATAACATTGCATACTTAGAAAAACCAATAATGACTATCTGGTGCACCTGGTACATATATTTCTTCTGTCACTTGTAGCACATAGCAGTTCACAATTTGCATTGATTCCAATGACAACTCAGTTTTGAAATATTTCCATTGAGTCAAGAAAACTTTCATAATTATTTCAAATTTGTTTTAAGTCGGAAATGGAAGTATTTTCACATATTTTCTAAGTTTGAATCGTAATTTGTTGGTAATTCTCACAATAATAGAAGGCCGCTGTGGTGGCTCAGGAATACTGGGGCACCATTTGTGGAATTCTCAAATTCGTTTGGGAGATTTTAAAAACACAATTTGGCTTTTAAAATTAACACATCCTGGTCTGAATCGCTCGGAAACATCAACAGTTGGTCTGATGAAAGTTGAAATTTTGTTAGCGTATCCAGCACTACCTTCATAATTGCTTCGATTGTCCACTTTTCTAATCTTTTGCTAGTTAATACAATGGAAAATGTCAGTTTAACAGAATTAAGAATACGCACTATAATTTTCAAAATAGAATGTTTTTTTCGATCTATAGCTTCGTTCATACATAACCACAGCTGTTTATCATTAATTACAGCTTTGATTATGTTTTCGATGTCGTTACGTAGAGTTGACATATGGCTCTATAATGCTCTACGGAATGGTAACTTCCAATTGGAATTGTATTTATTCCAATTGTCATGAAATGGTTGCTCGAGTAGATGAAGTCTCAAATCATAGGCGATTATAAATTTCGTTTTCGGTAGCACGATATTTTGTTTATTTTGGTGTACACTCTTTGTATGATCAAGCACATCAACGAATTATCGCAAACTTTACAGTATTTCTTAACCCCATTATAATATAAATCGGAAAATTCATCCATAAACTTTTGTACTGCGTCAACCATTGGTGTCGTTTTTCCTTTACGCACGTCCGTCATATTTAATGTTTATACGTTCGCCTTATATAAAGATCCGCTCGCTACTAACTTATAATTCTCCACTTCGTCTGTTTTATTACATTACACTGATGGAGGCGTTGCGTACTCAGTACGAACCTGGTCCACGGAAAGACAACCCAGCTCAGCTAATAAGGTATTTTATGAACTCGTGGAAACTCATTCCAAGTAAGGTGTAGAGCATATGTGGGCAACCACCGGCCCGCTGTAAAATTTGATCCAGCCCGCGAGACATTGTCGTATTATTTCATGTCTGATATCTCGCTAAAAATTATGAACACTACTTTGAAATCCAGTACTTTTAAACGCGGCCCGCGAACGTATTCGCACATTAAAGTTTGGCCCACAACATGCCAAAGGTTGCCCATACCTGTTGTAAAGCATCATGTAGCTGTCAATTCATTGGAATGTTGGGAAGTTGAAATTTATCTCTATTACATTTATTCCAACGAGGATTTCTATCTTAAATACTTTATTGTTATCTCAACTTTCTTGCAGAAGTTTTTACAGTAATACTTAGGGAACTGAATATCGAAAAATTTCGATTTTTTTTAACTTTTATTAATTGTACTAACTTTTTTGATTGGTAGTGTATATAATTGCTTCCCAACGAGCTTGAATATGTTATGTGTTATTCACTTTGACTTTAATTTCGACACAAACTTTCAATATACCCGATGAACTTTATAATTGAAAATTCAAATAAATATTCATCAAGTTGGAATCCAAGTCTTGAGCTAGAGTTACCCTTAATTATCAATTTTAATTAACCTGAATCTCTCTCTAATCTCGGCTAAAAGTTCAGAATATTAAATTTGCTGGTCCCTGGTATATTCTTGATTAGCATTAGTTCTATTTGTCTAAAATCTCCAACGATGTTATCCAAATCAATAGAGAACGTACGAATTTAATTTATTATACTAGGTTATTAATCACTTCGTCAAATCTACCGTTATGTATCATAGTATGACATAGATACCGATTATAGTCGACAATTCCCGGATAATTGCGCGTACACACCCTTTATTTCGCGGTTTTCCGGAGACAGGTCACGCTCACCACCCCCAGACTGCGCTATCTTCCCGGTTCCCCCCGGCCAGTCGATTTTAGCGATCGTGTTCCATTAGTTTCGTCGAATATCAAACGTCTTGATTTGGTTGGACCGCGGTCAGGCAGGGCGATACTGACGGAAGTGAAATATATCCGCTTCGCGTGCTGCCGCATTTCCCCACTTTTTTCTCATTAAGAGTTTTGACAAATTGAAAAATGACCGATGATACTGTCGCTCCTCGGCATGTAACGGTATTAATCTTCGTTTCTTTTTTTGTGTGTGAATAATAAAATATGTCCTTTGAGGAACGTGAGATTTGTTGAAAGTTGGAACAAATTTTCCGAGGGATGTTCTTGATTAGTGGGTTAAATAGTAAGTAACAATTGACAAAACGTGAAGAAACACTTACACTTATTAGTTTTATTCATGTAAGAACACCGTTTCCTCACAGCAAATTCGATTTGTTAAACTAATTTGGGAAACATCTGATATTGCAAATATTTAACCGATCTTATGCTGTTTGTGACTATACTGAAAACGCTGCTCAAAGGGGTGTTTCACGTTTCATAAATTATATATAACTATTTATTCTATTTACCTAATATCAAGCGCACCCTTATAGTGCGCCGGCCATAGTCCTAACTCTACATATGGTATCAATTTAATACCTTAGTGAATGAGTTTCAGTTCGTTTTCTTAAATTGTATATCGTATGTCTTTTTTTGCATATAAAACTGAAATAAAACAGTTGATAGCTTTTAAAGACTTCCTTGTTTTTCGAAGTATTCTCCACGAAGATTAATGCACTTTTGCAAGCACTCGAACCAACTGTGGAAGCAGTTGTTCCACTCGTTTTTTTTTTGGTACAGTCAAAATTGCGTTTTTGAAGGCACCGACTGTTCTTTCTGATGACTGGTACCTTTGACCACGCAGTCCGTTCTGTCTTTGGGATGTAGGTCTGTTAAAAATTCAATTGTCTTGCGTGTTGTGTGCGAACTTGAATTGTTGTGGTGGATGATGATTCGTCGTTCGGAGTTGGTTTTTCCAATCTCAACGATGACTTGCGGCAAACAAATGGTTGTATACCAATTGGCAGTTCTTTGATCTTGTAGGGAAATTGTTGTTACATGATCTGCTTTCGAGACAAATGTCGCGATCATTTTTTGAAGACACTTGGAGAAGGGATGGCTTTTGTCGACTTTTCTTCACCTCGGAACACCCAAACAGACCACTGGCGTTTATTTTCTGGCTCGTATGAGTAAATCTGTTATACACGTTTTTAGAGTTTCCGGCGTTGAACTGATCTATAGTTTTTTTACACCAATTCACCCTAGCTGCTTTCTGTTCTTCGGTCAACAGATGCGGTATCCAACGGAAAACTAATTTTTTTACACACAATTCTTTATGCAAAATGTTTTGAATCGAGGTCTTTGAAATTCCCAATAATGCTTTAATCTGGCGATATATCACATGTCCGCCGTTTTTGGTGAACCTGCTCTTGGATCGTCGCTAAGATTAATCCGTCCATGTTTGAATTCTCTACGCCAACGAGAAATTTTTGGCCGTTGTGGTGCTTCATTGTCGAAAACAGAAACCAACTCGGCGAGGCATTCTTGTTGAGATAATTGTCTTCGAAAATTATAAAAAATTATTCTGCGAAAATGTTCTCGGTTTAATTCCATTTTTCAACTAACTTGTCAACTTTGACAGTTCGTTGTAGCTACAACACTACACGTATCGCACTGAAACTTTGCATTTAGGTTAACTAAACATAGAGGTTAATTTTTAGTACTGACATTTGATTAGTGGCGCCCTCTATATCCCACTATGCAAAACTTAAAAGACATCCCACGTATTTTAGATTTTTTAAAAGTTTGCGTTTTAAATATGACTAATGTTTGTAACTCTTTTGTTTTGTAACTTTATTTGGGTTTGTATTTTAATGCTTTAATTCATCGATTAACGAAGTCCAATAAGGAAGGTTATTACAAATTTAGTTTGAGGATAACAGTAATTTGGTATTATTGTTATTGTTTGATTAATATTGTTGTAAGCCAAAAGGTTCATGAAAATATCAATGTAATTTTTATGAACGTTTTGGCTTACAACAATATCAATCGTCAAAGATGCTGGAACAGGCAAGATAAATCAAAACCAACATCTAAAATTGATCTTAATTAGAAGAAGATTATGTTGTCAATATGGTGAAATTACAAAAGAATAATCTACGTAGTTCTAAATTTTATACACTTCTACAAGTTATTGTTCACTGTAATAATCAAAACTTTCCCTCTACTTAGAAAGTAATTTTTTTAAAATTTCCATAAATATCCGTCTAGTATAAAAACCTAAAAATTTTATAATTCAAAAAAGAAGAGCAATGTAACATAAAAACTTGCATTTTTACCACCACATACATATATGCATGCGTGTATATATAACTATTGCGTCTTATCATTTTGTTTGCCTCTTCGTTCTGTTGACAAAGCTATTACGTAAGTCAGGCGCGCCTAGAGTAACACGTAATATTAATTATGAAATTCAGACACCTCATTAGATTTTAAGCAGAAAGGACGCATTTGTTTGATTTTGCTTTGAATCGGTTAAATTCAAATACACTATTTTCAATAAAATCGCCTTTAATTTTTATTTTTAAACTCCGACTTTAGATTAACTTTTAAATGCTTTTACTAGTTCCAGTGTTAATGGACTAGTATTATTTAACATCCTTGTAGCTTCTCCTTTGTGGATTACAAAAATATTTAGTCTTTATAATTTAAATTACCTTTAAAACGTATTCAATTACAAAACATATGGACGTTTTTGACAATAAATATTTAATCATTACAATAGAATCTTTTACTACAGTATCTGGTAATTTAATTAGTCTATAATTCAGTTAGGATGCATAATATATTTTAATTATTACACTCTATCGGAAAGATAAATGTACAAATGCAATCATATTTTTTAATATAAAGGGTTTTCCAATAGGGACTTGACAACTTTTAATTCAATTTGCGAACGCATCCTTTCACTAATCATCGAACTGTCACTGTTAATTTATTCAGTAAACTTAACATTTTCATCATGGTAAAGTACACAAACGAACAACGTCTGCAAATTATAAAAATTTACTACAGAAATTCGGAGCCGGTGACCGCTACTTTAAGAGCGTTAACTCCGATTTTGGGTCGTAATTCTCGCCCTAGTAGACAGGCAGTAACAAGTTTAGTGCAAAAATTTGAGTCTACGTATTCGTTGCGTGATGTTGCCGTCCCAGTGAGACAACGGGTTGGTCGAAGTGTCGAAAATATCGCTGCCGTTGAAACGTCCGTAGCAAATGATCCAAATCAGTCAATTCCACGGCGTTCTCAAGAGTTGGGCATCGCCCAGACCACTTTATGGCGAATTTTGCGTAAGGATCTTGGTTTACACCCATACAAGATCAAGCTGACTCAAGAATTGAAGCCGATGGACCATTTGAAGCGACGTACGTTCTCCGATTGGGCTCTGGAAAAGATGCGCCAAGATGATCAATTTCATCGCAAAATCATTTTCGGTGACGAAGCTCATTTTTGGCTCAATAGGTTCGTCAATAAGCAAAGTATGCGTTATTGGTCGGGTGAAAATCCACATGTGCTTCATGAAACACCACTTCATCCACGAAAAATAACTGTTTGGTGCGGTTTGCATGTCGGCGGCGTCATAGGGCCATATTTTTTCGTCGATGATAATGATCGTCACGTTACTGTGAATGGTAATCGTTATCTTGGCATGATTACCGATTATTTTTGGCCCGAATTGGAAGATATGGACTTGGACAACATGTGGTTTCAGCAGGATGGTGCCACAAGCCACACAGCACACGTTACAATCGATTTATTGAAGAGTAAGTTTGATGAGCGTGTTATCTCAAGAAATGGACCAGTCGATTGGCCGCCTCGTTCGTGCGATTTAACGCCTCTAGACTTTTTTCTTTGGGGCTGCGTCAAGTCATTGGTCTATGTCAACAAGCCGACAACGTTGGAAGAGCTCAGAGCCGACATTGAACGCGAAATAGCAGCCGTTTCGGCCGAATTGTGTGGCCGAGTCATCGAAAATTGGGTCCAACGAATCGACCGCTGCAAGCGTGCCCGCGGTGGCCATATGAACGAAGTCGAGTTCCATTCATAAACGTTTTGATTGTACTTCAACCCGATAATAAAGTTTTTGAAATATCTCAAATGGTCTGCATTTTATTTTGAAAAAAAGTTGTCAAGTCCTTATTGAAAAACCCTTTATAGAGTGTTAGCTTACAGTATACATACTAGGTGTCCGCAAAGTCATTGTCGGTTTTTCAAACAGATGTCGTTAGACTTAAGAATACAATGTTATGACTTGACACATATATCACGTTATTCCACTGTCATCAAGCGTCAAAGCTATACATGTTATATTTTGCCAAAGTAACACTGTCATAGATTTATTCTTCTTTGAAAATGTCGAGTTTCATCCCTGAAAATGTGCATTCGCGGCACGCATTACTTTCCTTATTTAATCAAAAGAAAAGAGTTGCTGAAAATCATCGTTTCCTTGTAGAAACTTGCGGTGAGCATGCTCCAACTATAAAAACATGTGAGGCGTGGTTTCGACAATACAAAAGTGGTGATATCGATGTGCAAGACAAAGAACGTTCTGGTAGACCGAAAAATTTTAAAGATGCGAAACTGCAGGAGTTATTGGATGAAGACCCAATTCAAAATCAAAAATAATTGGCAGAAGCGTTAAATATTGCCTAAGAAACGATTAGCGACCGATTACGAGCAATGGCAAAAATCCAAAAGGTGGGAAAATGTACGCCACATCATTTCAATGAGAGGCAAATGTAAAATCAAAATATCATCTGTGAAATGCTTCTTCAAATGTATGATCGGAAATCATTTCTGCATCGAATAGTGACGGGTGATGAAAAATAGATTTATTTCGAAAACCTTAAGCGCAAAAATCATAGTTATCACCTGGTGAAGCCGGTCCATCGACTCCAAAGCCAAATTGTTTTAGTCGCAAGACAATGCTGTGTGTTTGGTGTAACCAGAGTGGCGTGGTGTATTACAGACTATTGAAAGCTTGTGAAACAGTTAATACTGATCGCATGATGGTCAAAATGTGTAGAATCAAATGGCCAATACTTTGAATAAATAAATTTTTCAATTTTCTTGAAAAATATGCATTTTTTTGCGAAGAAACCGGTAATAACTGGCCAGTACACTTGGTATATTCATTTATTTCATTCATAATGAAAGGGGTCGCTAATGCTTTACAGTACTCATAATTTTTTTAAGTTCTACAAAGGTGAAGGGCTGGTACAATGCGTTTGTACAAGTAGAATTCATTCAGAATTGTTAGAATGGGGTGTATTTTGTCGTAATGTATTTGCTGTTGTTGTACTTTAGTGTCTTCTAACTAGAGTAGTGGTGCGTCAATTTTATACTACATATTTTTTAAACGAAGATTGACGCCATGGGCAAGATGAAAGGAATTTAAACATTAATGCCATAAAATTATCTCTTGAAGCCAATTTCATGGATATTAAAAACATTTTTCTATGTTTTATTTCAATTTCAAGTTCTCCGCCTCCAAAAAAAAAACAACTTTACATCCTTCCATTCGAAATAAACGAGTTTATAACAATTTCCGGTTTATTCAGTGTCATCATAAAAATATTGGGTCTGGGAAAAAGTTCGTGGCGTTTTTCCCGATAGATGGCATTGGTTGCCGATAACTAAAGAACAACAAGTAACAGCGACACCACCGAGGGCTCGTTTTTTAGATGACCTTCCGAACGTTAGTTTGAGCGTAGAAACATTGTAATCGGTGCAGTGGTTGGAAAGTTATTCGCACTTGAAAATGGAGAAGAATAATGAGAAATTTCGCTATATTCTGCAATATTATTATGATAAGGGGAAGAACGCTGCGCAGGCTTGTGATAAAATTTGTGCTGTGTACGGTGAAGGTACTTTATCGAAATCTGTTGCGCGGAAATGGTTCGCTCGCTTTCGTTCTGGAAATTTCAATGTGAAAGATGAGTCACGCTTCGGTCGTCCAATCACTGAAAAATCTGATGAAATTCTTGAAAAAGTCCAACAAGATAAGCATATCAGCAGTGTCGATATTGGCATGGAGCTAGGCATTGACCATAAAACTGTTTTGAACCATTTACACAAAGCTGGTTACAAAAAAAAGCTTGACGTATGGGTTCCTCATGAGTTGAGCGTGAAAAACATGATTGACCGAATTAACATCTGCGATGCGCTGCTGAAACGGAATGAAATCGAGCCGTTTCTGAAACGTTTAATAACCGGAGATGAAAAATGGATTACGTACGATAATCGGAAGCGTAAAAGATCGTGGATAAAGGATGGTGAGCTGTCACAAGCGTTCGCTAAGCCAACATTGACGCCAAAAAAAGTGATGCTGTGTGTATGGTGGGACTGGAGGGGAATCGTCCACTACGAGCTACTTCCAACTGGTCAGACGATTGATTCTCAACTCTACTGTGCACAACTAGAGAGATTACGCCAGGCGATTGAAAGAAAACGGCCCGAATTGATTAATAGGAAAGGTGTTGTCTTCCATCATGACAACGCCCGACCACACACTTCTTTGATGACCCGTCAAAAATTGAGAGAGTTTGGTTGGGAAGTTTTGATGCACCCACCTTACAGTCCGGATATAGCACCCCCTGACTATCATCTGTTTCGATCTCTGCAGAACTCTCTCAATGGAATTAAGTTGGTTTCAAAAGAAGCCTATGAAAACTACTTGATTCAGTTTTTCGACCAGAAACCACAGAAGTTTTTCACCGATGGGATCATGGATCTACCAAAAAAATGGCGAAACATTGTCGATAATAATGGAGCATATTCGGTTTAAATGAATTCGTCCACGCGCCATGCGGGGACCAGTTGAATTTTACTGAAAAAACGCCACGAACTTTTTCCCAGACCCAATATTTACTTTAAATACGACATGAGCCCTTTTGCTTGTCCTAAAATTTTTCCCTATAAAAATTTTATGTAGTGAACGAATGATTTAAATCAATCAATCTTGTGTAATGTACTAAAAATTACTTCACTACCCATTTGTGCTCCGCCTCAGTATATTTCTAATTTTAAATGTACAAATGTTAATGCGATTTTGTAAAGCAGTAGCGGCGGATGGAATATTCATCAACTGATCAACAAGCAGTACAATACTAAAGCTTTGTTGAACGATGAGTTAGTCAAGAATAATGTTTATCAAGTTCTTACGCCACACGTTCTTATGCCATAGGTATACACAGTAAATACTAAAGCTGAAGTTTAGCCAATTTCAGTACAGTTTTACCTGGGCCCGTATACTCTGATTCCCTATCCGGTCCTGACTGAAACCTTTCTTTCACCTCATCCATCCATCATGTCCACCACTCACATTATTCATATTCATTTTATCCATGTACGCACCAGACACGTCGGCTACATACCAATAATCATATTCAAAAATTAATGCCTTGATAATGTAATTATCTTTTACATAAAGTCAATTGCATGGATATTAAAAACATTTTTCTGTGCTTTTTCTTACGCCACACGTTCTTATGCTATAGGTATACACAGTAAATACTCAAGCTGAAGTTTAGCCAATTTCAGTACAGTTTTTCCTGGGCCCGTATACTCCCTATCCGGTCCTGACTGAAACCTTTCTTTCACCTCATCCATCCATCATGTCCACCACTAACATTATTCATATTCATTTTATCCATGTACGCACCAGACACGTCGGCTACATACCAATAATCATATTCAAAAATTAATGCCTTGATAATGTAATTATCTTTTACATAAAGTCAATTGCATGGATATTAAAAACATTTTTCTGTGCTTTATTCCAATTTAAAGTTATCCGCCTCCAAAATAACACCATTTATTAATGTGAACTATGTACACATACCTTCATATTATCTGATAAAGCAGCGCTAACAATTTCTATATTCTTTTGCAATACATTTCATAACTTACGGTCTATACAGTAGATGCATTCACTTTTCGTGATAACCAAACCTGAGGTATTTGCGTGGGCCTTCTACTGGCGGCGAAATTTTTCGAGTGACAAAATGAAATACACTCGTTTTAGTAATTGCTTTCGCGCATTAAGCCGAGTGCATCCACACATTTTTACATTTTAGCATGACTGACCAAAGAAAGTAACGTCATCAGCTGTCATAGAGTTATGTAAACACCGTCGTTACTAATATTAGATCGTCTTACGCACGATTTAGGCGAATTGTATGGTTGTTGCTGCCCGTTCCTTATAGTGGTAACGCTGTAATGGGCGCGCATGTTTTATTGCAGTTGCACACGGTGATTCATTCACAGGCGTTCATTTGGTTTGTTTACGCTGTCCTTTATGTATTTTCCAGACACCAGATTGTCCCGAAAGAGTTAATCGTACATATTTTAAAGTTGAATTTGTATATTTGTTCAATTGGTTACAGACTGGCCTAGATAATCTCGAAAATAAATTGACTCAATTTTGACAGTTGCAGAATTATTGCTCTCTTCAACTACTATTAGCAAGTAAAATTATATTTAAATAATGAAATTGGCAGTACTATCCATCATAAGATCTTTACACTTTAGTTTATCATTTAATTATCTTAATTTAACGTATTTCTGCTGCAGACAATTATATTTAAAAACAAATTCTTACAATAATTTCATATCCTTCATAATTTACATTTTAACAGTCGAACTGAAAAGTCCCCGGTCTACCATAGTAAAACACAGTTTTTTGGCAAAATTCGATTTTATTATTCAACATAATTGCCTTCGAGGGCGATACACCGATTATAGCGTTCTTCCAACTTTTCGATACCATTTTTGTAGTACGAATTGTCTTTAGCCTCGAAATAGGCCTCAGTTTCGGCGATCTCCTCCTCATCCCTGCTAAATTTCTTCCCGGCGAACATTCTCTTGAGGTCTGCAAACAGGAAATAGTCGCTGGGAGCCACATCTGGAGAGTACGGTGGATGGGGAAGTAATTCGAAACCCAATTCACTTAATTTGGCCATTGTTTTCATTGATTTGTGACACGGTGCATTATCTTGGTGAAACAGCACTTTCTTCTTCTTCATATGGGGCCGTTTTTTTGCGATTTCGTTCTTCAAACGGTTCAATAACGCTGTATAATAGTCGCTGTTGATGGACTGGCCCTTTTTAAGATAATCTATGAAAATTATTCCATGGGCATCCCAAAAAACTGACGCCATAACTTTTCCAGCTGACTGTTGCGTCTTTCCACGCTTTGGAGCCGGTTCATCGGGTGCAGTCCACTCGGCTGACTGTCGATTGGACTCTGGAGTGTAGTGATGAATCCATGTTTCATCCATTGTCACATATCGACGCAAAACTCGGTTTTATTACGATTTAACAGCTTCAAACACAGCTCAGAATCATAAACTCGTTGTTGTTTTTAATCGAATGTGAGCTCACGCGGCACCCATTTTGCACAGAGCTTCCGCATGCCCAAATATTCATGCACGATGTGTCCAACACGTACCTTTGATATCTTTAGGATGTCAGCTATCTCGATCAACTTTACTTTACGGTCATTTAAAATGATTTTGCGAACTTTTTTGATGTTTTCGTCGGTGACAGCCTCTTTTGGTCGTCAACTGCGTTCGCCGTCTTCGGTGCTCATTTCACCACGTTTAAACTTAGCATACCAATCAATTATGGTTGATTTTCCTGGCGCAGAGTCCGGAAACTCCTCATCAAGCCATGCTTTTGCTTCAACGGTATTTTTTCCCTTCAAAAAGCAATACTTTATCAGCACACGAAATTCTTTTTTTTCCATTTTTTTAAATAACAAAAGTAGCTTCACTCTTAACGCAATATCTCAGTAACTAATAGTCGGATTGCTGTCAAATTTTGTCACGTTTCGTTTGAAGGTTAGTACTATCTAAAAAACATATGGATTTTATAACAGTAACGCCATCTATATGTCAGACCGGGGACTTTTCAGCCGACCTGGTATAGTCTCTATGGTAACTGAAAGAGAACGATATTTCAAAACATTAAACCCAAAGAGAAAATACTTGATGTAATCAATGATATGTATAGGAAATATTAATACGTCAGTTAATTATCAGTTATCCGTTGTACGCGACACAGGTAACAGTTTTTGTTGAAATGAGTGCAGCAAAACGTTTCGAAGCAGTGTTTTCGTGTGAGCACCGTAAATGTCCTTAATTGACTATTGCGGCGAATCTTACAAAAGTCAGGAGACTTCATCAGAGGATGTGTTAGATGCTAACAACAAATTCAAAATGAAGATGACAGAACACATGAGAGAAATGTTTCGTATATCGGAACGACGAAAAACAAAGTATTTATATTTTCGTTGTGTGCGCGAGAACTCATAGAAAGAGGAGATTGAGATGGGAACGAATAGGAGTCGTTAATTATCATGGATTCCTGACAGTTCTTTTTTGTTCTCACTATTGAGGTCTACGTAATCAAACGAGTTAAGCAAGTGAAAATGCTATGACATAATTGAACGGTAAGACACCAAAAGCAAAAACTTTTTTATTCGAGTTTTATTATCGTTGAAACTGTTTCACCGAATGAGTTGGAATTATAATTTTCTTGTACAACGTCATAATCGAATCATGGTTATATAAGGTAGGATCTACGAATATTGTTAAGTGAAATAGGTTCAAATAAGTAATGACCTGTAATAAACTTTCTCATAAAGATTATAAACCGGCATTAAGAAATGGTGTTTAATTTAATTTCAATTTTTTTTCTTTTTTTTACCATTTTGCTACTTTCAATTTATCATACAGCTTTTCTTTATATATTAACTTGAATATCTTTGCTTTAGTATTTTAGAAGAAATAACGATAACGCAATTCACTATACATATGTTTTATGAAGGGTGTTTCAAATTGCGCGGTTTTTTTTTCTAAGAATAAATAAAATATAGATGGCGCATTGAATTTGAATTCATTTAAAAAGTGTGATGTATGTATGATGATGTATGACATTTATAAAAATGGCTTCGTACACGGTACAACAACGCGTTCAAATTGTTGAATTATTTTATGAAAATCAGCGTTCTGTGAAAAGAGTTTTTAGAAAATTACGTGAATTTTATGGTTTACATAATCGTCCATCTGAAAGCACTATTGATCGAATTATTAAAAAATTTCAAGAGATCGGTTCCGTGGAAGATCAAAAAAGTGAAAAATACAGTCGTAGTGGTCGTTCACAAGCAAATATTGGTTTGGTTCGTGAAAGTATTGCCGAAGATCCTGAAATGTCCATTAGACGAAGTTCACAACAACTTAGATTTGGTGGATAAACAACATGGCGTATTTTACACAAGGATTTAGCTCTGAAGGCATATAAGGTTCAAATAACACAGGAACTGAAGCCATTAGATCATTTAAAACGTTCATTTGTCAGTTTCATCAATGAATAAGCTGATTTTTCTCAAAAAATAATGTTTTCTGATGAGGCAGGTTTTGAACTTGGTGGCTATGTTATTAAACAAAATTGCCGTATCTGGGGTGAGGAAAATCCACGAATTATTCATGAGAAACCTATGCATCCTAAACGAGTTACTGTTTGGTGTGCATTATGGTCAGATGGTGTAACTGGACCTTCCCCCTTTGAAAATGCTGTTGGTGAAGCTGTAACTGTCAATGGTGATTGATATCGTCGGATGATACCGAATTTTTGTGGCCTGAATTAATAAATATTGATCTAGAGGATATCCGTTTTCAACAGGATGGCCCTACACCTCACTTTCCACACGAATCAATTGATTTATTCAGAGAAAAATTTCCTGGACGTGTAATCTCAAGAAACGGTGATGTTAGTTGGTCACCAAGATCATGTGATTTGACGCCGTTAGACTATCATTTTATTCAAAGAACCCTACCTGATTCTTCACAGGTAAGGAATACGGGTTTGTGATATAGGAACAACCATAGTTGATAGAGGCGTGATATGCTCCTTCTTTTTAGATATTAGAAATGTTTATAAAGAATGATAATATATTTTTTTTTCAAATTTAAGTTAACTGTCACACGTAAACCTTGTGAGATAGAAAGAAAAAACTAAGGACATATTTGAAATTAGGGTAAAAACACCTTTACATGCACATATTTTACCACGTCTATCAAAATTTTTTTTTTACAAACGTTATTCAACAAAGTTGTATATATTATGCCTTGCTTAAACGGTACGTAATGATCTGGTGTTAACGTTATTTGGGTTAGACTGACCAGCCAATTACGAATAAAATTACGAGCAAACATTTTACATTCACAGCCAACTTGAGCGCTGATTTATTTAAACGCACTATATTTACACTATTCGACACTAATAATCTGAACGAACCTATTTGGCATTCTCCACAGCTACACGTAATCTTTCCTTTTTTTATCCTAGAAAAGTGATTCACCTCTTTTTTTGTCCTTTTTTTTCCTGTTACGTAGGCGGATGCTCAGTCTCGTTAAGTGCCCTTCTAAATGTCACTTTAAATGTCAACGGGTTTATCTAGTAGGCGCTGAATGTAATCTATATATCGATAAATGGTGAGCGACCGGCTTTATTCGCAATCACAGCAGCAGAAAAAGCGGCAATAAATCACGCGATGGTGGTGTTTTCTTACACATATGTACGCGAACAAGGTCAATGTCACCGCCTGCAAGCTCGCTTAAGTTGGACATTCGCAGCAAGCCAGCCAGGCGACCGATCGAGACCGGAGGCGTCTGCAACAATACCGGAGAAAGTTCGCTTATGTAATGTTTTCATGAATAATAATCAAACGGTTACAATAGCTGCATTACCGCCATACATGTAGTTGGCAAAGAATAACAGGTTTCGATCTTAAATTTTAAATTCGGGGGAGGCTGTGATCGATTAAATTATTCAATTAAGGTTAATGTAACCCTTTTCCACAATAATTATCGTATTCTGTATACGTATTTCGACATCTAAGTTATCATCATCAGTAGATAATCACGGTGTCGCACCTGGAACTACGACAGAATCCCCACAGAAACGTGAAGTCCGTAGTTGACCTACACCCTCGAGAGCCAAACACACGCTCACGGTGTGTGTTACTGTGAAAAAGGGTTACATTAACTTTCGTTTATTAATTGGTTATGTTCTTTAAGTAATTGTGAATGCAAAATTGAGGAGAATAACGCTTAATTCTTCTAATAAATAACCCATGCAGTTGGTGTGAATATAATATTTGAAACGCCTGTCTAATCTTACGATATTTCAATAGAAAGTGATCGTTTTAATATTTCAATAAAATGAAAATGGTACCAATATTTTGTGTTGCTTTAAATTTATTATGATACTGATGTATTGGAAATGCGTAAGAAAAATAACATCATTTAAATGTCCACTGTATTTTCCATGGTTGTTAAATCTTAAATCTGACTGAATTTCAACGATGAGATGTCGTATCTTGCGTTTAATATCAGATATCGTAATAGGTTTATCAGTGCAGACTTTGCTCTAAACGCAACCCTGAAGAAAGAAATCTATTGGTGTTATATCGCACAATCTTAGGCCCCAGCGAATGTCACCAAAATGGGAAATTACGCCAGATGGATAGTATCGTGTGCGGAATTTGTTTTCGTACGGATATTTTTTAACGTAGTTTTCCAGGTGCGACACAGTTTAATTATCTGCTGATGACGACAACTTAGTTGTCGAAATACGTATACAGAATCCGAAAGTTAATGTGGAAAGGGGTTATACATAAGTTTAATCGTACTACAGATAATTTTAATTGCGCAATGATATTAAAGAGACTGTTTATTTTCATGGCAAATTTATTTATAAAATACTAAATTAACATACAATTCAAGCAATTGACATTATTAATCTAAGTAATATTACAATAGGTTAGCTTAAATTTTACTTTCGTCAAAGTAACCACCCTTAGCTGCGATCACGGCTTCACAAACACATGGCATTTGTTCAACTAGTCGGTCAAGATATTCCTCATCGATAGAGTTCCAGACATTCCGCAACTTACCCCAAATATCTGTCTTGCTCTAGTAGGAGGTATTTAACGCACTTCACGATCCAAACCAGTCCTATAACAGCTCTATCGGTTTGCAGTCAGAACTCTGGGATGGCCATGTTATTAATGCAAGTTTCAGGCGAAAAACATTTTTACAATCTTTGATGTGTATTTGGGATCGTTATCTTGCTGATAAACAAACTCTGGACCCATTAGCTCCATCGCTGATGGAAGAGCATGCACTTGCAATATACCCAAATAGACTTCTTTTGTCATTTTCTCTATGATTTGCACCAATTTTCCGATGTGCCCACCTCCGAAGCAAACCCAAACCATCACATTTCCACCACATGTTTCACTGTCTTAACCACGCATTCGCCTAACATTCTCTCCCCGACACGACGACAAACAAAAGTACGGCGTTGATTTCCAAAAATTTCAAATTTGGATTCATCTGTCCATAACACTTCTTTCCATTCTTCGACAGTCCAGTACCTGTGTGTTCTCGTCCAGGCCAATCTTTTTTGTTTATGTTGTACAGACAGACGTGGATTTTTTTTACTGCTACTCGACCTCTATGTCCAGCTTCAGCTAAACGGCGTTTGGTTGTTGTTACGCTAATCGTGGCTTCGTGGTGTACGTTACATTGTGCTGCTATTTCCGGAGTTGTAAGGCAACGATTGCGCAAGGACATTAATTTCAGATATTCATTTTCTCTTTTAGTAATTATCCTCGGCTGTTCACTGCGTATTCGGTCTCCGAGTTGGTCAGTTTCTGCCATTCTCTTTATAGTTTGACGAACACAATACTCGGAAACTTTCAGTTTTCGGGTGATTGTTCTATTAGAAAGCTTTGTTTCGTGCAAAGCAATAATTCTTGCCCTTTGTTCAAGAGTTAGTTGCATTCTCCTTGCCATATTTTAAACACAATTAAAAGAAATACGGTCACTCGATAGCACTTGCTGACACTTCATTAACAACGTGAATACTGAGTATTCACTGTGTAATAGACATAAAATATACCCTTACAAACGCACAAATATCAGGTGAAGACTGACTATTACGTCCGCGTAATAAACCATATAATAAACAATTCCGAGTAGGGGGTAATCTCCATGACAGCCTCATTATATTTCTTACCTGAATATTATTTCTTGAAATATAAAATAAGGCGTTCATTCGTTTATACAAAATACTTCGGTTAAATAACGTGCAAATATGTGAAATTATTTTAGTTTAGATAAAATTTCAAAATATTAACTTAAATATTTTATTTCCTTCTGCAATTAAATTATCTGTAGTGCGTAGTGCGATTAAACTTATGGACGGTAGTGTATATTAATCTTCAGTGATTAAGTTAATCGACCACAGGTTCCATCAAAATTACCTTCTGTGTATGTACGATATATTGTAATTCTCAGGAATTTAAATTCTTCGAAAACGCAAATTTATTGGTTATGTAATGAAGCTAATGCCGTTCTTTTTATAATGTTGATGTTATATTTTGTTCAAGAGTTAAAGACTTAAATAAACGAGTGAAACATTTACACGTATCCTGTCTTCAACAACAGCCATAACAACCATAGAAAACCACTTTTTATTCATTTATTATTAAAATAAAACATACAGATAGTAAACAAAATCGATAGCTCTGCTAGTTAGTATTTCAATATTTAAAATTAGAAAGAATATTAAATTACAAAAATTGTTTAAATATGATCGTAAATATATCTCAAACAAAACGTTAATTTCGATTTTTATGAGCTCGCATGTATATACAGACTTTTTTTTAAATGTAATTAAACTCAACGTAAAAGTATTTATTAATCCTCTTCAGTACGCTTTTCTAAGAATTTTTTATTGTAAATGCTCTCACAACGCCTCGAGAAGAAAAAGTTTAGAAAACGAAAAACGTCCTGTACCCGTCTCGTACTTGGAAACACAAAAATCCCGTTGTATTTTTATTTTTCGCGTTGCGCCAACGGTACCCTTGAATATATTCGACGGCCCGCAAAAAAAAAAACTCGAGTCGTTTCTCCGTCTCCGTCGAAAATTTATTTTTAATGAAGCTGCCCACTCCGATGTGCCAAACAATGTCATAGCGAAATAAAATAAACAATCCACCCGCTTGACGTAAACGATGAATGAACGCGGCGACGCCGCCGTTCGCCTTTTGATTCGTTACGTTGTTACGTCAGGTTTCGAGAGCGGACGGACGCAAGCGTTTCGTCGTTCGCACGGCGTTTCGCGAGGACCCGCGGGACGTCCGTTAATGAAAGCAAACAAAAATGAAATTAATGCCGACCGATTCTGTTGTTTCACGAAATCGCAGAGTGGAGATGCTTGTACGAAGTTTTAAACTGGATTTGAAACTTTGCGGAACGTCTTATTCTGTGAGCGGGAGATAATACAAAAGTTGTTTAAGAACTTACTTCCTCTGTACAGAAATACAAGAATTCGCTTTTAATTTTGTTCCAAATTTTGTACTGGTCTGATTGATATACACTACCGCTCACGTAAATATGGACAGCAAGTATATCGAGCGACAACAAGAAGAAAAAATAAACAATATCAACGAATTTGAACAAAAATTAATATCTATTGGTTCTTTATAAAGGTTTTTTTTCAAATTTCGCGCTTTTTTTAAATAATAAATTAAACTCATAATTTGCAGTCACTTCAAAAACTTTTTATTGGTAATTGAAGTATCAGTTCTGACATTTATATGTGAAAAATTATATCTGCCAAATGGCCTCCTCTTGCAGCTCCACAGACGTCCACTCTTTTGTTAAAATTTTCAATGAGATTTTGACATAATTGAGGCTCTATCTCACCAATGACACGAATAATTTAATCTTTCAAAGCAGGAATTGATTCTAGATTGTTTTTATAAACCAGATTTTCCACATAACCCCAATTGGTGGCCAATTAACATAACCGTTTCTTGAGATTTCACGTCCAGGAAATTTTTCTCTCAATAAATCAATTGATTCGTGTGCAAAGTGAGGTGTAGCGTTATTCTGTTGAAACCACATATCCTTTAGATCAATATTCATTAATTCAGGCCACAAAAATTCGATTATCAGCCGACGATATCAATCACCATTGACAGTTACAGCTTCACCAGCAGCATTTTCAAAGAAGTAAGGTCCAATTTAACCACCATAATGCACACCAAACAGTAACTCGTTTAGAATGCATAGGTTTCTAATGAATAAGTCGTGGATTTTCCTCACCCCAGATACGGCAATTTTGTTTATTAACATAGCCACCAAGTTCAAAGTGTGCCTCATCGGAAAACATTATTTTTTGAGAAAAATCAGCTGGTTGTTCATTGATGAAATTGACAAATGAACGACGTTTTAAATGATACAATGGCTTCATTTCCTGTGTTATTTGCACCTTATATGTCTTCAGAGCCAAATCCTTGTGTAAAATACGCCATGTTGTTGATCCACTAAGTCCAAGTTGTTGTGAACATCGTCTAATTGACATTTCAGGATCTTCAGCAACACTTTCACAAACCAAATCAATATTTTCTTGTGAACGACCACTACAACTGTATTTTTCACTTTTTTGGTCTTCCATGGAACCAGTCTCTTGAAATTTTTTAATAATTCGACCAATAGTGCTTTCAGATGGACGATTATGTAAACCATAAAATTCACGTAATTTTCTAAAAACTCTTTTCACAGAACGCTGATTTTCATAAAGTAATTCAACAATTTGAACGCGTTATTGTACCGTGTACGAAGCCATTCTTATAAATGTCATACATCACTGTTTTCAAGTGTCCACATACCCAGAAAAATTCAGTGCGCCATCTAGATTTTATTTATTGTTTAAAAAAAACCGCGCTATTTGAAACACCTTTACAATAGTTGTTTCTTTTTCTAAATATGCGTTGCGTTGCTATTTGGTGTTAAATTATCCTTACGTGTACAGCTGTTGAATGATAAAGAACATTGTTATTATTATGATTGTTGATCTCCATTTTGGTTTGCCTGCTAGAATTACATCAAAGGCATATACTTGCATAGGTCTGCAGGTTTGTATTATTGCTTACGTTTCTATGCACACATTTCTTAATTATATATTAAGGAACATGTGTCATAAGAGAAATCTTAGCGCACGAGGCCAGTTTAGGGCACGACGAGCGAGACGAGGAGGACCTTAAGGGTCGCAATTGAATATTTTGTACTTATTAAATTAGAAATTTCCGTTTATTTCGCCTGAGATTAGGGAAATTGTTGAAAACATCGTCTATAATTTACCTCCCATTAATTCTCACATCGATTATGAAAACCAGTTCATGAAATATGAGAAACGGTGCAAAGAAAATAAACAAGCATCAGCAACTGTTTCACCTGCATATTTTCAATGGCAATAATCTAAACATACATAATATGTAAATATGCACTAGACGAAAACGGTGCTTTTATAAACGCCTTAGATGCTTTAAAATGCTTTAAAATATTTTCTTTAGTAAAATAGCTGAAACTATTCTTACATTGTTATTTACGTCCGGAAAAAAATTAATTTGTAGTCCTTGGAATTTAAAAGCCAACTTTCGTCATTCTTGGCTGTGACGTTCCATTTTTAACACCGATGCCAAATTACGCGTTTTGACAAATTGGTTAAATAAATTTGTTTATGTTTTGGTAGAAGTGTTATGTATGCTTCGGAAAATAAAATTGTTTCTTTTTCGCATAATATACACTACGAGTAATAAATTAGGCGATATGTAATATTAATGTTTTATGAAACAATATACGAGAGATAATCCCAAGCAAAAGCCGGTATTCCCTACCTGGAGAAAAAATGCTCGGCAACTTCTAGGATGTTAAACCAACGTAACTCGGAGAGATAGGGGGGTCGGTCACTATATAAGAAGATCTTAGAGGACGTCACAGCATCGAATCCCCTGGATTTCGCTTGCCAATACTGAAGCATGATTGACGAAATACATTCGGTCACACAACTACATCTAAAGCGGTTCTTTTAAAAAATAATAAACTTGAGAGTTAAGTTACTATTAATCAGAAGAAAAATAGAATTTCGAGATCACATTAGCCAGTCCCGATTTATTCAAAAACATATACTGTACAGGCAACTAATAATACGAAGCTATGGCAAAATAGATGATCCGATCCAATAGGAATGTGAATATTATATTCTAGGGCTCTCCGCGATGTTGGACAGAAGCCCTCGAAAGAAAGAATGTCTAGACGTTTCGATGACATCTCAATCATCTTCTCCAGGAGTTGTTTCGTAGTGAAGAAGACGATTGAGATGAGTCGGGTTCACCAGGTGATAACCATGATTTTTTGCGCTTAGGGTTTTCAAAATAAACCCATTTTTCATCACCAGTCACTATTCGATGCAGGAATGACTGCCGATCATACCTTTGAAGCAGCATTTCACAGACGATTTTTCGATTTTCCATTCGCCTGCCATTCAATTGATGTGAATTGAACTTTTCTAATTGCTCGTATTCGGTCGCTAATCGTTTTTTGGTTCAAATTTAACACGCCTCACATGTTTTCGTGGCTGGAGCATGCTCACCGTAAGTTTCTACCAGCAAACGATGACTTTTAGCGGCTTTTTTCTTTTGATTAAATAAAAAAAAGCAATGCGTGCCGCAAATACAAATGCAAATAGTGTTACTTTCGCAAAATATAACACGTATGGCTTTGACGCTTGATGCCAGTAGAATAAAATGACATGTGTCAAATCATAACATTGCATACTTAAGCTCAGCGACATCTGAACATGTCTCAACATGCAGCAACAAGTAGCTTCCTACGATTCATTGTTGCGTCATATTGCAAAACTTTCCTAGTACCCTTTATATGTTTGATAACATTATATTGGGTCTGGGAAAAAGTTCGTGGCGTTTTTCCCGATAGATGGCATTGGTTGCCGATAACTAAAGAACAACAAGTCACAGCGACACCACCGAGGGCTCGTTTTTTAGATGACCTTCCGAACGTTAGTTTGAGCGTAGAAACATTGTAATCGGTGCAGTGGTTGGAAAGTTATTCGCACTTGAAAATGGAGAAGAATAATGAGAAATTTCGCTATATTCTGCAATATTATTATGATAAGGGGAAGAACGCTGCGCAGGCTTGTGATAAAATTTGTGCTGTGTACGGTGAAGGTACTTTATCGAAATCTGTTGCGCGGAAATGGTTCGCTCGCTTTCGTTCTGGAAATTTCAATGTGAAAGATGAGTCACGCTGCGGTCGTCCAATCACTGAAAAATCTGATGAAATTCTTGAAAAAGTCCAACAAGATAAGCATATCAGCAGTGTCGATATTGGCATGGAGCTAGGCATTGACCACAAAACTGTTTTGAACCATTTACACAAAGCTGGTTACAAAAAAAAAGCTTGACGTATGGGTTCCTCATGAGTTGAGCGTGAAAAACATGATTGACCGAATTAACATCTGCGATGCGCTGCTGAAACGGAATGAAATCGAGCCGTTTCTGAAACGTTTAATAACCGGAGATGAAAAATGGATTACGTACGATAATCGGAAGCGTAAAAGATCGTGGATAAAGGATGGTGAGCCGTCACAAGCGTTCGCTAAGCCAACATTGACGCCAAAAAAAGTGATGCTGTGTGTATGGTGGGACTGGAGGGGAATCATCCACTACGAGCTACTTCCAACTGGTCAGACGATTGATTCTCAACTCTACTGTGCACAACTAGAGAGATTACGCTAGGCGATTGAAAGAAAACGGCCCGAATTGATTAATAGGAAAGGTGTTGTCTTCCATCATGACAACGCCCGACCACACACTTCTTTGATGACCCGTCAAAAATTGAGAGAGTTTGGTTGGGAAGTTTTGATGCACCCACCTTACAGTCCGGATATAGCACCCTCTGACTATCATCTGTTTCGATCTCTGCAGAACTCTCTCAATGGAATTAAGTTGGTTTCAAAAGAAGCCTGTGAAAACTACTTGATTCAGTTTTTCGACCAGAAACCACAGAAGTTTTTCACCGATGGGATCATGGATCTACCAAAAAAATGGCGAAACATTGTCGATAATAATGGAGCATATTCGGTTTAAATGAATTCGTCCACGCGCCATGCGGGGACCAGTTGAATTTTACTGAAAAAACGCCACGAACTTTTTCCCAGACCCAATATACGAGTTTTACTGGCTCACTATATTAATGAAATGAAGAGTATTCAAATATAAATAACTTACACCTTTATAAATCACATTGTGAAAGAAGTGAGTACCAAAGTGTAGTAATTTAAATCGTCTCAACTCATTAAAATTAAATTTTAGTATAATTATAATAACTCATATAATAACACAAGTATACACGGTTTTGGATCTAAGCAACCAAAAGCTGTTTCCAAGGTTATTTGAGGCGCAGAATCCGAATCTGCACTCCGTTTTTTGATATTGGTTCTAGTTTTCTAGATATTAAAAAAACACATTTTTTACAATTTTTGACAATTAATCTTCATTTTATTCATCAAAAAGTGTTAAATTAGAAATGAAGAGCAGTCGAACTGAGTCGCTTGTACTGTTTGGGATCTGTTTCACGCATTAAAGTCCAACAGTAGTCGCTCATCATGCCCTCGTCCCAAAATCCTTGGTATCGTTTTTCGATTTTCGCCAAATCTTGGTGTAGTCGCTCTCCTTGCTCGTCGCTTGTATCACCCAAGTTTTCAGGAAAAAATTCGAGATGGGAATGCAGAAAATGTATTTTGAGAGACATTCGAGCTCCAACCTTGCAATAATTTTGCAACAAACTGTCGATTTTCTTCTTGAAATCCGGAGATTTGCGGTTACCGAGAAAGTTGTGAACAACATCTTGAAATGCATTGCTCGCATCCGTGATGCGAGCAATTCGGATTTTTGTTTCGATAAATTCAAATCACGTACCAAATCATTGAGTTCACTTTGCGAAACTAAATGTTTTTCCTCCATGTTAAAATCGCTTCCACTGTTCGTCGGTGATGAACTACAAGTTTCCATGGAATTTGCACTCGTACCTGGACAAATTGGTAAAGGATCATTGCTCGCACGGGGAACTGGCTTAGATACTGATGATACTTCAGGATATTTATATTTTGCTAGTTTTTTTTGCATTTAGACCGACGACATTCATCAAGCAAAAGTAACAATCATCTACATGATTTTTCGGCTCTCTCCATAACATTGGCAATGAAAATGAAAAATATACTTTTTTACCGCGTGACCACTTGTATAATGTTGTGCTACACGCGTTACAAAACAGTTTCGGTAACCACGGGTTGTGAGTGTTTGATGCAGAGAAACCAAAATAATAAAGATATGCATTTCTGATCACATTAGTAGTAACTTTGCCACTTTATCTGATCATATAACATCCGCAAACATAACAAAAACACTTTGAATCAACTTTACAATTCTGTCTTTGCATTGTCACACGTTTTGGATTCAAAAAAAAATACTTTAAAAATACAAATTAAGTAATGTTTCTAGCGACGCCAACAGCTGACTGTCATTATGATAGCGCAGTGGTGCCAACATGCGCGAACTCACAAACTAGAACCAATTTTGAAAAATGAAACCCGGATTTGAGTTCAGCACCTCAAATAACGTCAAGATTTGTTCTCATCTGCTCTGATCCAAAAGATGACCGAAATTTGTAAACTTGTGTAATTGAGAAATTTCGATACTTGAACAGAGATAATTCTATAGTAGTACCACCTGTATCTACGTCTGCAGACAGTTCTTAGACAGAAATATAAAAATCAATCCTATTATTTAGCAGACACTACCGAAGCGTAGGAAGTTTGATATATGGTACATTCACAATCTCGCATATCTTCCGCCAATAAAATCCAAACGAAATCCAATTAAATAAGCGAACATTTCCTCCCAGAATGGCATTACTTATTCAACTAGACAGAATAGCATGCCGACACGAAAGTTAACGGTGGCCAAAGTGTTCAACTACAATTGCAAACGTGTACGCGCCCCGTCCGTTTTACCGCAACCGTTGTTTACTGAAAATCGATTTCATCGCTTAATTTCTGAATGGAAACGCGACACAAGCTTTATGTCTATTGAAAGATCGATTAATTCCACTAAATAAAATGAAAATAAATTTAATATCTCTCTTTCTCTATATATATATATATATGTGTGTGGACGTTTAATCAGTTTTGAGTGCGTTGCGTTCAAGTGAAATTGAATTTGATTTGTGGAATAGATAATATTAAAATTGATTTGGCGATATAATTGTATTTCTACCCTTGGTTTTATAGCGTTCAACTTGAACGATAATTAAATTTTATTGTTTGAATTTCATGTACTCTCTGAATAGAATATTTTAAGAAGTCACGTACATTCCACGATGTGAATTAAATGAAAATTCGTAATTTTCTACTTACTATATTGTTAGAATTAAGTTGGAAATTAATGAAAAAAATCTTGGTATTCGGTGAAGAATCAAACCTCAGTCGTGCGCTTACCAGACGGCCTAGATAGCTCAATGATAGAGCGTCTTCCCGGCAAGTGGACGACTGGGGTTCAAATCCTCGTCGAATAGTAAGATTCTTTCATTTTTGCTTTAATTATATAAACGTAATAATCAAAAAAATGCCAGTTTTTTGTGCTTACTTTCGCTTGTGAAGGGTTCGTTTAAAACTTCACGACAATTTCTTAAAGACGCGTGTACACAGTACTGTGCAAAAGAGAGAAGCACGTAACAATATTTTCCAAAACTTATTTACTAAAACTACTAATAATTATTGGGTTAATTTAATTTATAATACTTAATACATCTTTCCAAGAACGTTTCACTTATTGGTAGAAATACAATCACTGGACATTTCCAAGTTTGTAACATCATACTTCTGCGTAGGGGTGAGATCAACCGCTTGTTAAGAGGATTCAAGTAATAAATTTTATTGCACCACAATGCTCTGCAATAAAATTTCAAGGGAGAGTTATTTATCTATAAGTTTTTGTTTTTAATTCAGTGATAGAAACGATACAGAGCGGTTCCGCAATAGAATTTATTTAGATTCTTAAAAAACGCGACTACGAGTGAAATTTTCATTTTAAGAAAAATTCGTGACCTGTAAATTGTTATAGTAGGTAAAAAATGCATAGAATAGCATTACTAGACAGAAATAAAATTATTGTTTTACACCAAGAGGGTTATATTCAAGTGAAAATATCAAAGATAGTGAAATGTTCCCGGTATGCCGTGCAACAAACAATAAAAAGAATGACTGAAACCGGCAGTGTAAGCGATAGACCAAAGAGTGGACGTTCAAAAAGGCTCAGTAAAGCCAATGCACAGCTTTTAAAAGTTAGTTCCGTAAGAAATCGTAAGAAAGTTAACACAGAACTAACTTAAGATCTTGCGCTACCATCTGATACTTCAGTAAGGCAATACTTGCTCAGATCAGACTTGAGGGGATGCGTGGCCGTGAGAAAACCCTTACTGCGACGAGGTAATAGACACACTACCATAAAGCATGGAGAAGGCGATATCCAAGTTTGGGGTTGTACACTCCGCGCAACATGAATAGGACCACCCGACTTGTTGCAAGCTTTCGGTGGTTTGAAAAACAATTCATTTACTAAAAATACAATGCAAGTTTGTAATGGTATGATATGGCAAATAATACGCATTATTGCGCAATAGTGCCTAACGTTATGCATTGGGTGACGTAAGTACCACATACATATAAAATGCACCGCGCCGGTTGGATACGACCAGTATTTAATAGTAAGCTACCGGATGAGTGTCGAGTTACAACGTGTATCCGGATAAACAAACATCTGTAATTAAGGGTATTGTGCAACGATGGGACGACAGAAGTGCTTAAGTATGGAAGAAATTGGAAAAATTAAAGCGTTCCATCAAGAAGGGTATTCCTCAAGGGCTACTGCAAAGAAAATAAGTCGATCACACCAGGTTGTGAACAATTTTATTAGGGATCCCGAGAATTATGGAAAACGTTTTAAAGGGCGAACAACATCCGTTACAACTAAGAGAGAACGTCGAGCCATATTACGCGAAGCATCGAATTCGGCATTAACGGCAAGACAAATCGCCAATAACGTTGGAACGAATGCATCGGTAAGAACTGTACAGAAGTTACTGAAGACCTGTCCGCATTTAAAACGTTTGAAAATTAAACGACGGCCTCCTTTAAGGGAATTTCAGCGCACTGCACGTCTTCAGTTTGCTCAAGCAAAAATGGGGTGGACAAGAGAATGGCAAACTGTTATTTTCAGTGACGAGAAGTTTAATTTAGATGGCCCGGATGGGTTTTCTTATTATTTCCACGATTTACGTAAAGATGAAGTGATTCAGTCACGAAGACGAGCCGATGTTGGTTCAGTCATGGTATGGGGAGCTGTTTCCTATAACGGACCTGTTGATTTAGTAATAGTGAAGGGCAGACACAATTCGGAAAAGTACGTCCAGCTGCTGCAACAGGTGAAAGACAAATTTTCCAACGTTATGGCAGGTGGGCCATTTATTTTCCAACAGGATAATGCCAGTATTCACACCGCGCGCATTGTTCGACGCTGGTTTCAAGAACAAGGCATGGAGGTTCTCGATTGGCCATCGCTCTCCCCCGACCTGAACATCATAGAAAATGTTTGGGGATGGTTGTCGCGTAAATTGTACTCCAATGCTACCCAATTCAGTTGCGCTGACGAACTAGAGCAGGCGCTGAAACGAAGTTGGGCGGAACTTCCCGTTGACTACTTGAGAACCCTGTATAATTCCATTCCATCCCGACTATTTGAGGTTATAAGAAATAATGGCAAAAGTACTCATTATTGAACAATAAAGTATTTTGTTATTGCAAACGAATCTTTTATTTTGTAGATTGGTCGTATTCAAGTGGCGTTTAATTACTCTACTTATTGTCATTAGTAACGTACATTTGCACTGACTTTTACAAAAATTATATTTGGTACCTACATACATCTTTTTATCAACCCTCTTATTTTCGAAAATAACAATTCCAGCGCGCTACCATGTTTATACCAACTACAAATGTCATATATGCAGTTGGTCCTATTCATGTTGCGCGGAGTGTATTTCGGCATCAGGCGTGGGTGAAATTGTAAAAATAGTGAGAAATACAGACTATTAGAAGAATATGCCATATCTTCAGGGCAGCGACTTATTGGCAATAATTTCATTCTACAGTAAGATAATAATCCCAAGCATACCTCAAAGCTTGTGAAAACTTATTTAACACAGCAGGAAGGAAATGGGGTATTGCAGACTATGATATGGCCACCTCAAAGTCTTGACTTACATATTATTGAGCATGTGTGGGATTATCTTGACAGAAAAAAGTGTGAAAAGGGCCAAAAAACAAAAACGAACTGTGGAACATACTACAGGAAGAGTGGTGCAATATTCCTGAAAATTTCATTAATTCATTAATGGAAAACCTACCAAGAAGAATGCAGGATACCATAAAAAATAAAATTTAAGTTGTTTATGGTTTAAATATTATTATTTAAATGTTAGTTTTTATACATTAAAAACAATTTCAACTTATGATTATTATTTATCCTTTTATTTAAGTTTCTTGTAAAATTCAAGAAGGTGCTTCTTTCTTTTACACAGTACTGTATATGATCAGGAAACAGATGCAAGCCAAATAAAGGGGTAGAGGTGAGATAATGGAATTACCCTTTTTCATTTAAAAAAGAATGACTAACCCCATTTATCACAGATTCATTTTCTCGTCGGTGCCAAAACGAGCACAAAAGTGTAGCAACTTTTCCAAATTTATACTCGGTATCTCGAATAATAATCGACAGCCCCATGGTAAGGGCCGAAAATAAATCAACTCACACAACAAAAATATATTTAAATATTAATAACGCAGTTATAATACGTCACTAGTTAATTATTGCAAAATTGTTAGCGATAACTATTCACGTTTCAGAATTGTACTAGCGTTATCTTGGTTTTTTTTACTTATACGTTCCGGTTTTGATAACTTTATCTGTTGATCTGTTAAAACCACCAACTATAATCAGCTTCTCTTCTTAATTCCGTTCATTAATAATATCATGCAAAATGTAAAGAAATGAAAATCCTGTCTTGCGAGTACTTACAGTTACTCGCAAAATTATTCATACTTTATGCTGATTTATGTATAAAAAAGTAAAAGCAATGTTTCTCTTGTGTAATAATAATAATAACAATGTAGTAAATGCATATCATAAATATGTATACTTGAATATTCCATTAAAAAATTTGAACTGTAAATAGTGAAATATTAAATATAAGAATAGAGTTGCTATATTGATAGAAATAATGCGTTCTATCAATGCATTTAACTAGTAACTAGCATGCATTCTAGTAACTTCTAATAACCTATGAACAATACACCGATCATGTTTACCAAACATTAGAAACTGATCACTAAAGATTGATATATAACCCCTTTCCACATTAATTTTCGTAATTCTGCATACATATTTCGACAATCATCAGCAGATAATTAAGCAGTGTCGCACCTGTGTGCGTCTTGGCTTTCAACGGTACGTATCGTGTGCGGAATTGGTTTTTTCGTACGGGTATTTCTTGCCGTAGTTCCCCAGGTGCGACACTGCTTAATTACCTGCTGATGATGACAATTTAGTTGTCGAAATACGTATACAGAATTACGAAAATTAGTGTGGAAAAGGGTTATATATTAATCTTTAGTGATTAAGTTAACCAACCACAGGCTTCATCAAAATCACCTATGTACATTTAAAAATTGTTAAAGTAAAAGACTGCTTCAAGAGCATGTCTCGGATAGAAGTAGTTAGGGACTTATATAACAACATAACTATCTAGTTGTGTCTTTTCGGAATTCTCTAAATCAAATAGAAAAGTATTTTACCCAAAACCCAACACCACTGTTATTCCTACATACTTTTTAGGCTTTTTTACTCGAATATAAATGCGAAATCAACTAGAAAATAATATTGAATGTTAATTTGTCATTGAAGGTTGATATATAACCAGTGTGCGTTTTGGCTTTCAACGGTATACATCGTGTGCGAAATTTGTTTCGTACGGGTATTTTGCCGTAGTTTTCCAGGTGCGAAACCGTTTAATTATTTGCTGATGATGACAACTTAGTTGTGTCGAAATACGTATAAGGAATACGAAAATTGATGTGAAAAGGGTTCATATATTAACCTTTAGTGATTAATTACCAATTTATCATTGTTAAAAAGAAAGCTTCCTATCTTGAAATTCTCATAAATTAGTCCAGTGAATATTTCTAATTTTTTTCAAATAATTTGTTTTTTAAAGTGTTTTCCACATGGATCACTTTATGTTTATTTAACTAACAATTGGTTTCAATTTAAGATATAAATGACATTCAATATTGCATATAATTATGCGTTTTTACGATGTGAAATTGAAATATTCTAATTTTAGCCGCTTTTTACATCGTATTTATGTATAATGTAGAATTTTTTTTGAAAAACTTCCTGGTTTTTGCGCCAGATTCGAGTCTCATGGTAAACGAGCATCCTTAGACCACGGTGAATGGTGAATTTGAGTCTTCTGACGTGCAATAATTTATTCGGTAGATTGCTAATACACAAATATATATGTTTTTATAATACAATTTATGACACGTTACTTCTAACGTGTCATAAATTGTATTAAACAGTGAATTTGAGTCTTCACTCGAATTCAGCGTCTTCCATGGTCTATGGGTGAAGACACATGCACAGTTAGCGTAATATTGCGAGTTCGAGATTCGTGTGAACAGGAATTTTTTCAAAATTTGTATATATATATATAGATACATATGTATATATATATACATATATATATATATATATATATATATACGCATATTTTCAGGGTTTTTTAATGCATATATTGGGTCTGGGAAAAAGTTCGTGGCGTTTTTCCCGATAGATGGCATTGGTTGCCGATAACTAAAGAACAACAAGTCACAGCGACACCACCGACGGCTCGTTTTTTAGATGACCTTCCGAACGTTAGTTTGAGCGTAGAAACATTGTAATCGGTGCAGTGGTTGGAAAGTTATTCGCACTTGAAAATGGAGAAGAATAATGAGAAATTTCGCTATATTCTGCAATATTATTATGATAAGGGGAAGAACGCTGCGCAGGCTTGTGATAAAATTTATGCTGTGTACGGTGAAGGTACTTTATCGAAATCTGTTGCGCGGAAATGGTTCGCTCGCTTTCGTTCTGGAAATTTCAATGTGAAAGATGAGTCACGCTCCGGTCGTCCAATCACTGAAAAATCTGATGAAATTCTTGAAAAAGTCCAACAAGATAAGCATATCAGCAGTGTCGATATTGGCATGGAGCTAGGCATTGACCACAAAACTGTTTTGAACCATTTACACAAAGCTGGTTACAAAAAAAAGCTTGACGTATGGGTTCCTCATGAGTTGAGCGTGAAAAACATGATGGACCGAATTAACATCTGCGATGCGCTGCTGAAACGGAATGAAATCGAGCCGTTTCTGAAACGTTTAATAACCGGAGATGAAAAATGGATTACGTACGATAATCGGAAGCGTAAAAGATCGTGGATAAAGGATGGTGAGCCGTCACAAGCGTTCGCTAAGCCAACATTGACGCCAAAAAAAGTGATGCTGTGTGTATGGTGGGACTGGAGGGGAATCGTCCACTACGAGCTACTTCTAACTGGTCAGACGATTGATTCTCAACTCTACTGTGCACAACTAGAGAGATTACGCCAGGCGATTGAAAGAAAACGGCCCGAATTGATTAATAGGAAAGGTGTTGTCTTCCATCATGACAACGCCCGACACACACTTCTTTGATGACCCGTCAAAAATTGAGAGAGTTTGGTTGGGAAGTTTTGATGCACCCACCTTACAGTCCGGATATAGCACCCTCTGACTATCATCTGTTTCGATCTCTGCAGAACTCTCTCAATGGAATTAAGTTGGTTTCAAAAGAAGCCTGTGAAAACTACTTGATTCAGTTTTTCGACCAGAAACCACAGAAGTTTTTCACCGATGGATCATGGATCTACCAAAAAAATGGCGAAACATTGTCGATAATAATGGAGCATATTCGGTTTAAATGAATTCGTCCACGCGCCATGCGGGGACCAGTTGAATTTTACTGAAAAAACGCCACGAACTTTTTCCCAGACCCAATATATATATATATATACATATATATATATATATATATATATACATATACATACACATACATACATACATACATACATATACATACATATTGTGTTTTTGTAGTTTTTTAGTAATAATAAATACATTTACTTTCTCAACAAAATAACTCAATAACAAGACAAAATTACCAAAGGTATTATAAACACATATCTAAAAAAATTAAAGATACATACAGATTTGAGGCTCGCGCGGGGAACACAAATTTTTTCAAGAAACTTCTGCATTATATATACAAAGTAAAAATTGGTTAAAATTAACGTTTCTCAGTAACTAGATTTTAAAAATTTTTTAATTTTTAAAAATTCTCATAAATTTAATTTATTCGTCTTCTATATACATTATTTTATATTCATAATTCGACGTACGACGTTGTTACTAATTAAATAATTGGCGTAAGGAGAATCACTTTTTTTATTTACGTATTATTTACTAAGTTTTAATATACATTTGTACAAACACCTTCCTGTTTATCCAACATAAATACCGGGAAATGTACCACAAATGAACCTAATAGACTCCTGTAGCTGCAATTGCAGACAGTTCAAATTTAATCACAACTTGTTCTGTGTCTAAAAACCGAAGAGATAGGCAAGATATTTCTGAAGAATCCGCATATGAACTTCAAATATCCCAAAAAGCAGGAAAATATCTATAATTACAGTAGAATGAAGATATGGTCGCGGCAAAACGCCTTAAAATATTTGTAATATATATGTACGCATGTGCACATATGTATGTATATATAAGTATGCTGTTATTGTAGAGAGTGGGTCTGGGTGGTAGGAACAAAGTTAGTGTTACGTTCAGCATATATGCAAATAATGTTGCCTATATTTTTAATATAATGTTCACAAATTTTATCATTTTATTTATAATTATTTAATCACTTGTTAATTTTACTAATTTGATTAAAGAAAGTTTGTATACATTGAAAATATAATGCTCCAAAAACGGCGAAACGCCTCGAGGTGAATTCAAAATTACTATTGAGCGATTATAATATATCGTAAACAACAAATAGTTACATAGACTTACTTTAAAAAAACCGTCAATGTCAATACAAAAACTGCATGAAATGCCCTTATTGATAAAATTTATGCATATAAAATTCTCTTTTATATGCTCTTAACTTTAACTTTTAAAAGAGAATATTATTTTAATTTATTTAAACAATTTTTTTGCACTCTTTTGACGGAGGAAAAATCCTTTACGGATCACTAGTAGCGAAAGGGATAATCGGACGAAAATGTGTATCTCAGTGTACCTACTAAAAACCCTTCTAATTTACACCTTTGCTTCAGGACCACTTCCGTATTTCTTCAAAACTAAGGATGCTTTGCTTTTGCGTTATTAATTACTATATTGCATTTGTTTATTGTTTTTGGTTGGTTGTTTCTGCATCTAGTTTCAAATTCAAATAAATTTTTCATTTTTCTTCGACAATTGTTTGTATTTGTCAATATCATAATAAAAATATCTCGATATGTATTTATAAATTCCATAGACTTATTTCTTTCTCCGTATTGCAATCATATTCATACCCAAACAGAGTGATGACCAGGTTTTTGAGATCGAAAATTCAAACTTGATGTCGTATCGAAATTTTTTCTTTTAATCTTTCATCTGGAAGTATTGAATCTTTCATCTGAAAGTATTGAAGAGTGTGTTCTGTTGTTTATCCTCGTATTTGGGACATTTGAAGAGAGTGTGCGTTCTATATCATCTTCCAATCCTCTTTTTACAACCCTTCTCACATTCAACCAATGTGAGAACCAGGTTTTGAGGATCGAAAAATCGAACCGATATCGCCTCAAAAATTTTTCTTTTAGCCTTTTATTTCGAGTATTAAAGAGAAGGTGTTTTGCTTCACTTTTCAACTCTCTATTTCCAACCTACCTCAGGCACAACCAGGGTGTGGATCAGATTCTTTAAATCGAAAAACCTGCCCGATATCGCCGTATCTAGGGCATTTAAAGAGCGTGTGTTGTATATCACCTTTCAACCCTTCTCAGACTCGACCAGGACCAGGTTTCCGGAATCGAAAATTCGGATCGATATTGCCTTGAATTTCTTTTCCTTTTATCCCCCATCTGCAGCATTTAAAGAGAGTATCTTCTGCATCATCTTCCTCCATGCAGCAACTGCAGGCATGGGGGATACCGTTCGTTTACTTCCGAACAAATATTTATTGAAATGACCATATGCTGAGACAGCTTGTGTAAACTAATGGTGGACATATTGGGCTAAAATTTATTCTAGGTGCAGTAGACATGTTACATTTAATTATGAAATTCAATCTCGTTCATATGACCACCGTAAGCAGGTTTGCAATGATCAATTCTTTCGAGTCAATTTTTCACCACCCTTTCACACATATTGTCCGGAACGTTGACAATTTCGCGATCTGTATTATCACTAACTTAACCCATAAAAAGAAATCCAATGGCGTTAAATCGCATTAGCGAGGTGGCCGAGAAAAGGTACGGTCATCTTTTCTCGAGATTATACGGTTACACAACTTCCCCTTCAATAGATTAATTGTTTGACCAGCTGTGTAGCATGTGGCACCATTTTGTTGGAACCACATATCACCAATGTCCAGTCCATCCAATACTTGTCAAAAATAGTCTTTCAATATGGCTCGATAGCGAATTCCATTGACCGTATCATGGTGATCATTTTCATCAACGAAAAAATATAATCCAATCACACCTCCGGTGTGAAATCCACACCACACGGTCCCTTTTTGTGGTTGTAATGGAGTCTCTTGAAGCACATATAGATTTGTTGCTGTACAATAATGCATAATTTGCTTACTGACAAAGTCATTAAGCCAACAATGATCATCGCTGAAGATGATTTTTCGACGAAATTCAGGATTTTCTTCAAACTTTATCGGAGCCCAATCGGAGAAGTTTCGGCGCTTCAAATGATCAAGAGGCTCCAGTTGTTGAGTTAATTTGATCGTGTAAGGGTGTAAGCCAAGATCTCTACGCGAAATTCGCCACATTGTGGTTTAAGAGATTCCCAATTCCCGTGAACAACGTGGAATCGTCTGATTAGGTTCATTTTGAACTGACGCACTTACGGCAGCGATATTTTTGGTACTTCGACCGGTGCGTTGTCTCTACTGGCACAGACACATCCAGTAGTGAATATTTTGATTCGAATTGATCCACTATAGTATGCACAGCCTGTCTAGTGGAACGATTATTACGACCCAAAATTGGAGTAAGCACTTTTAAAGTTGTGACCATCGACTCAGAATTGCGGTGGTAATTTTTATAATTTCCAAACGTTACTCGTTCGTGAACTTCACCATGATAAAAATGTTAACGTTTGGACGCTGACAGATCATGAAAAACGTTCAAGAGTGCGTTCGTATAAAAAGAAAAAATTGTTATGTCCCTATTGGAAAATCCTTTATATATACACATATATATGTTTATTATAACAGCACCTAAATTACTCAATTCATCGTTCACGCAAAAATTTCGGAATTAAATCCACTTTCCCAACACCTGAAAAATGATGATATTTCGCGTAATAATTGACCCGACCGACGAATTCTCTCCGCAAATGAGCTTTTCAAATCAGCATTCACACTCGTACGCAATTCATCCATGCATACTCGAAATGCTCTTCATTGCAATATTCATTTTGTCACCCGTTATTTCTGTTGTATTCCAAATTGTACAAAACGCGCGGCGTAGTGGCTCTGACGGTCGGCTCAATCGATACCGTTCGCGTACACATTCCTCCCTTATTTCCTCCGCCGCTTCGTTACAGGGGTGGCATTTTTATTTCGCTTCTGAGGGTTCGGTTCGGAAACGGCGCCCTTTTCGAAGGGTTATTTTAAAGGATCTCTCCGGCGGAAAGCGGCAGACACACGTTTACCGATTCGATTTAACCATTTTTTTTTGTATGTAACCATCGCGACCATGATGGTGATTAGATTATGTTCGTTTAGGACGAACGAGCGAGCTAAGTGGTAACGCGCGGAGATGCGACGGTTATTTCTCTCCACATAACGAGATTATTAAGCGTACATATGCTCCAGCAAAACATGTACACAGCGAATTCCCGAGCGAATCGACCAATAAATTTTAATACGCTCGCATAGGCAATGTGCTTTGGTATCGATTAATGGAAGAGAAATGGCATTAAATGGGCACTTCTTTATGGGAAATTTTTAATATCGTTTGCATTAAGCTCGATTCTACGAAATACAGTGCTACGAATAATTATAAATTCAATTTTATTTTTATTATTATACAATAAAAGAACTTTCCAGAAGTCTTACATAGGAATGATTCTAAAGTAATATAAAGTATTTTTAGAAACAAAAATTCGACACATCCTTTTAAATATTACCACAAAGAAAATGCTTAAAAAAGATGATTGCATTGCTGAGAATTATTACAAACTCTTGCTTGATTTTTGCTTTATATTTAGTACATTGCCCTTATTTTTGGCCACGACAAGTAATCGACGAGGAACACTATCGACAAGGCTAAGAGTTTCAGTAGGAATGTCACTCTACGTATTGATGATCCTCGGCTCAAAAGACACCTTTTCTGGATCTTACACTTTTCTTGCCGGGACTTCGCACAAGTTTTCCGTCGGATTTGAATCTGGGCTGACAGATGACTATGGTCAAAGTTGGATACTGAAGGCTCTGAACTTTTTGTAGGTTTTGCCGCGTAGATAGGAACGTTATATCTGGTGAAAAATGGAAAATGATTTCGTCATTTTCAAAGAGCGGTAAAAATAGTAGAAGATGTTGTTCATTCGTCCAAATGTACGAGGGTCATCTGAAAAGTTTCCAACGCGAAGATGGCAGCCCTCATCAATAAAAGCTAAGGAATGTAGTTGTGTATTTATTGTCAGGCACTCAACAAAGTTTCAGCCATTTTGGACGCGCAGTTGTTATTTGACAGTCGTTTGAGTGAGTCGATGTGAGTGTCGAGTATCGAGCTGTTATTAAATATTTGTCTTTGAAAGGCAATACCCCTACGCAAATTAAAGATGAGTCGGACTCTGTGTACGAGGACTCTGCACCATCGTTTACCACAGTGAAATTTTTGGCAGCTGAATTTAAACGCGGCCGTAAGAGCTTGGGAGACGATGAACGTTCGGGACGTCCAAAAACTGAAACTACTGATGAAAACATAGCTAAAGTTCACCAATTGGTGCTAGACGACCGTCGAATTAAAGTGTGGGAGATAGGAAAGGCTATGAATATGTCCAAAGAACATGTTTGTCATATGTTAAATCAAGATTTGGGCATAAGAAAGCTGTCCGCGCGTTGGGTGCGCGTTTGTTAACGTTAGACGAAAAACGTGTTCGAACGAACATTTCCAACGCTCTGTTGGCGCAGTTTAGGTGCAGATTAATTACTGTAGATGAAACTTGGATACACCATTATACGCCCTAAACAAAAATACAGTCAAAATTGTGGACCGCAAAGGGGAATCGACTCCAAAACAAACAACTGTTTTTTCGCCTGGGAAATAGATGGCGACCGTTTTTTTGGGAGAAAATCCTGTTTCACCAAGACCACGCGCCGTCTCACACCATGGCGAAAATCCACGAATTCCGGTTTGAACTGCTTGACTATCCGTCTTACTCACCTGGTCTTGTCCCCAAGCGACTTCTTTTTGTTCCCTCATCTAAAAATTGCGCTGGGAGGACAAAGTTTTTCGTCAAATGTCTTGTACCTTTGTTAGGTCAGAAAGTTTTCAGACCACCCTCGTAAAAGCGATTTGAGATCTTAATTCACTTTTAAATTCAGCCCAGATCATAACAGCTCAACTTCTTGAACTCTTTTCGACCTAGAACCCTTTTCATTCCGTAAATCGTTCTAGTAATAACCAAATCCATCTGGATTTCTCAGAGAATTTGAGTCTAGTATCAACGTGATTTTGCTTGAGAGGTGGCTTATAAATGCACTTTGTATACTATCTGCTTCGAGCTTCCGGGCTGGACACGACGTATGGGACATCCATTTACTGCATGAAACTGACACTGACTTTGGTTTAGCGACGCGGTCCAATTACATACAGTACTAAGATGATGGTTTAGCCTTTTCACTATTTTAGATGAAGAGATTCCAATGAAATTTTCCTCAGCGTAGCCCGCTTTTGAATTTAAGAGAATTTTAAAGGCGGTCCTGGCCGGTTATTCTTGCCATAATTTTCCCCAGAAGCAACTTTAAAAAGTTTTTGTACATCACATTGCGATTTGTTATTTTTACTAGCGATTTTTCTCTATGTTTTTCCACAATCTTTTAAGTCTATAATTCTTTGCTTTTCGATTTTGATGTGTTTGTATGAACCGCCTGCAAACAACAACAAAGCTTCCAAAATAAACCTGTTTCGACCGCTAAATTAACAGCGCCATTAAAAAGTCATCAACAGCGATCTTGAAGGACATCTCTAAAGATGAACTTAAAAATTCATTCGACATGTTACTTGACCGTCAAAAACGTTGTGCTGAAGCCGAAAGCGACTACTTTGAATAAAATAAATGAATTTTACCAATATAGTAAGCTTTTGTTTTTATTATAAAAAAGTTCAATTTTCTCTGTGACACACTGTGTACTTTGCGCTTATTACTACGAACTTTTACCTTAAACTAGGCTCAAAGTATTATAGCGTAGTAAAGCAAATATAAGGCTTTAAGAAATCTACCTGTTTTTCTTTAAAAACGGCAGGTATATTCCATTAGTGAGAGTTACACTCTTTTATTAAATATTGTAGATTAATCAATTAGGACTAGTAATAATACTTAAGTACCAACTTAAATAAATTGTAAAACAAGGAATTCATCTAAACAAGTAGCAACGATTTCAGAGATCAGCTGATAAATGACGCTCTTAAACGCAAGCCAAACTTTTAGTTTATCCAATTTAAAACTTTTTTTTAATAAAAATACATACGCATTTATTAAGAACATTATCGTTGGAGGAAATATATTGTCACGGATGTATACAGAGCGTATTGAAAATCGTTTGCATTACTGCTGCTACACAACATCCAAAGAAACCGTTAAACCAGCTGAAATTTTCGCCGCGGAACTTTTAAGACATTCACCACGGCATCGGCATAAATCTAATAATAAATTCGAAATGAATGAATCTTATTTTAGAACTAGAGAGAAGACGGGATACGCAAAAACGCGCCGATATTCCTCGCGTGGAAGTACAGTCCCCCCTTTTGATTTTCTTCTACCAATTAATATGAAAGCGGCTGCGTAAACATGGACAAAAAGTAAACGATATCCATAGGCTCACACTCATACACATACAGTAGCGAGCATCAAAAATGCAACGCCTATTAACATAGTGTGAAGGTGTGATTCTTTAAAAACGTTACTAATAAATTTATATTTTTGTATGATTTTTAGTTCGCTACAGTTGTGATAGACTAGGTAGGTGAAGGTGCTATGTCTTCATACCAGGTCGGCTGAAAAGTCCCCGGTCTGACACATAGATGGCGTTACTGTTATTAAATCCATATGTTTTTTAGATAGTACTAACCTTCAAACGAAACGTGTCAAAATTTGACAGCAATCCGACCATTAGTTACTGAGATATTGCGTTAAGAGTGAAGATACTTTTGTTATTTAAAAAAATGGAAAAAAAAGAATTTCGTGTGCTGATAAAGTACTGCTTTTTGAAGGGAAAAAATACCATTGAAGCAAAAGCATGGCTTGATGAGGAGTTTCCGGACTCTGCGCCAGGAAGATCAACCATAATTGATTGGTATGCTAAGTTTAAACGTGGTGAAATGAGCACCGAAGACGGCGAACGCAGTTGACGACCAAAAGAGGCTGTCACCGACGAAAACATCAAAAAAGTTGGCAAAATCATTTTAAATTACCGTAAAGTAAAGTTGATCTAGATAGCTGACATCCTGAAGATATCAAAGGTACGTGTTGGACACATCGTACATGAATATTTGGGCATGCGGGAAGCTCTGTGCAAAATGGGTGCCGCGCGAGCTCACATTCGATCAAAAACAACAACGAGTTGATGATTCTGAGCTGTGTTTGAAGCTGTTAAATCGTAATAAAACCGAGTTTTTGCGTCGATATGTGACAATGGATGAAACATGGATTCATCACTACACACCAGAGTCCAATCGACAGTCAGCCGAGTGGACTGCACGCGATAAACCGGCTCCAAAGCGTGGAAAGACGCAACAGTCAGCTGGAAAAGTTATGGCGTCAGTTTTTTTGGATGCGCATGGAATAATTTTCATAGATTATCTTAAAAAGGGCCAGTCCATCAACAGCGACTATTATACAGCGTTATTGGACCGTTTGAAGAACGAAATCGCAAAAAAAACGGCCCCATATGAAGAAGAAGAAAGTGCTGTTTCACCAAGACAATGCACCGTGTCACAAATCAATGAAAACAATGGCCAAATTAAGTGAACTGGGTTTCGAATTACTTCCCCATCCACCGTACTCTCTAGATGTGGCCCCCAGCGACTATTTCCTGTTTGCAGACCTCAAGAGAATGTTCGCCGGGAAGAAATTTAGCAGGGATGAGGAGGTGATCGCCGAAACTGAGGCCTATTTCGAGGCTAAAGACAATTCGTACTACAAAAATGGTATCGAAAAGTTGGAAGAACGCTATAATCGGTGTATCGCCCTCGAAGGCAACTATGTTGAATAATAAAATCGAATTTTGCCAAAAAACTGTGTTTTACTATGGTAGACCGGGGACTTTTCAGTTCGACTGTTAAGTTTAATTAATACTTTTTTATTTAATGAGAAAGTTACGTATTCTTTGCGAGCAAAAAAAATGCAACTGTTTATAGTTTAACATATTTATTTAAATTCAAACATACTTTCTTGGTAAATTTAACTTAAATCTAATATTTAGTAGCGTAGGCATTATTTTTTATCACCGCCTTTAATCTGGAAGGCATAGAATCGACTAGTACTATTATAGTATTTAAGGGCATTTTACCCCACTCTTCTTTTAAAATTGATTCCAATTCTTTTATATTGGATGGATTTTTCTGCTTTACTTCCCGATCTACAAGCTCCCATAGATTTTCTATGGGGTTTAGATCGGGAGATTGTGATGGCCAGTCCAAAACTTGCACATCATTATCGTTTAAGAAGTTTCGAACTAAGCGACTTGAGTGCTTGGGATCGTTATCGTGCTGAAATATGCTGCCAGGCGCCATTTTTTCACGAAGGTGGGGTACCATGTGCTGTGAAAGTATATCACAGTATTTATTTGCGTTCATTGTCCCTTCAATTTTGATTAACGGACTGACTCCATTACGGGAGAATGCACCTAGAAAGAGCTATCATATGTTCAGTGCTTTATTTTTAAATATCTTGCTTCTTACCCCACACCATTATTGATCCCCCACCATATTTGTCTGTTGGTAGCTGAAATTTAGGACGATATCTTTGATTGGGTGGTCTACAAATGTAATTTATTCCATGCGAGCCGAATAAATTAAATTTACTTTCATCGCTCCACAAGATCTTAGACCACTGCTCACTTGACCAATGCTGATACCGTTTAGCAAAGTCAAGACGTTTCTTTTTGTTGACTCTACTTATCATGAGCTTTTTTGCTGGTCATCTAGCATGCAAATTGGCTTCGCAGAGCCTTCGACGTGAAGTGTGTACCCCAATAGAGACACCCATTTGCCCATTAGCGAAACTGGCAACGTCTACTGTCGTCTTTCGTGGATCGTTTTTTACTAATTTTAACATTCGACGATCTTGGCGAGCTGTAGTTTTGCGAGGGCGATCCCTGCCTGATTTTCTTTCAACACTTTTCGCGTTAAAACGAGAAGCTACACGACTTATTGTAGATTTGTTAACTCCAAAAAGAAGTCCAATTTGTCGCATGCTTTTCCCTTCGCCTAATAATTTAATAATGGCTTTTTGCTATGTGTTGATAGCTGTTTCTATTATAAAGTAAACATTGACAAAATAAATATAGCAATTTTTATTTAAAAAGCAAACTTAACTTACTTTAACGGTTGCTTCTTTGCGTTGCATTTTTTTTGCTCGCTGAAATTATTTGCTTCTGACCTTAAAGATGGAATTTCAAACTTTGTGTATGAACAATTTAAACAGAATGTTTTAGAATTGCTTACTCACAAACAAAAGGATATACTACCCAAAGGAGACATGAATTAGTTACCGTTATTTTAAAAGAGATTCGTTGTAAGGTTGTGTATTACAGAGTTGCATTTTTTATGCTCGCTACTGTATATACATTAGTACAACTGAAAGTCACAGATACACAGCGAAAAAAATTGTTACGGGTCATGCGTGTTAATAAAACAAGACGCCATGGTTTCAATTAAATGAAGACATCGTACGCTTCTGCACGGCATTTATCAAAGAATTGTAATATTGGACGCTACCAAAATAGAACAAACAACTAATGTATTGTGACTGGCGGCGCGTATAATATTGACGTCTGCTGTGTGTGTGAATTTCAAATCTCTATGCATCCACTGAACAGCTTGCAGAAACTGATACTCTTCACTGCGAATGTATTTTAAATGAATAGCATTTAATAAATAAAAGCGAAAACAAAATAAAGTGAAAAATTAAAACATATCTCGATATTTAATAATACTAATAATATCTTTTATTTCTACTGCAACAAGCAACACACTTTTTTAAATTTTTTCTTATCTGAAAGTACATGAATAAATATGAAGTCGTATATACACTTTTAATCATATAAATACATCGTGACAATGTGAAAAATACAAAGGAATTAAAAATGGGACCCCGGGAAAACTCGTGCATTGACGGTTGACGCTTCGGACGTCATTGTTCTATAAACAGACCGATTGATATATTAAATACCAATAAAATGTGCTTTATTTTAATTCAAATTGCTTTATTTATATCGCAATGAACAATAAAATGGCTTACGTCATCAAATCATGCGCGAAGTGTGACGTTACGAAACCAAATACCACAGCAAATGGCGTACCATTGGTGTACTATTATTAAAAGGAATAAGCAAACTGCATAACATACTTTCCGGGCTGGAACCGCGTCACTGGTATAACTGCCGACGTTCCGGACCCACTGGTATGGGACATCTTCAGTGCTCAACTACTGCTACTGTCTATCGCACTGAAACTGTTTCAGTGCGACAGACAGTAGCAGTAGTTGACAGACAGACAATAGCAGTAGTTGAACCCTGAAGATGTCCCATACGAGTGAATACGAAACGTCGGCAGTTATACCAGCCCGGAAGCCCAGAAGAAGATAGTATGGACCACGACCGCGGAAGTCTACGTACCAGATTAAACTATATAACATCTCACGAAATATGATGGAATCGCTTTGGGAATATTGGTTAATAAATCAGAGCGCCACTGTTCGTTACCTAGCAACAGACAATGTGACGTAATGTACCTTTCTGTAACCGAAGGGACTATACCACTGTGCCGTTGTACCACAATATACAAGCAGCAGCATTAAAACGCCTGATATCAGTTTTGTCAACGTTTCAAAGCATCCCAAAAGAAGAAAAATGCGAACAATTACTCATTTGCCTCCATATGATACGATTAATTACTTAAGCTCTTGTTTAAATACATCACTATTTACTTCCTACAAAGAGTAAGAAATTAGACTTTCATTATTTGCTATAAACAATATTTTATCATTCTTAATTATATTTATAATGATTTCTGTATTGTATATCTTTTACTAATTACACTTCGCAATTTTTCGCTGAAAATACCGTTTCAAAAGCTCTATTTAGCGAGACGACACGCCCATGTTCATTCGTTCGTCCATTCATATGTTTGAACGAAAGAATTTTTCATCATTTTTCTGTGTCAAAAAGGTACGGTAAACCCACAAAGAATCGTTCATTAATAACACAAGTTTACCTGATGAGAGGTGAATTCCTTGAAACGCATAGTAAACAGGGTGTTATTAACATTTAAATAATTCTATTAACGTTCATCTATTGGCAATTCGCCAAGATTTTAAAGTGTTCCATCTATTTACGCACTGCGTAACTATGTTACCAATTTTAACGATACGACACGCCCGTGTTCTTTGGTTCGTACATTTATATATTTGAACGAAAGAGAGAGGTATTGTTTTTCATGAAAAATTCAAATTTATTGGAAAAAAATTATTGAAGTTCAACTGATGAAATACTTAACTTCAATTGGGACGAGCATCAAAACAAAATACTACACATATTAAAGTTCAAGAAAGTTATAGCATAATATTTAAGTTAGTCGCTTTTTTTTATATATTTTTTAGACAATTGTTCGTTTAATTCTTTAAACATTTCTATTATGTGTTTGTTTACACATTCTAAAATAAAAACCGTTTTACAGCTTTTACGTATACTTGGGTGTTCCTCTATCTATTTTGATTCGTTTATATTTTACTTATTTTAATATGTATGTAAACAATTGCTTTTTGTGACGCATTAATTTAAGAATATCGGCATTACAATAATATTCTAGGATGTCGAATAAGTTTTCGCTGTTTTTCCAAACAATGGCGTTACCCAAACTGCACGTAGTTTTATATGCGTAACTGTAAAGAACTAGTACGAGGGTAGCCGTTTATATTTCGGTAACTGGCAACACTCTTGTGTCGCCTCTGATCCGATGATTGTATAAGGAAGTTTGTCATTTTTGACAATATATTTACCTTGACAGTTTTATTATCCGGTCGCTATTTCTATTGTTGACAGTAATAAATCGTTTAACGCCAGAACAACTCATCCAAATTGTGGAAATTCACTTTGAAAAAAATAAATCTGTTCGCGAAGTTCATACAGCACTTCGTCCATTTTACAGTCAACATAATCGGCCTAATGCGCAAGCAATTCGTGCAGTTATTGATTGTTTTCGCATTAATTTTACTCTTCTCGATTCAAAACCATCAAAAAGACAAGGAAATGTGCGTACCGAAGAGAATATTACTGCTGTAGCGCGAAGTATTGAAGAACACGCGGAAATGTCGATTCGTCGTCGTACTCAACTTGTTGGCTTTTGTCCTTCGACTACGTGGAAAATTTTACGTAACTGTCTTGGCTTACGTGCCTATAAAATACAGCTCGTGCAAGAATTGAAGCCAAACTGCCATCGTTTGCGTCGCATTTTTGCTGATTGGGCTCATTTGAAACTGGCTGAATATGAGCATTCTTATCAAAGAATTGTGTTTAGTGATGAAGCTCGTTTCTGATTAAATGGCTACGTCAATAAGCAAAACTGCCGTATTTGGAGCGAAGATAATCCTCAAACCGTTAAAGAATCACCATTACATCCATTAAAATTGACTGTTTAGTGCTGTTTACACGCTGGCGGCATCATCGGTCCTTATTTCTTTCGAAATGAGGAAGGAGCTGCCGTTATGGTGAATAGCAAGCGCTATAGAGCCATGCTGACTGAATTTTTGTTTCCAAAAATTAATCAGCTAAACATCGACGACATTTGGTTCCAACAAGACGGCGCAACTTGCCATACAGCGCTTAACAATCGATTTATTGCAAAATCAATTTGGTGACAACTTTATTTCCAGAAGTGATCCTGTTCACTGGCCCCCTCGTTTGTGCGAATTAACGCCTCTGGATTACTTTTTATGGGGCTATGTTAAGTCATTGGTTCATGCCGGCAACCAGCAACTCTTGAAGCATTGGAAGCCAATATTCAAGCCACCGTCGACACCATACGGCCAGATTTATTGGAAAAAATAGTCAGAAATTGGACTGATCGAATAGACCATGTAACTCGTAACCGCAGCGGATATATACCGGAAATCATATTTAAAAATAAATGCCATGAAATTATCTACGAGATTATAATAAAAAAATTTCATTCCCACAATATTTCTATCTTGTATTATCATTTAAAGTTCTCAAGCTCTTAAAAAACACCGTTATATGAAATGTAAACATATTCCATCTTAATTTCTCTTACTAGTCATTATATTCATAGCCACGATTATGATATGTAATAAGTACCCTGTTTTATTATTATTTTAACTCTAAAAAAAGAGTAATCTGTCTACATTTGTGCGCAGCTGTATATAGTTTCACCTATACCCGACGTTTAAAAGTGTTAGAAACAAGGTTCGGAATATGATCGCAGTTTTGGACGTTCTTGTATCTGACGGTTCTGTTTCTAGATCGAGATATTGATTTTTTTTCCACGCTTCCCGTCGCAGAGTGAATAGGGGAGTCTTCAAAGAAAAGAAAAGAAAAGAATAGTACTGTAAAGGACCAACAATCAAACATTAGAATCCCATTCGCAAAAGTTGCATATTCAATGCGAATTCTTCTCACAAAATCGATTTCTGTTATTCACAATTCGAACATATTAACGAGTATAGGACATCTCTAAAAATATATATTAATTCACTGTTGAATATGACGGAGAAAACGAATTTCTCAAGGTGTAAAATATTAAATGGGAACAGTGGGATATAAAATGTCGATAATAAGTTGCGTTCGTCGCATAAAAATTTTTATTATCCATCCACAAAGATAAATTTGACTTTTTGATATCCACGTTTGTATGTCAGAAATTTCGGTCAAGTATGACAACAATTATATCTATGGTTATCGAACTAATAACATTAGTAATAATAAAATTATCTGTTAGGAGAGATAATTTATATGCGTCCTTGGTTTTATTAAATGCTAGTCGATTTATGATAATCAATAATCAATTACGTTGTTGAACGAAGGCGATGAAATATTTTTCGTAATGCAGGTGTAGACAGGAAAATGTCTTGCCTAGTATAATTAGTTTAGATGTTTACATACACGTTAGATTGGTGCACACGGAATGTTGATTTTGTTAAGTGAAATTTAAAACTAATATTTACGAGGGTGCATCAAATGAAAACCTTAAAATTGTTATAAATTTTATATTGGTGGTAATTTTAATGGAGCCTGTGGTTGATTATCTTAATTACTTAATTCTTTCCACATTAATTTTCATATTCTGTATACGTATTTCGACAACTAAGTTATCATCAGCAAATAATTAAACAGCGTCACACCCGGAGTGTTTGTTTTAGCTTTCGACGGTACAGATCGGAATTTATTTCGTGCGGGTTTTTGCCGTAGCTTTCCAAGTGCGACACTGTTTAATTATCTGTTGATGTTAACAACTTAGTTGTCGAAATACGTATACCGAATACGAAAATTAGTGTGGAAAGGGGTTATATATCAACCCTAAGTTTATATTGTAACAAATAAGGGAATCGTTTTTCAATCTAGTCTCCCCGACGTTGAATGCAAATATGCCACCGCTTCAAAAGTACATAAACATCTCGTTTAAAGAATTCTTTTGATCGTGACTGTGAACTATCGCTTTTGCGTGGGTTGTCTTTTATGTTTTGCATATAAAATTGAAATAAAATAGTAGATAGCTTTTAAAGACTTCATTGCACTATGTACGATAGAACTTTTCCCACGTACAATGACACTAGAAAAGTACGAGTTAGTTCATGTTACATAAGAATTCATTATACCTATATTGTCATTTATTCAACAGTATTTGTAAAACTAAGAGTTTTCATTTTGTCAAAGCATACACTAATGTAATGTGCAGTCAGTTACAAAAGTATTCTTACAAATGTGAACATCATAAAGCATATTTGCTTTCATTTAACAACGTTAAAAATTTCCAAAAACTTCTAATAACAATATGAATACTTGTTATTTTCAATCATCATAAAGCATCCGGTGCGTAGACTTCCGCGGTGGTGGTGTATACTATCATCTTCTGGGCTTCCGGGCTGGAACCGCGTCACTAGAAACGTCGGAAGTTATACCAGTGACACGGTTCCAACTTGGAAGCCCAGAAGAAGATCATAAAGCATATTTACTCCGTTTAACAATGTTAAAAATCTCTAAAAACCTCTAATAACAATATGGAAACTTATTATTTTCATTCAGTTTTTTATAAGATATTTCTTTGTTGTAAGCCATAAATTTGGAAAAAATTTGGTAGATCCTGTTCATAGTATCACGTATTTGCGAAAAATAAATATTGGTACTTTTACAAAGACGAGTTGTAAAAGTACACACGCCCGCAACACTACAAAAAGAAAAAAAAATCCTTTGGCCAAATAGCCAAATTGATCGGAGAAACGCGGTCTGCAGTGCACGTTGAAAAACAAATATTCAAAACATCCTGAACTGTTGTAATTTTACCGAAAAATATGGGTCCAAAAATTCTAAAACTTAGGTTAATAAACGCACTGAGGATGGCCGCGCAAATGGAATTTGATACTGGAAATAAAGTTCTGTGAAGCTATACTACCTGGTGGCCTAATTGGAAGGACAGCCGTCTAGTAAACGCCAGATAGAAGTTCGAGTCCTTCTCCAGCGTAGAAATTTTTAACTCATTTCTGTGATTTAATCACTTAAGGTTGATATATAACCCATTTCCACATTAATATTCGTATTCCGTGTACGTATTTCAACAACTTGTCATCATCAACAGATAATGAAACAGTGTCGCACCTGGAAAACTACGGCAAAAATACCCATACGAAACAAATTCCGTACACGATCTGTACCGTTGCAAGCCAGTGCGCGTGTTGGCGACTTTGGTGTTATATGAATTTTAAGGACTTTATTAATAGTTTTATTGTTTTATATTCTTAATACGTGAAAATAATAAAGGAACGTAAATATGTGTTAAATACAGCCATTGTGTAACAGTCGTAGTTTGGAATTTCTACTTCAATCTGAATATTTCACCTGTTGTAAATAATAAGACAAATAGAATTGTGGCTATTAACAGCTACTTTAGCTAAATATTGCCTGACATTTTTTCTTGTAGTAATTAGAAAAATAAATAAGGCCCTCACTAAATATATATTTAATAAATTTATACAATATTTTGAAAATTAATTGTTGTTCAAAAAATGCTACAGATCATCGTGTACGGAATTTTGTTGATGATGACAACTTTTTGTTGTCGAAAAACGTACACAGAATACGAAAATTAAGGCGTAAAAGGGTTATATATATCAGCCTTAAGTGATTGAGTTAATCAACCACAGGCTCCATCAAAATTACCTAATTTCTATGATTTTAATTAACGATGGCATAGCAGAAAATAATAATTTCGCTATGAAGAGGATTTACCGAATTCGTTCAAAATTTACAATGGAGAAATATCTTATAAAAATAAAAATGAAGTAATCTGAAGATGTCCCATATGAGTGGGAACGAAACGTCGGCAGTTATACCAGTGACGCTGTTCCAACCCGGAAGCCCAGAAGAAGATAGTATAAAAATGAAGTGTTCGAAAACTTTGAGGATATTGGAATTAACAAATTCTTTTTTAGTTGTAATTAATAACAGTTTTCGTATTGTTAGGGATTTTCCGAGTTTTTTTTAATCTTGTTAAATGGAAGTAAATATCTGCTTCTGGGTTTCCGGGCTGGAACCGCGTCACTAGACGTTTCGTACCCATTTGTATGGGACATCTTCAGGGCTGAACTACTGCACTGAAACTGAGAAACAGTTTCAGTTTCAGTGCAGTAGTTCAGCCCTGAAGATGTCCCATACAAATGGGTACGAAACGTTTTGTGACGCGGTTCCAGCCCGGAAACCCAGAAGCAGATAGCATGGACCACGACCGCGGAAGTCTACGTACCAAAAGGAAGTAAATATGCTTTAGCATAGCCAGATGTCTACAGTTGAAGCTATTTAACATTCACGGAGTGTAGGAGTAGGAAAACTTTTGTGAGTGACTGTATATCTTGAGTTGTTTGCTTATGCAAGCATGTCCAGAAAAATTAAAATAAATACAAATATATATTTACGAATTCTATTTATGTTGGGTGCACTGAAAAGTTCTGCCCGTTCTTTAAATAAAAGAAAATATTTTTCTATATTTTAATAGTAAGCTGTATGTTCCAACATCTCTGCCAAATATGAAACATAAGACTCGAGATATTTTCACATTAAAAGTAGGTGTAATTTGGGATATTTAACATGGGAACATGAAAAAATTGTCTTTTTGCATTACACATTAATTCTCAATTAATTCAATTCTGAATTGAATTCTTGTTCTTAGAAAATTCTAAATAATACGAAATACTACCTCGTTTTTTGAATTATATATGTGGTGTTAAATTTAGCACTTGATATCCAGAAAGCTTAATAAAATAAACCAAATCTTTATGAACGAATGACCAGTACTAACATTTTCTTTTCTTTTCCAGGTGAGTAAACATCCCAAACCTTTTGCGTAAGTATAAAAAAGAAAATCAGAACCTTGCTGTATTTATTATACATTCGTTTTTTACGCGCGTTCCTATTTTGAAGTGAATATCTACTTTCTTATTGCGCTTTTCTTGGGATCAGTCCGAAATTCCTATTCTGTTCTTCTTGTGGCGTGTAGTGTGGAGTCAAGGAGCGCGTTTAAATACTTCGAATCAGACGCAATCTATTTATAGACAGTGTATTATTAATTCAATCAGAAGGAAAAAAAAGTGTCAGAAACATGTGCTAGGATCCACGTGTACTGCGTCGCGCTATTGTCAATGCACTTGATGTCCCTTGCGGCGACATCTGTGCGCGAATTTTCTAAATTTACGAATAGAGGCCTCTGTAATCTGTGTATTGAATATTATTTACACGCGTATGACGAAAGCGATGACTTTAAAACTCCCAATTGCATTTTTAAATTTATTATTATGCAGTTAAATTTTGATAGGTGAATTTAAAAAAAAAATGACAAATATGTACGATGTTTGTTTGGTTGAATACCTTAATAGGCAACTAATGCCAATTTAGAAACCAAAGCCAGTGGCGTCGCATACTATCATTACAATTAGTAAAAATCTAGTTTGAAATTTTTCAAGAATCTGCGAAGCACGAGATTTGTTTAGTAAGTCTTGTAATTGTATTGTGCGACACTGTAAATCTTAATTACAGAGGTTTTCTGTAATTAAGACACAGTGCCGCACAATAAAATTAGAACTACTGTATAAATTCAACTTTTTAATTTTATAAGACCAAATAACGACTTGACGTGAGCAACTGCTTATTAACATTCTAATATAAAGATTAACATATATTTTTAAATAATATGAATTAATATTTTATTAAGCCACCATTTGCTTTGGTCGCGGAAGCAATTCTTCTCGGCACGCTTCTGATACATGACGCAGCTAATTCCTTCAAATGCTGATTATTGCACCAAATATCCTCAATATTTTGTTTTAATGAAGCTAGAGTTGGATTTGAAGATGAGAAGTGAACAATCCGTTATAAACTATTCCATACATTTTGATTAGGCTTGAACCTGGAGAATTGCCTGGTCAAGCCAAGGCCTGCAAGCTGCTGTCAAAAAAAAACAATTTTTTTTATTGCTTTTGCTGTGTGCTATGGTCCACCATCTTATATAAATTAAACATCTCCAGATCTTAAAGAATCATGGAAGTAGTATTGATTCCTTGACACATTTGTACTGTATTCATTGTAGTCGTCTAATAAGACAGAAGCCCTAACTGCTTTCCTGATATGTAGGACCAAATCGTAATAACTGGAGAATGTTTAACTATTCTAGTCACTGTAGCTTCATGGAAACGTTCATGCGATCTTTTCCTAATGAAGCAGAAATTTTCCGTTACCGCCTTTAAGCGCGATTCATTACTGAATATACCATTGAAAAAACGAGCTCCATGTTATTGGAACAATATAATATCTTTAGAAATATCTGAATCTTCTGGATTCGGATATAGAATCGTTAACGCTGGAACACGCTGGTCCCTGAAAAACTCTAAGCAACTTTGCTCAGTAAGAATATCTAGAAAAAAATAGATCCCAAAACACAATCATTGATTATGTCAGACCAAATGTTGACTTTTTGTGGACAGTAGGTGTGACTGTCGCACTGCCAGTTGAGCCCGGTATTTACGGATATAAGGGTTGACAATCTCCATTTTTAAAACAAATATAGACTTGTCATACTATTTACGTTATACGTGACCATATTGTCAGAACGGTGTTTCAATTGTAAAGACAGTTTCTTGTAAAATGAGTAGGTTAGGTATATACCTGAAGGTCGTCCCACAAATGTGTCGGAAAACATTAGTGCAGTGTCTGAAGTGATAATGCAACACCGGCATGTGACATACCGTGAGATCGAGGCATCTCTAGGTATTAGTAACACCAGCGTGCATTAGATCCTGCATGAACATTTAGCCGTTAAGAAGCCATGTTCACGTTGGGTACCACATTATTTGACAACCGCTCAAAAAGGACTCGCGTCAATTGTTGCCAAGAAATACGCAAAAAATACAATGGCGGTACTTTAAAGCTCATTTATAAAGTCGTCACAGGTGATGAATCTTGGATGAGCCCGATATTAAACAGCAGTCGACTGTGTGGGTATTCCAAGGCGAGCCAAAACCATCAAAAGTTGTTCGCACTCGAAGCACATCAAAACAAATGGTCGCCTGTTTTTTCATAAAAACCGGTCACGTTGCAATCGTGCCTTTAGAGAGTTGTAGAACGGTCAATTCCGAATGGTACACAACTATTTGTTTGCCAAAAGTTATGGAAGAAAAAAAGGAAAACACCGAAAATGACAGATCATTCTCCACCATGACAATGTAAGCTCTCACATGTCGGTTCAAACAATTGGCAAAACATTGAATTGATGAGCCATTCGCCGTACAGCCCTGATCAGCACCCTGTAATTTCTGCTTTTCCCACACGTGAAGAATAAACTTCGTGTTCAACAGTTTTCTACGCCGGAAGAGGTTGTTGAGGCATTCAAAACTCATATTTTGGAGATACTGCCTTCGCAGAGGCAGTAATGCTTTTCGAATTGGTTTAAACAAATGCAGAAGTGCATTAATTTTCAAGGCGAATATTTTGAAAGGCAATAAAACTATTTTCGATAATAAAAAAAATTTTTTTTGTTTGCTATTCTCGAAATATAAACGGCTACCCTCGTACTATACGTAGTGCTCCTAGATTTTACAGATCCATATCTCTAACATACATATGTATGTGTACATATATCATATTTCACAATTAATTTGAATTTGGTCTTCATTATTTATATTAACAAATTGTTTTTGTTTTATTCAAACGCTTACATATATTAAAATCACTTGACAAAACGCCTACGAAAATGAAATAATAATAAGCAAAATCGGTTAGTCAGCGTTAGAGTTCTAATGTACACCTGAATGGTCAACAACTTTGCGAATATGATCAAGTCAGCTACTTATATTACCATAATGACGTGACCGTCACACAGGAGTCTCTATCATGAATTAGATAGTAAATTACGTGTATGTGTGGGTTACCTTTTGCGTATATTAATCATTTTCGGTGACTGGCCTTTAAAGAGGTTTACACGCCATTATGTTCGTTCCTAGAAGGCAAGGTGGGCATCGCCTATCTATCAAATTAAAGATTTAACGTATGAGCAGCGTCTATTACTTAGTCTTGCATAAATTTGATAGAGCCATTGACATTTATTTTTAGATGCGTGTTTATAGACAATATATTTTGGGAACACTAAGAAATCCATATAGGGATTGACGTCAAAAATTTCGATGTTTACAGGGCCAGGTAGGTAGATTCTCGGAATGTGGGTTTAATACTACCGTCAGTCGCAAAAGTGTTCGTACACCGGACGAATGTTGAATATCATCGAATGTGAACATCCGGCTATGATAAAGCATATTTACATCCATTTAACAACGTTTAAAAACCTCTAATAACAATACGAAAACTATTATTGTTTACAGCTACAAAAGAATGTTAACAAAAGTTTTCGTGCACTTACTTTTCGTCAGATATTTCTTTATTGTAAGCCAAAAATTTAGGACGGATTAGGTAAATCCTCTTCATAGTATCACGTATTTGTGAAAAATAAGAATTTGATCTTGGACAAAGATTAGATGTGGAAGCAAACACTTCCACAAAGGAAAAAACATTAAAAAATGTGTTCTGTCGTGCAGATTGAAAAAAACATATTCATTATACGTGTGCTTCTGGGCTTCCGGGCTGGAACCGCGTCACTGGTATAACTGCCGACGTTTCGTACCAACTCGTATGGAACATCTTCACAAAGGAAAAGTGTCTGTCAGCGCGACAGACAGTAGCAGTAGTTGAGCCCTGAAGATGTTCCATACGAGCCCGGAAACCCAGAAGCAGATAGTATGGACCACGATCGCGGAAGTCTTCGTACCAGATTCACAATACGTCTTTTAAAGTTTTGCATATAAAACTGGTATAATACAGTAGATAGCTTTAAAAGACTTTTTTCGAAGTATTCTCCGTGAAGATTAATTCACTTTTGCATGCATTTGAATCAACTCTGGAAGCAGTTGTTCCACTCGTTTGTTGGTACAGTTATAATCCTGACGATTGGAACCTTTCACTATGCAGTCCGTTTTTGATTTTCGGAAAGGTAAAGAAATCGTTGGGACGTACATAGGTGCGGACTGTACGGAGGATGGTTCAACAATGCGACGTTTTGTTGCGTTGAAAATTCAATTGTCTTACGTGCTGTGTGCGAACTTGCATTGATTGCGTTGATTTTTCGAAGCTCACCAATGACTTGCAGCAAACAAATGGTTGTATGCCAATCGGCAGTAACAGTTCTTTGATCTTGTAGAGGAATTATTGTTGTCGACCTGCTTTCGAGACAAATGTCACGACCATCTTCTTGGAGGCACTTCGAGAACGGATAACACTTTTGTCGACTTTTCCTCACCTTGGAACACCCAAACAAACCACTAGCGTTTATTTTCTGACTCATATGAGTAAAATTAATCACCACTGGCAATGTTGTATACGTTTTCAGAGATTCCGACGTTGAAGCGATTTAGAGTTTTTTTTTTACACCAATTCACTCTGGCTGCTTTCTATTCTTCGGTCAACATCTGCGGTATCCAATTTTTTTATACACAATTCTTTATGCAACATTTTTCGAATAGAGATGTTTGAAATCCCCAATAATGCTTCAATCTGGCGATATGTCACATGTCGATCTTTGTTGATGGTCGTGCACATAGCATCGAAGTTTTCCTGAGTGACTGCCGTTTTTCGTGAACTTGCTCTTGGATCGTCGCTAAGATTAATCCGTCCACGTTTGAATTCTCCATACCAACGAGAAACTGTTGACTAATGTGGTGCTTCGTTGCCGAAAACAGAAACCAATTCAGCGAGGCATTCTTGTTGAGATAATTGTCTTCGAAACATACAAAAAATTATCCCGCGAAAATGTCTCAGTTTAACTCCATTTCTCGACTAACTTGTCAACTTTGACAGTCGTTGTAGCTACAACACTACACGTATCACACTGAAACTTTGGATTTAGGTTAACTAAAGATGGAGGTTAATTTTTAGTACTGACATTTGATTAGTGGCGTCTTCTATGTCCCACTATGCAAAATGTAAAAGACATCCCACGTATCCTGTTGAAACTGTAGTACCGAGAAATAGGCGTTCAAAGATTCTAAATGAGCGCGGTCATAGAACGGTTACAAATGCATTGAGTTAAAATTCACGGATCGAGGATAGCTGTGCAGATGGAATTTGATACTGGAAAGAAAGTATGTTAAGAAAACATAAACAGAATTTAAAGAAAAAAATCTTTTATTAACGACGTTAATGCTTTACAATAGGTTGCTATTAAGAACACTTTTGTGACTAATTGTATGATTACTAACATAGCTTTTCGCTTGAAATACTTTAAAGTTACGTTTAACATAATAAATAAGTACACAGCTGACTTTCAACTTTCTGTTATCGTAAACCACAATAGTTGCACTTTTCACATTGTATACGTAATGCAGATATTTTTGAAAAAGTTTCGGCACTCGAACTCGCAATCTCGTTCTTGCCGGGAATATGCCATCACCACGAAAAAAAGTGAATTCAAGTCTTTCTAATGTGCCATAAATTGCATTATGGAAACAGTTATTAAATGACAACCCACAAGTCCTTTAGAATAAACTCTTTCTACTTCTGAGTTAGCTTTAATCAACCTACATCTACATATATGTGTATCACTGAATTGAAGCAACAATATAAATAGAAATATCTCCATTTGTTACGATGTGTGGTTTATCTTTTTGGCCTTAATAGTCTTTGGTTTCGCGCGATAGAGTAAACCCAAACTCGAGTTCGAAAAGAAAGTCTTAAAAATATTTTGAATTTAAAACTAAAAATTCAATAAATCAAGGTAATAAGAGGTTTTTAAAAGAAAAAGAATATCTTTATTGTATTGAGATAAATTCTCTATGGTCACATGATTTTTTTAATTGTAATAAATTGTATAATCACCCACAAAATATTTAATTTTTAATAATGCATTTGATGGATTCTACATATTTTATAAAATGTGGTATTTATTCTGCCTTATTTCAATGATAAAGAATGCGATGGTTCTCGTAAACAATATTTAAGATATTTTTATTCACAAACCGTTGTAGCTAAAGATACCTGTTTAGGAACGATGGGTTTTCTCATTCCGAGTGCATTGTGTTACACGACCGTTGTGACTGCATTCCGATTAATAACGAAAAAACCACCTACCTTGTGAAGTACGTATATATGTCAACATCAAGTGAATGTGCTGTATTATTCATGAGAAAATTATTTTAATAGTGGTAACCGTATTAACGCTATACTGGCTTCTTTGCGTATTTATTTGATTGTAGATATATTGTATACACGACCGGCCATTAGTATTTGCCCACCCAAAAAATAAATAGAAAAACAAGTGTAATATTTACTGCAAAATTTAAATTTGATTATAATTATATTAGGTGCGCAACTAAGTTCTCGCTGTTTTTTCAAGAGATGGCTCCAGTAGTAAGTGCTGGTCGATTGTGACATAACCAAAACGTCACGAACCAAGCTTATACATATGGTAAACAAACTGCTTTGACACATTAGTGATTTTGTTTTTGCGTCATATACTTTTGGTTGTGTGAAAATGTCTGATTTTGTGCCAAATAATCGTCATTTGCGGGAAGTGTCGCTTTTCTTCTTTCCTTCGAAGAAAACGGCGGCTGAAGAGCATCGAGAACTCCAGAAAGTTTACGGAGATGCTGCTCTAAGTGAAACAACGTGCCGTGATTGGTTCCGTCGCTTCAAAGATGGTGATTTCGATGTTGACGACCGTTCGCGTGAAGGAAAACCAAAAACCTTCGAAGACGCTGAATTGAAGGCATTGCTCGATGAGGATCCGTGCCAAACGCAAAAAGAGCTTGCTTCAGCATTAGGAATTACCCGCCAAGCCATTTCCCAGCGATTGCATGCGTTGGGAATGATTCAAAAACAAGGAACTTAGGTTCCTTATGATTTGAAGCCAAGAGACGTTGAGCGTCGTTTTTTCGCCTATGAACAACTGCTCCAGCGGCAAAAAAGGAAGGGTTTTCTTCATCGTATCGTTACGGGTGATGAAAAATGGATTCATTACAGCAACCCAAAGAGAACAAAATCATGGGGACTGCCCGGTCATGCTTCTACGTCGTCGGTTCGGCCGAATATTCACGCTGCGAAAGTTTTGCTGTGTATTTGGTGGGACCAGGGCGGTGTTATTTATTATGAGCTGTTGAAACCGAACGAAACCATCAGTGGGAAACGGTATCAAACTCAATTGATGCGATTGAGCCGACCACTGCGCGAAAAGCGGCCACAATACGAGCAGAGGCACGAAAAAGTGATTCTACAGCATGACAACACTCGGCCTCACGTTGCCAAACCCGTTAAAACCTACTTAGAGACGCTCAAATGGGAGGTCCTACACCACCCGCCATATTCCCCAGATATTGCGCCGTCCGATTATTACTTGTTCCGTTCGATGGCACATGGTTTGGCCAATCAGCAAGTCCGCTCATGTGAAGACATCTCAAAATGGCTCGATTCGTGCCTCAAAAAAACGAACACTTCTACCGTGACGGTATTCGAGCTCTGCCAGAAAGACGGGAAAAAGTTGTCGCTAGCGATGGGCAATATTTTGAATGATTAATTTGGAAACATTTTTCCGTCAAAAAAACAGCGGGAACTTAGTTGCGCACCTAATAGTTTTTAGTTAGACTATAATATTGTTTATTTAAATAATATAAAATTATACAGGTAGCCAAACATTTTTGGCCGGTAGTGTACATACATTCATTTTTGTGCAACAATTCATAGAAGAGTTTTTGCTTAACAATAGTGGGAGTTAATTAATGTATTTACAGCAAGTTATTCTTCCAAGGAATTCTAAAGAGTGTTTCGACAGTTTGAGAATTGTAATTAAGCATTCTACATTTATTTATTTCATAATTTATATGACTCTTTAGTTTATATTGCATTGATTCACTCATTTATTTCTATTATAATAAATCGGCCATTTTTTTACATCTACTACCTATACATATTGTTAAAACGCTACAGTCGAAATATCACACCAGCGCCTTCGTCATACTAAAACTCTTCATTTTGAGGTGGAAACACATAAATTTCTTAAATGTATTTATTATTTATTTTGATATATTGGTTGTATTATCGTTTCTCAGTAAAACATTTGAACAAATATAATTAAAATTAAAACATTGGGCATAGTTTCACAAAGTAATTAATCGCAGTGTCAAATTTACAGTGCGTGTTTGGCTTTTGACGATGAATGTTTGGTACGAATTTGTTTGTGTGCGAGTTTTGCCGCGGATTTAAGTCCGACACTGTTTAATTGTCTGCTGATGATGACAACTTAATTGTTGAAATGCGTATACAGAATACGAACGTTATTGTGGAAAGGGATTTTATTTACCTTTTTTGAATAAACTCGGAACATATTTATTAAAAAACAATTACCAATTGCCCATTATTATTAATAACAGTCACCATTTTATGAACACTTAAGTATTATTTCGTCCTAAAATTGTGTTAGATTTTCATTACCTGCTTGATGTTGCTTCATTCTCAAATATTTTGCAAAGAAAAAGATACGAATCTGAACTATATGGTGGATGTGTCTTCCATTTTTCAGACAGCATATTTAAAAAATTTTGTTGATTTGGCATTGAAATATTTGCTTAAGGTTGTTTCATTCAAACATTTTGCAATTATTTGAAAAGGTGAGAATTTGGAAGCACTGTAACTGCAGGATGTAGTGGATGTGAAATCTTCCATTTTTAGACAGTTAACAAATAATTTCTTCCAAAAATTTTGTTAGCTTGGAACTAAAGAATTCACGTAGCCACTTCGTCCAAACTTTTTGCAATTATTGGAGGCAAAAACTTCAAAGCAACGCTGTTAGGGAATATGATGTATGTGACAGTCTTTCATTTTTTAATTTCTTCGAAAAACTTTGCTAGTTTATAAATAAAATAGTCCCTTGAGATTGCTTTGTCCAAACATTGTTCATGATTGAGAAATGTTTAAATTTGAAAACACTATTCGTATATATAGCAGCCTATCATTTTCACAAACATAAACTTGGAATTTATTTATCCAAAAAAATCACCGATAATTCTTAAAATAAATCACGATGACTTTGGTTTGCTGTACGTTTGTCAACTCTTCCTAATATTAACTACTGTCGGAATGAGGTCATGGAACGTTCTGTTATGATTTATTTAATACACTTTTATATTCTCTTTTAATTATTTATTTTTATCTATTATTCGAAAACTAAGAAGATTGACATGATCTGATTATAAAAGTACACAAGACTAAAGAATAAAAATGTGTATAAATAAACTTATCCCAACTAAAATGTGTATACATACATACGCCTGGCTTACAGATATTTTAAGTGATCTCGATGAATCCTTTATTTTATTACAAGTAAAATTTCTCCGGTTCTAATTTTATTGCGTACCTAATACATAAGTGCAGCTGCATGAAATTATATATAATAAAAATAGTACATAATAGGATCCTCACATAGATATCATTTTTGTACTATTTTATTGATTAAATAGCAGGTGTACTGGAAAGTCATTATCGGTTTTTCTAACAAATGTCGCTAAACTGAAGTATGCAATATTATGATTTGACACGTATGTCAATTTATCCTACTCACATCAAGCTTCAAAGCCATGCAGGTTATATTTAGCGAAAGTAACACTGTTATAGATTTATACCTCTTTGAAAATGTCGAGTTTCGTGCTTTAAAAAGTGCATTTGCGACACGCATTATTTTTCTTATTTAATCAAAGGAAAAAAAGCCGCTGAAATCATCGTTTGCTGGTAGAAATGTACTTTGAGCATACTCCAATCACAAAAATATGTGAGACGTAGTTTGGACAATTCAAAAGTGGTGATTTCGATGTGCAAAACAATAAACGTTCTAGTAGACCGAAAAAGTTTGAAGATGCGTTTGAAGATTCAACCCAAACTCAAAAACAATTGGCAGAAGCGTTAAATGTGGCCCAATAGACGATTAGCAACCGATTACGTGTAATGGGAAAGATCCAAAAGATGGGCAAATGGGTGCTACATCAATTGAATGACAGGCAAATAGAAAATCGAAAAATCGTTTGTGAAATGCTGCTTCAAAGTTATCATCGGAAGTCATTTCTGCATCGAACAATGATGGATAATTAAACCGGTCCATCGTCTCCAAAGCCAAGTCGTTTTGGTCGCAAGACAATGCTCTGTGTTTGATGGGATCATAGTGGCGTGGTGTATTACGAAATGTTGAAACCTGGTGAAACAGTTAATATTAATCGCTACTGACAACAAATTATCAATTCGAATCATCCATTGATAGAGAAGATACGGTAAAGTCATTTAACAGCACGATAACGCACCGTCTCATACAGCAAAACCGGTCAAGAAAGCATTGAAGGCCCTTGGATAGCACATATGTAATATCGCACCCGCCATACTCTTCAGACCCTGCCCCTTCCGACTATCACCTTTTTGTATCAATGAGACACGCGCTTGCAGAACAGCACTTCGACAATTTCGAAGAAGTTAAAAATTGGCTCGATGAATGGTTTTTCTCAAAGGACATACGGTTTTTTGGGATGACATCCATGAATTGCCTTTAAGATGGGCAAGATGTATAGAATCAGATGGCCAATACTTTGAATAAATAAATTTTTTCATTTTCTTGAAAATTATATAATCTTTTTTACGAAAAAACTGGTAACGACTTTCCGGTACACCTTGTATACACAAATACTATAAATCTTGGAAAAAAATGAAAGAATATCGTATTAAAAAATTATTCGAAATTCGAACCCTGTCGTGATTTATTGACTATCCTGTATCTATAATTGTTTGCATTGCTTCTGAGAATTATTTGAGATTTATTGTGTCCGAATGGAATATGAACGAGTACATTTGGTATTTATGAAAATGTTTTATAACGGCTATGTAGTAAATACATTCTAAAAACAATTCACATACAATCGAACCGCAGACAAGCCATCTTGTTTGCATATTTTTACCAACGTTGATGTCATACACAGTGGCGAATGGTCGAATCGTGTACCCCCGTACGAATTATGACATCATCAAGGATAGCTGCTTTTTCGACCTCGATTTGCTAAGACCAACCGCCGCCAACCGCGAATGATAATAATAAATCAAATGAATAATTGTTCACGCGCGGGGAAAATTTAAATTACAATATATGTATGTACGTATGCATATATACATATTCAACACTTATTCTTACTATTATTCCCTCACGTTCATTATAGCATTGAAGTTATGTAATTAGGCAAACAATTATATTTACGTAAGATTTCTTTCTGCGTTATTTTTTTCTTCATTTCGTAGCATATCAAATGGAAAAGTGTTTAGTTGTGAAAATTAATTGAACAAGTCGAAATCGTTCACCTGACGACATGCTTAATAAATAATAATTGTTGTTGCCTCAGCAGACTCAGCACGATATTCTAGCTGAAAGTGATTGCCTGTTTTTTTCCGTTGCTTCGGATTTGTACTACGTGTCTTGTAATAGAATATTAGTCACTGCGGTCAGTGCAAATTGTGTGTAACGAAAGGAAATTAATTGAATATAATAAATAGTTCTGTAAATATGTATATTACATAGAAAATTTAAACAAAATAAATAGCAACTTTATCATAAAACATTTATTTATATTTGAGATAATGCAATGATGCGAGGGAGCGTTTTTATATTCGCGGAATGGGGGACAAGGGGTGGAAATAAAAAAACCAAATTATTTTTCTTTTTCAATATATTCACCTGCAAGACGGATACATTTTTCACATCTTTCAATTAATTTATTTATACCCTCATAAAAAAATGATTTCTCTTTATCTGCAAAATACGCCGAAACTGCCTCCTTGACTTCATCATCGGCAGTAAATTTTTTACCCCGCAGCTCTTTTTTTCATTTTCGGAAACAGGTAATAATCACTCGGGGCCAGGTCTGAACTGTAGGGTGGGTGATTCACAATTTCGAAGCCCACCTTATGCAGGGCAGCTAACGCAACGCGGCTCTTGTGGACGGGCGCGTTGTCGTGCAAAAGCAGAACACCTTTTGTCAATTTTCCCCGTCTTTTTTCTTTAATGGCTTCTTTTAGTCGCTCTAATATTGAAGCGTAATATTCTCCGGTTATAGAAACACCTTTATCTTTATAATCAATCAACAATATTCCTTCCGAGTCCCAAAATACCGTTGCCATGAGTTTCCCAGCTGATTGTGACACTTTAAATTTCTTGAGAGGTGCTGTGCCCTTTTTATGCCACTGCATGGAGTCTTGTTTGGACTCAGGTTCATAATGATGAACCCAAGTTTCGTCTCCAGTAACAATTCCACTCAATACACCATCCTTGTCTTCATTACGGAGGTCCAAAAATGCACGCGAACACTCTACGCGCTGTTGTTTTTGCGGCGGCGTGAGCATTCTCGGCACCCATCTTGCGCTGACCTTAGACATGCCGAGATGATCGTGTAGGATTTTAAAAATTGTTGTATCGGATACTCCAACCATTTCTGTGAGTTGTTTCTTCTTTAGTCGAGCATCTTCGAGTACAATTTGTTCAACTTTTTGGATAAGTGCTGGCGTGGTCACCTCAATGCTCCTGCCCGGCCTCGGGTCGTCTTCAAGGGATTCCCTTCCTTGTTTAAATAAACTATGCCACTTGTACACCATGGTTTTTCCTGGACAAGAGTCGCCGTAAACCAATGACATCTCATTCATTATGGTCGCGACTGATTTTCCTTGCCTGGTAAGGAACTTTATAACGGCACGATATTCGATTTTTTCCATATTTCACTTTTCACTCCTGATTATGTTACTTGGTTGACGATAGCTCAAAGACTAACTGTCTAATAACAATGAAACTTCGTATTTATACTAATCATGAGTCGCTGCACAGGCCACGCCCCCAATGCGCCTACTCACCCCTCTACAACCCGCTCATTCCGCGAATATAAAAACGCTCCCTCGTAACTTTAAAGCTTACTTAAATAAGTATAATAACAGTTTATTTATCTTTATTATTAACACCTGCTTGTGTACTTTTCTTTATACAAAAAAATATCATAATTTATGTTGTTAATATATTTTATTTACTTCAACATGTATTCTCACAATACATCTCTTACTCTGCCTGATTTCACCTGATCTCTCTTCTTCATATGATAAGAGCAGTAGGGATGCCGTTTCTTTTCTACACACTTAAAAATGAATCATAATTTTATGTATGGGAATAAAAACAAGTCACAAGCTGCCAGGTCGCGACTATAAGGTGGATGAGTCATCGAGTCATCAATTCCCTTTGTGAAGCAGCTCTGATGTTTGAGATACATTGTGCGATGGTGTATTGTCTTGATGCAGAATGATTTGTACTCTTGGTCGTTTCTCGCTCACTTTTTGGAACATAGTTGGCAAACAAATGGTTGTATACCATTCAGCAATGACTGTGCGACGATTCTCTAGCAGAATATTAGCAAAGTGACCTGTGCGTCAGAAAAAGAAGACACCATTTTCTTGTCAGAGCTTCGTCCACGTCTCACTTTCGTGTGTTTCTCATCTTCTTTGAAGACCCATTAAGCCGATTGTCGCTTAATTTCTGGCTCGTAACAATAAGTCCAACTTTCGCCACCTGGCACAGTGTCGTACACTGATTTTGCTCGACCTCGGCTGAATTTTTTAAGCATTTTTTTGCACCAATCCATACGCGCTTTTTTGAACTTACGTTAGATTGCGTAGTATCCATCGAGCGCAAAGCTTTCTGACGGCAAGATTATCATGCAGGACAGTTCTGATTTGTGTCGTGCTTATGCCAAATGATGCCCGAATATCTCTGTAAGTGCAGCGGTTGTTTGCCTTTATCATGTTGTAGACGGCGTCGATGTTTTTTGGAGTGACTGCACTAGCAGGCTGTCCCTCAAGATGCTTGTTTACCTTGGAAGGATGATACTTCATCGAAAACAATCGCTTAGTTTTTTACGAACACTTTTGTCGAATAAGCGATAGGCCTTTAAAATTTTCGCGCGTGAATTCCCCTTTTCACAAAACTAACTTTATTTAAAAATTACTAGAAAGAGACAACAGCATGTGCTAGCAATCTATAAATGCTATTCGAACTAAAAAAGTTCTCAGAATATGAAAAAAAAATATTTCTGAAAGCGCCATCTAACGGGAAGTAGCTGAACCGTATAACATTTAAAGCAATCTACGTGTATACGCGTAGGTTGCTTTAAATGTTATAAGTTAAAATATCTATACATTTACTACTACAGAAGTACATTGAAATATAAATATGAAAATCATACAATACCAAAGAAATTAAAACAAATTATATAGGATGTTTTAAAACATTTAAAGACTTTAAGGGCGCGTAATACGGTCGATAATAAGGTAAAAAGTTGTAATTATATAGCCGCAAATCAACTTTCTACCCAATAACAGCAGACTAAATTTTGTTTTCGTAATTTTTATTAAGATATTGTATTTTTTACATAAAATACTTCTTCTAACACTTGCTTAGCTTAGGCGTTATATAAAGTTACAATTTTGAAATCGTTTTTATTATAAATTTAAAACGGCTTATGCTATCTATTGAGTGTTTCATTTGACCAATATATCTCAAATTGCAGGCAGTTTATTTCATAAATACCAGATATCTGGTTTATTTGAACTTTAGCTTTCGCTATTCGTAAAAGAGATTTTATAGAATTTCCAAACCGAAAGGTAACATGAAGTCAGTGTTCTTTAAAAATTCTATTTCAGTTTTTATGTGACTTGATGATGCAGTAAGCACACAAATTTTTTGTCACAATTAAGTTGAAGTAACAGACAAGTGATATCACGGCTTGTCTTTCTAGCCTTTCTAATAAACTTATTATGTAAGTCCGAAAACTTAGCAAATAATTGATGAAGTCGTTTTTTTTTGCTGCTTGCTATGATTTGAATCTGTTGGGACTTTGCTTTCTTTTTTGGGAAATGCCCATTTTCTATTTTATACTTATTTCGAATGACTAATGTATATAAGAAAATTAAGCTAATTGTCTTTTCTTGATCGTAAATTTAATGGTTAAGAATTTACTATTTAATTGTTTAATGAATTCATCTAATGTACATTTAGTTTGTCAAAAATTGCGAAAATATCATCTACGTACTTCTCCATATCTAATCTATACTAAGATAAAAGTTACAACTAAATCTGCAATGAATGGAGATACGCAATTACCCCATCACTGTTCCTTATTTTTGTTTGTAGAATTTATTTCCGAATTTAAAACAATTTCGAGACTCACAAAGAGTTATCAAACGCAAATATTTAATTTCTATTTCCTGTTCAATCTTATTTTTATAAGGCGCATCCTCTAAATATTTTAATGTTTCGGGAATAGGTATCCAAAAAAATATCAAATAACAGTAACCACCCGTTTTATCTCCCCGTTTTCCAGTTTATGACCTTAGTTATTCAAATATATTCTAAGGAATTTCCAACTGACAAACTTTCCGGTTTTTCGAGCAATTTTTTGAATTTATTAACTAGCGTGAGAGAGTTGAGATCAAATAGGTGAATTGATACCTGAAACAATTGGTCTCGTCAAATTACCTGGTTTATGTGTCTTCTGTAAACAGTACATTCTCGGAATTACCCTATTACTTACGCCTAGTTTAAAATTTTGCGTGGAAGTTATCAAGATACTTAAGACGCGCTAGAAAAGTGTTCACTTTTCTATTTTTTATTGTAAGAAATCTTTCTTTAATGCTACATATGGACCTTCCGAAATTCAATATTTAACTCTGAAAATAATCAGTTTCGTCCATAATTTCGAACTTGTCCCACTTATCTGCTTTTAAATAAAGTATACCTTTGCTCTGAGAGTTTTAATTCCACACATTGTTAAACAACTTTTGTGTGTGCTGTGTAAACCTAACTTTTGTCTTTCCTTGATCTTTTTATCTTCTCTCTCTTAGCGGTAAATATAAAATTTCAATATTGCTTCACAACTGTTCCTGTATTTGATATCACGTATTGAATTTTAAAAATACATTGGCTTTAAATACTGATGATTTAATGTTTCATTCAACTTCATTTATTGTCATTATTGCAAAGTATATAATACGTATGTGATATGTAAGTGTGCTGTGTAGACTCTTATGAATTTTATTATGTGGTTTTAGAATTTCCTGCACAATTTGCGATAAGTAAAAGGTCAGTAAATGACATACAAATAATTCAAAGTTATTCAACAAAGTTTGTTTAAAATATTGTTACGTTGATATATTTACATGTACGTGTGGTATATTGTTAAAACTGAAATGAAAAAGTAAATACATAAAAGTCGAATAAATAAATATTGAATCAATTTCATTCATTATTTTTCTATCGTCTCTCGTCATTTCCAATATACGAGGATAGTTTGACAAGTAGTGAGAAGGACACATAGGTGGCGCTCTAATTAGTAAAACAAATGCACTGTAATTTAGGTTGGCTATTTATATGTTTACATTCCGATATTTAGATAAATCGGTTGATTAGTTTATTTTTGACAGTTGATTGAAAAGGAAGCAACAGCACGTCGTTTTGTTAAAATGAAAAAAGCAGAGTATCGTGCGGTGTTTAAATACTTCGTAATTAAGGGTATGAAAGCTACCGAAATAAAAGATGAGTTACGGGAAACATTAGGTGAATCTGCTCCATCATCCGCCACAATAAGTAGATGGGTAAATGAATTTAAACGTGGTAGAACAAGCTGTGTTGATGAAGCGCGCTCTGGAGCACCCAAAATCGTGACTTCTAAGGAAATGATTATAAAAATCTATAATATTATTACGCAAGATCGACGACTCAAAGTGAGAGAGATAGCAGACATGGTAAATATTTCAACAAAACGCATGCACCACATTTTAACGAAAGAATTGGGCTTCTCCAAGCTTTTGGCAAGATGGGTGCCGCGATTGCTTACGACTGATCAAAAGTTCACTCGTTTGCGCATTTTCAATGAGTGTTTGAACCTTTATAAGCGGAATCCGGTTGATTTTTGTAGGCGATTTGTTACTTGCGATGAAACTTGGATCACTACAGTACACCCGAAACTAAACGACAGTCGAAACAATGGTCAGAACGTGGTTCTGCACCTCCAAAGAAAGCGAAAACCACTTTATCGGGAAACAAGGTTTTGGTATCAATTTTTTGGGATTCAAAGGGCATTTTGCTCATTGATTACCTTCAGAAAGGTGCCACAATAAACTGACAATATTATGCAGAACTTGTACAAAAATTAAATGTTGAGGTTCGTGCTAAACGGCCAGGAATGGCAAAGAAAAAGATTCTGTTTCACCAAGACAACGCTCCCTCGCATACCGGCACAGTTGCGATGTCCAAAATCCACAAGTTGCATTTCCAATTAGTACCGCATGTGCCTTATCCGCCGGATCTAGCCCCTTCCGATTCCACCTTTTTCCAAAATTGAAAACGGCACTAGGTGGAAAGAAATTTTCGTCTAAGGACGAGCTTATCATCTTCGTGAATGAGTATTTTGCAAGCCTTCCGGAATCGCATTTTAGAGATGGCATAAGGGCATTGGAGCACCGTTGGAATAAATGTATTGCTCTTTTAGGAGAATATATTGAAAAAGAAAAATTATTTTATATTTAAAAAATTCGCTTTTCTTTTCCATTCTCACTACTTGTCAAACTACCCTCGTATTATTACAAACGAGACCCATTTTTGAAAACTAAATCGTTTAACAGAAAATACTAGGACCTAATAGATATACGGTACTGTGCAAGAGAAAGAAGCACCTAACAATATTTGCCAAAACTTATTTACTAAAATGTTTTTACTAATAATTATTATGTTAATTTAATTTATAATACTTAATACATCTTTCCAAGAACGATTCACTTATTGGTAGCAATACAATTACTGGAAATTTCTAAGTTTATAACATTATACTTCCGCCTGATAAGAGGATTAAAGTAATAAATTTAATTGCACCACAATGCTCTGCAATAAAATTTCAAGGGAGAGTTATTTACCTATAAGATTTTGTGTGTTTTTTGTAAACTAATAGTGCAATAATTAGTTTCAATTGGCTCGGCGGATTTAAATAAAAGAGTAAGGTATCGGTTTTTGTCGCTGCACAAGGTAACCAATAGCAGGAGACTGCTCTTTAATTTCTTGAGGAAATATAGGCGTATTTTCGGGATTTAAATTTTAAAAAGCTATTGCTATCGACAGTGGTTTAGATCATTATAAATGTAACTAATATATTTAAGTTTCCTGTTAAGAATAGAACAAAATAGACCAATAAAAGTAATGATTTAAATTTTGTTATAAAAGTAACCTCGATATAGCTAAGTGAAGGGTGTTTCAAATTGCGCGGTTTTTTTTAAGAATAAATAAAATATAGATGGCGCACTGAATTTGTCTGGTATGTGGGCATTTAAAAAGTGTGATGTATGACATTTATAAAAATGGCTTCGTACACGGTACAACAACGCGTTCAAATTGTTGAATTATTTTATGAAAATCAGCTTTTTGTGAAAAGAGTTTTTAGAAAATTACGTGAATTTTATGGTTTACATAATTGCCCATCTGAAAGCACTATTGGTCGAATTATTAAAAAATTTCAAGAGACCGGTTCCGTGGAAGATCAAAAAAGTTAAAAATACAGTCGTAGTGGTTATTCACAAGAAAATATTGGTTTGGTTCGTGAAAGTTTTGCTGATGATCCTGAAATGTCCATTAGACGACGTTCACAACAACTTGGACTTAGTAGATCAACAACATGGCGTATTTTACACAAGCATTTAGCTCTGAAGGCATATAAGGTTCAAATAACACAGAAACTGAGGCCATTAAATCATTTATAACGTCGTTCATTAGTCAATTTCATCTATGAAGAACCAGCTGATTTTTCTCAAAAAATAATGTTTACCGATGAGGCGCATTTTGAACTTGGTGGCTATGTTAATAAACAAAATTGCCGTATCTGAGATGAGAAAAATCCACAAATTATCCATGAGAAGCCTATGCATCCTAAACGAGTTACTGTTTGGTGTGCATTATGGTCAGGTGGTGTAATTGGACCTTACTTCTTTGAAAATGCTGCTGGTGAAGCTGTAACTGTCAATGGTGATCGATACCGTCGGATGATAACTGAATTTTTGTGGCCTGAATTAATGAATATTGATCTAGAGGATATGTGGTTTCAACAGGATGGCGTTACACCTCACTTTGCACACGAATCAATTGAATTATTGAAAGAAAAATTTCCTGGACGTGTAATCTCAAGAAACGGTGATGTTAATTGGCTACCAAGATCATGTGATTTGACACCGTTAGACTATTTTCTTTGGGGTTATGTGAAAAGTCATGTTTATAAAAACAATCCACAATCAATTCCTGCTTTGAAAGATGAAATTATTCGTGTCATTGGTGAGATAAAGCCTCCATTATGTCAAAATGTCATTGAAAATTTTAACAATAGAGTGGACGTTTGTGGAGCTGCAAGAGGAGGCCATTTGGCAGATATTATTTTTCGCATATAAATGTCATAACTGATACTTCAATTACCAATAAAAAGTTTTTGAAAGTGAATACAAATTATGTGTTTTATTTATTCTTTAAGAAAACCGCGATATTTGAAACACCCTTTGGTTGTGTTGTGGTGGCAAAAATTTGAGAAAAAGAGATCGATATCTTAACTGTTCAGAATGGTTATTGTAACTGTGTATTTCTCCCTTTTACGATGATAATTTTATACGCTCAATTTACGTAATTACGGTTTCCGAGATCTAGACAACTTTGAGTTCAAGTTGCGCGTACTGTAGGAAAAAAATTGAAAAGGTAAGTGCTTAATTTTAATGTTACATGTACAGCTGCGTATAAATTAATACTGCAATAAAGGATTCTGCCGTAATTGCTGTTTATATACTCGTACATTGACCACGATAAAATCTAATTCGAATATTCGTCGTCGGAATACACATTCGGGTCTATTATTGCCCGGTTGCCGTTTCCTTTTATTGGCCCGTTGAAACAGAAGGGTCGTGCGTGTATGCGTGTGCGGACTTCCTCCCTTCGCCAGCTGCCGCTTTTACCTTGAAAATACACAAACATTCGTGTCATTACGTACGAACGCATAAACGAACACGTACATGCAAACTATCGGAATAATTAGGACCGTTTTAACAATGTTATCTATGCTTTACAGCTCGTGAACTGGCAATAAACAATATTTTATTTGTATTGTTCGCCACGATAATGGTAATAATCGTTTTGAAAAGGCGATTTAACTAAAATCTTCGACTTTGCTTGTACAATTTTTTTTTTTAATTCCTAATAGAACAACTTGGAGGAATACGTTTTGATAATAATTTAGTTCTTTGTTAATAAATTATAATTTATTTTATTATATTGTTCGGGAAAAAAACAATAATTATTTATTGTTTTATATACTATATACACTCGCAAAATTGAACGGATAGTAATGAAAAAATAGAACGATGTATATTATTTTTAAGAAACTTTTGTTTAATATAAAAAACAAATAATATTTCAATGTCTACTGAGCTTAAAGTTTGTAATTTCAACAAAACTAAATGAAATATAATAATGCCAATGCTACTGTAATAAAAAAGTAAGGTAAATACACTGCACATCACCGCAAAATTAAGCATTCAGAAAACATTTTTTTAAATTTAGTATCCTATATTGTCTCCTTCAACGACTATAACGGCTTATAGTAATTATGGCATTGATGCACCAGTTTTCGTGTCACTGTTTCTGCGAATGTAGCCGTTTATATTTCGGGCACTGGCAACACAGTTAGTGTTCCCTCCGATCTGACGATTGCATCGTGAAGTTTGCCATTTTTGACAATATATTTGACTGACAGTTTTATTATCCGATCACTATTTCTTATGTCAGCGAAAAAATGGAATTAACTCGCGAACATTTTCGTGCAAATATTTTTATAACATTCGGCGTGGATTATCTCAACAAGAATGCATCGACGAGCTGAATTCTTTACATGGTGATGAAGCACCATCGAAAACTACAGTATACCGTTAGTATAGTGAATGCGAACTTGGATGGCGTTCTTTGGTCGATGAATTTCGTTAAGATTGTACCACAAATGTAGTTGTGTTGGAAAATATCAGTATCTGAATTGATAATGCAAGGCCGTCATGTGACATACCGTGAGATCGAGGCATTTCTAGGTATTAGTACTACCAGCGTGCATAAGATCCTACATGAACATTTAGCCGTTAAAAAGCTATGTTCACATTGGGTACCACATAGTTTGACAACTGCTCAAAAAAGGACTCTCGTCGATTGGTGCCAAGAAATGCACAAAAAACACAATAGCGATGCTTCAAAGAACATTTATAAAATCGTCACAGGTGATGAATCTTGGATCTATACGTATGAACCCGATAATAAACAGCAGTCGACTATGCGGGTATTCCAAGATGAGCCAAAACCAACAAAAGTTCTTCACGCTCAAAGCACATCAAAACAAATGGTCGCCTGTTTTTTCGGAAAACCCGGTCACGTTGCAACCGTGCCTTTAGAAAGTTGTAGAACGGTCAATTTGTTTGCCAAAAGTTTTTGAAGAAATAAGGAAAGCAAACCGAAAACGACAGATCATTCCCATCATGACAATGCGAGCTCTCACAGGTCGGTTCAAACAATTGAATATTTGACCGGGCAAAACATTGAATTGACGAGCCATCCGCCGTACAGCCGTGATCTAGCACCCTGTGATATCTTTTTGTACCCAAACGTGAAGAATAAACTTCGTGGTCAACGGTTTTCTACGCCGGAAGAGGCAGTTGAGGCATTCAAAACTGATATTTTGGAGATACCGCCTTCACAGTGACAGCAAGGCTTTTCGGATTGGTTTAAACGAATGCAAAATTGTATTGATTTTCAAGGAGAATATTTTGAAAAGCAATAAAACTATTTGGATAATAAAAATTTTTTTAAACGGCTAGCCTCGTAGAATACTTTTCAAACCTTATTCCTTTTTTCAATTCCGTTTTATTACTAGGTTTTTTTACAGGTTCTCGATGGAATTTAGATCCGGTGATTGAGGTGGAGTGTGTAATTTTGACACGTTGTACAATAATCACTGTTTGATTTCATGACTACACTTTATTAATTTTGTTAGACATATACCTCAGTATCTCAATAGAAAACAAAATATTTATTAAAAATATTCTTATTTGCATATAGTTCTTAAAGTTTTAAAAATGTGTACAAATCAGCTTAAATTCCGTAAAAGTACTAAATTGTATACTAGTGCAACCAGCAATTTCACTATAGTTTTAATCTCTTAAATCTATTTTGAATACATTTCAATAATAGTTTAACTATAAATGTATGGCACAGGACTATTCGATTAGTTTTTGAAGGAACTATTGTTGCTTCAGAGAAAGCCAACATCGAGATCATAAATAAAAGCAAAGGGTACCAGTAATATGTAATTTCTTACCCATCACGAACAATTATGCACATAAAGATATAGCAACAGAAAAGATACGTTTAGTGGTTTACAATAACCAATACCTTAAACAAGGAATTAATATCTTACAATAATGGGAAATGTAAAACTGTTAACATATTCAATGTCTGTTTAATAATGTATTTTGTAAATTATTAGATAGTTTGCTGGAATGTGAAATAAGGTCTTTAGTAAGAGTTTAAAAGATCGATATATAATATTTTTGTATTATAAATAGTATTTTTTCAATGTTCAAAACTACAAACTATATCATGCATACTGTATTCTTAGCAATTTTGCGATTGTAACTACTTTTTATTCTAGATCTACAATGTGATACGGTACTTTGATGTAAATGGAAATAATTGATAAAGTGCATTTTAGCAACCCTTAAAGCAAACGTAATGTAGTGAAGTTATAAATAAAAACTAAAATATTGCCGGCCCAAATGTTTTGTATTTAATAGTATAATCAAGCCCAATTTTTATGCATCGATAGTTCATTTTCATTCCTCGTTTCAGAATATGTATTCGATGTATCGATGCGCTGGATGTAGTGCGTGTTTCTATAACATATATATCATAACTAAAACAACAAGAATCGTTAAAATTAAAAACTTTCCATTAGAAATATAAGACAAAATGCAAAAAATCAAATTTGTCCGACAGATGACAATAAAAATCAAGAATTTTATTTAAAAATTACTTTACCGTGGACGAATGTTCACATTTAATGATACTCAGCACTTCTGTGACTGACTGTATATATCGTCATGGATTGGCACGTTTGGAAGACAGTAAATTTGGCGCTCTGCGGGTGTTTTGGTTCATTGAACGGGTGAAACATTGGATATTGTAAAGACAGAAGCTGATAAAATGAAAATGTTGTTACAATTACAGTTAACCAAACAAATATTTACAATTAAGATTATTTTTTGATTGTAAATATAGTTTATAATTAGCTTTCTTACACATACTTGTACATCTTTTACTTATATACATTATTTTTCCGCGCCACTGTTTGTAGCATACATACATATGGTACATGATGCGGTAAAAATTTTTAATAGGTGCATTAAGTTTCTCATCATTGTTTTATGAAGCATTATTAACCTCGACAGCTTGGCAGGTGCTTCAAATCAATTTTATTGTTGAAAGTATCTTTTAATTAACTTAAATTAATGTCGGGTAAGTTTATTTGTCACACTTTCGTTATGGTTTCTTTATTATCTGTATTTGAACTTGACTACCTATATATTTTACTGCTCTACTTTATCCCTCTTTTTTGTGTCTCAAAGATAGATTGTTTCTGTCTTCTTTAGTGCTACTTTTTGGGTTAAGAACAAGGTATCATTACAACGATTTTGAGTATCACGAATGTTCATCTGCAACAAAATAAATGGAGAATCAAAAATTTGGCATTCAGTAAAATTATATGAAATGGTCTAGTGCAATAAACCTTAAGCCTACAGCGAGTGTGTGTAAGAGTATACGAATACATGCCTAAATTAACAAACATTTCGCATTTTATTTACCTTCTTTTGATTAATTCCTGTTAAAGTAACAAAAACAAGAAGTTCCAAACTTAATAAGAGAAAAAAAATTTGGCAAAAACTTCGTGCCCCAGACGACGAAACAAAGTTAACTGGAACTGAAAAATGTATTAAGTGTCCATAAAAAACAACAGAATTCATAGGTACTTAGAAAATCTATCAATAACCATGGACCCCTAATATTTTCTCTGGCATGCGACATGGAACTTCATCCACGGTCACAGAATCCAGCCTATTCGGCCAGAAGATAATGATTTGACGAATACCAAAAACTTGTGGACTATCTGGAAAATGTAATCAAATCACGTCCATCTCAAACTAATAACGAAAATAACATTGAATCATCAAATACTTTGAGCCAACCTATCAGTTAGAATCCCATTTGGATACTATCAAAACCAAATACATCAAACAAGCTATACAAATATTGAACTCAAAAAAGTCACCAGGTTACGATTTTCTACCGCAAGAATTCTATTTGGGCTGCCAATCAATGGTTTAAAATTAATATATATATATATATATATATATATATATATATATATATATATATATAGAGAGAGAGCGAGCTATTTATGGTAACGAGATATAAAAACTAAATTTGAAGTAAAAGTAGTCTATGGCGGTAGGAGAGTAGATGAATTCTGAGAAAGGGGAACGAATGTTGACCATCAATTAAGGTTAATATAAGCCCATTCTACAATCATTTTCGTATTCTGCATACGCATTTCAACAACTAAATTGTCATCATCATCAGTGTCACACCTGGATGTACTAGGCTTATACGGTCGAAAACTAAACACACGTGTGTTTGGCTTGGCTCGGTCATATCATATACATATATGCATTGTAGAAATTGTTGTAGCCTGTTCCAGGTTCACCGTTTCTTAATTTGATAAGAAAGAAATAATCTCACGGTTACCTCTGGAAGAGCCGCTGCTTCTCAGATAACAGAAAAGAATATTTTCATGGCCACCCGAGAAACAACAGACCTTCAAGGAGTCAATTTCTCTGCTTCTAATGATGCATGTCATTATATTTTGACATAACATTGGTGAAAGATCTACCTTACCGACGTATATTTTTTGTAATAGAGGGCGCCACTAAGAATTACTGTTTTAAAAAAAGGTTCGTTTTCTCTGCTACGAACTGTGTATAATCAAGTATCTGTTGACTGTGACCGATGTTAGACAAAAGTGCTTTAACTTTTTAATCAAAGATGGGGGTCTAATTTACTCAATAATTTGAATTATTATTTTCTGGGTGGACAAACACTTAGTGTACAGGAAATCAATTATTTACCTTGCCATTGTAGCTTTGATATAAATGGCGAATTGCCATCATGGGAAAAATGAGGAAGGAATCGCGTTTTTTTTTTTAATAATCAGTCATTATAATGCACCATATTTAAAAAATAGTGTCTTTTAATGTACATACAAGTACAAACATTCGAAGAATGTATGCGCTTAACTACACATGTACGACTTAAACAATGGCATGTCGGGCTTGATTGTTGTTTCCTTCTCGCTCGGTCTCATGTAATGGCCTGACCAGTGGGGAAGCCAAGACAAAACGACGAGCAGCACTATAACACCACGGACGGCACTGACAACGGCGACTTTCGTGGAATCGTGTCGGGGCAAGGGGGCCCGTAATTCTTCGGGTTTTTTTTTCGCCTCTTTGCCAGTGTCGAAGCGGGCAGCAAACGTATCCGAACTATCCGGACGAGTGTAGCAATAGCAGCAGCAGCAGCAGCAGCAGCTAGCACTATTATCCGTTGAGAGTCCGTAGTACGATATATTAGTTACAAATACGGGCGGTGTCCTAATGTGTACGAGTTCAACAGAGTACGTCCGCGTGAGTCAAAACCGTATGCATGAAGATCACCGGATTTTTTTTTTACCTGGAACGCAGTGTTTCCTTTTTATCTAGACCATAGTACGTGCTAGTTTTGCAGATAAACGGTTTTATCAGTTTTAATCGTGTAATATGTGTATCGTGATGTATTCGCGAACTATGGGTGGGGAATATACATTTCACTTTCGCGATTGAAACATCCTGCTAGTGAGGTTATGTAGTTCTTATGTACGAGTTTAGTTGAGTTGAACTAGTTTATAGTGAGGACAAACTACAGTGTTTTTCTTGTAGTTCTTTTTAGTGTTATTTTTGTGTACATTTTTGTGTAACACTCTGATGTTTCGCCAGAAACGTGTATTATGTATTTGTTCTTTATGATAGTTTAAATTGTAGTAGGTATTATCACCACTTGTCAGTGTGTCTTGGACCAAAACGAAATGAAAATAAGAATTTTTTTTCCTGTTTTTATCAGTTCACATTTACTTTGTTTTAACATTTTTTTTCTATCGAACAAACCTTTGCCATTCAAATATATTTTGTTAACTTTATTAACATGCAAATTGCTAATAAAGTATTTAATTTAACATTGATAATATTGTAATGTATTATTCAAAATTAACATTACAATTAACATTTTGGTAAAAGTTCGAAAATCTTGAATATATAATGATTTAAGTACAGTATTTTTTAAAACGAAATCAATTGTTTTAAAAAGAAGATATATTTTCCTAACTTAGACATAAATACGAATATTTTTTCATTATATACAAGGTGTCGCAAAGAAACAATAATATATTTTATATATATCTTAGGGTATAATAGGAAGTTGGTTATATATACAGGGTGTTGCATTGTAGGTGTAGCAAGGGGAAAACAAGGTAATTATTAATTTCTCAGAAGGAAATATTCTTTATAAAAGTTTTTACTTGTTTTGGGGAGTAATTAATGTTTTAATTTATTAAATCTTGTGTAGGACGTGAAAATTTTAGAAACGTGAAAGTGTTTTCTCTTTAAGTACGATTATTTTTAATTTTTTGAGGCGTCATCTGAAAGAGTTGATTAAAAATTGCTGAATACTTCAAATCCCAAGATAAGCTGAAAAATAAACAATTTTCTTAGAACAAAATTTGTTTATATAAATATAATATTACATAAAAAGTATACGAATTATTTTTTTATTATATACAGGGTGCCGCAAGGAAAGAATAACATATTTTATATTTAATATGATTGAAAATAAGCAAAAATTTTGATATATCTTTTTCGGTAAATAAAATATTACCCCGCACTGTAGGGTATAATATGGAATTGGTTGTATATACAGGGTGTTGCATTGTAGATGTAGCAAGAGGAAAAGAATGATTATTGATTTCTGTCTGGTCAATGAGTCGCCTATACCGTAACATCTAACGGCAGCGTTTTAATAGGAAAACTATTCGAAAGATATATAAAAATTACAACCAGTGCAAATAGATATTAGTTTAAATTCAACGTACGAGGGTAGCCGTTTATATTTCGGGATTAACAAACAAAAAAATTTTTTTATTATCGAATATAATTATTACTTTCCAAAATATTCTCCTTGAAAGTTAATGCACTTTCGCATTCGTTTAAACCAATCCGAAACGCATTGCTGCCACTGTGAAGGCGGTATTTCCAGAATATGAATTTTGAATGCCCCAACTGCCTCTTCCGGCGTAGAAAACCGTTGACCAAGAAGTTTATCCGTCACGTTGAGAACAAAAAGAAATCACACGGTGCTAGATCAGGGCTGTAAGGCGGATGGATCATCAATTTAATGTTTTGCCCGGTCAAATATTCAATTGTTTGAACCGATCTGTGAGAGCTCGCATTGTCATGGTGGAAAATGATCTGTCGCTTTCGATTTGTTTTCCTTATTTTTCAAAAACTTTTGCCAAACAAATAGTTGTGTGCCATTCGGAATTGACCATTCTGCAACTCTCTAAAGGCACGGTTGCAACGTGACTGGTTTTTCCGAAAAAACAGGAGACCATATGTTTTGATGTGCTTCGAGCGCGAACAACTTTTGTTGGTTTTGGCTCATCTTGAAATACCCACACAGTTAACTGCTGTTTACTATCGGGCTCATACGTATAGATCCAGGATTCATCACTTGTGACGACTTTATAAATGTTCTTTGAAGCACCGCCATTATATCTTTTGTGAATTTCGTAGCACCAATCGACGCGAGTCCTTTTTTGAGCGGTTGTCAAATTATATGGTACCCAAAGTGAACATAGCTTCTTAACGGCTAAATGTTCATGCAGGATCTTATGCACGCTGGTGTTACTAATACCTAGAGATGCCTCGATTTCACGCTATGTCACATGACGGTTTTGCATTATCAATTCAGACACTGCATTAACGTTTGTCGACACAACAACATTCGTGGGACGACTTTCACGAAATTCTTCGTCCAAAGAAAGCCGTCCAAGTTTAAATTCACTATACCAACAAGATACTGTAGTTTTCGATGGTGCTTCATCACCATGTAGAGAATTCAGCTCGTCAATTCATTCTTGTTGAGATAATCCACGCCGAAAGTTATAAAAAATAATTGCACGAAAATGTTCGCGAGTTAATTCCATTTTTCCTCTGACATAAAATTTTCAAGTTACTGTCAACAATCGAAATAGCGACCGGATAATAAAACTGTCAAGGTAAATATATTGTCAAAAATGACAAACTTCACGATGCAATCATCAGATCGGAAGCAACACTAACAGTGTTACCAGTTCCCGAAATATAAACGATATAAACGGCTACCCTCGTGTTATGCTTAGGTATAAAAAATTATTATTATGTGCATTATTTTAAAAATTATTTCAAGGGGTTTGCCTTTTTAAAAGTGGTAATAATTTTATGGGGTATATTTGCATTAAATTAATAATAAAATTTGTTTTTTCTTCGGGTCAATCTGATCACCTGCATTTTCAAATTTTTCCGTGGATATTCTGCAAATAATACCAGCGTGATAGATTTCTGCTAATTTTTAACAAAACCCCTATTTTTGTTTTATTTTTAATTTTTTTTTTGCAAAAAAAATTGCTTATTTTCCATTAGACTTTTAATTTATAGTAAATACTGGACACTTTCTGAATAACTTCTTAGATGACATTGCAAGAAATTAAATATAATTGTACTTTATTGGGATGAACTTTAACATTTCTTAATTTTCAGAACACCATGTATAATATTTTATAAATTGGACTGTTGTTTATTACTCGTCAGAACAAGCAAAAGCTTTTACATACAATATTTTTTTCAGAGAAACCAACGATAAGAAATTTTTTGCTCCAATTACACTTATACGTAAACACCTTATATATAAAATGTATTGCAAGGAATAATATATTTTCGGATAATTGATTGAACTGTGCAAAACAAAGACAATAAAGTACAAACAAAATTTTAAAATTCTCTAGGCTAATTGTTTGTTTTGAAGTATAGTTTTCATATATATTTGCACGTCACTAAAGTAGAAATGAGCTACATACTCCCTATTTAAAAAAACATCCTGTTGTTATAAAAATAACAAAAAAAACACGTATTTTCTATATGAAATCGTGCGAAACAAAAGCATCACAGGACGCGAAATTTACAAATAATATCAATTCACAGAACCCACTATTTTCTTCCAATGTAAACATTCTTTTCAATTTCTTACATCTTTATTCTAACAATTTTTGTAAGTACACGCTATTGAAACTCATTAAGACGATTTGTAATCGTTTCTCATAAGTATCGTTTCAAATTTCAATAAAATTTCTAAATGAAAAGGTTTAAGTTTAATCGCAAACAATTTAATATAAACACATCCGTTGTTTACACATAGATACAAAAATATAATTCCACAAATTATTTCGTTCGCGAAAAAAGTTTGGTGCAAACAGAAAGAAGAATTTATTTGTCGTTTCTTAAAAAGAAAAATTCAGTTGCTACGTCTACATAACGGGTGTTTTTTTTAGAGGTATAGAACTTTGAAATGGAATAAAACAAATATGATTTTTTTAAATTGACATGAAATTTACTTTATTCGAAAGATAATCTTCTGACATTATAATTTAAATATGACTTCTGGCATATGACCGCCACGGCTGGCTCAGACGTAGTCTAATCTGGAGGGCCAATTTTCGATGACTTTTTCCAACATTTGTGGCCGTATATCGGCAATAACGCGACGAATGTTGTCCTCCAAGTGGTCAATCGTTTCGGGCTTATCGGCGTAGACTAGCGACTTCACATATCCCCACAGAAAATAGTCAAGCGGTGTTAAATCGCACGATCCTGGAGGCCAATTCACGGGTCCGAAACGTGAAACTATGCGGTTACCAAACGTTTCCTTCAATAAACCAATTGTGGCACGAGCTGTGTGACATGTTGCGCCGTCTTGTTGAAACCACAACTCCTGCACATCATGATTGTTCAATTGAAGAACGAAAAAGTCAGTAATCATGGCTCTATAGCGGTCACCATTGACTGTAACGTTCTGGCCAGCTTCGTTTTTAAAGAAGTACGGACCAATTATTCCACCAGCCCATAAAGCACACCAAACAGTCAGTTTTTCTGGATATAACGGTGTCTCAACATACACTTGAGGATTATCATCACTCCAAATACGACAGTTTTGTTTATTGACGTATCTATTCAACCGAAAGTGAGCTTCATCGCTAAACAAAATTCGATTATGAAAATCGGGATCAACGGCAATCTTGTTTTGGGCCCATTCACCGAATCTACGCCTTGCTAGGTGATCGTGTGGCTTCAATTCTTGCACGAGTTGGATTTTGTAAGCACGCAAACCTAGATCTTTCAGCAAAATCTTCCATAAAGTGGATGGACACATATCCAATTCCTGTGCACGATGGCGGATAGACTGATTCGGGTCTTCCTCTACGCTACGCTCTACAGCAGCAATGACTTCTTCTGTACGCACTGTACGACGTCTCTCTGGATGCGTGTTATCATTTAGAGTATACGTGGTGCGAAAACGTTCCATAGTTAATCGAATTAATTGCTCTGATGGACGATTATGTTGGCCGTAATATTGACGTAGTGCGCGATACGTATTTCGAACAGAACCATGATTTTCAAAATAAATTTGCACAATTTGCAAGCGTTGTTTAGGCGTCAGTCTATTCATGTTGAAATGACAAACCAAACTAAATATAAATCACTGAACAGCTGACAAAATGGCCGCCAGTTAAAAAAGTGTTGCCAACTTAAAGTTCTATACCTCTAAAAAAACACCCGTTATTTATACTTAGATTGAAATTTAAATGTCCATGAGAGGACAGTGCGCAAGCTTGTAATTAGGAATGATAAGGTGAAAGCCAGTAAAGAAACTGATGCGTGCAGAGAAACATTTCAGAAAGATTAATATTTATTTTATACGTAATTTTTTTTTCTTGTACACTGGAAACAGAAATTGCGAAGAATTTTATTCAACGATCAACCTAAATTTAATTTGATTACACCAAACGATATTTGTAAGGCCGTTTTTCTGTAAATAGGGAAACGCCTAGATGCACATGATTGTAAGGTTATAAGAATTGATTCCTTTCCACAAAATAGACAATATTATGGATTGTTTCATGTATAAAGATATACTAGAAACAAAAACAATGCCATGCTCTATTCTTAATGGCCATTGAATTGACGTATTCGCTTCGATTGTTGTTTTGACATGATAAAGATACAAAACACACATCAAGGTCGATTATGGAGATTATATAAGAGACAATAATGGTTGTACGACCTATTCACTAGGCTCAATTTCAGGAACAGCCGTTCTAAGTTGTTAAATCTGGATGGAAAGAATTCCTAACTTTACTATTATTAACTTAACGCACGAGGATCTGTGGAAATTATAAAATATCAGGATGTTGTTTTTGAAAAATTCTAATTTTTTTGGTAAATTTAATGGAGACTGTAGTCGATTAAGTTAATCAATTAAGGTTAATTTTCGTATTTTGTATGCGTCTTTCGACAACTAAGTTGTCATCATCAGCAGATAATCACAGTGTCACATCTGGAATCGCAGTAAAATCTGCATAAAGACAAAGCTCATATTAGATTTATACCATCGAAAGCCAAACACACACTGAGTATGCGTTCGATTATTTTGGATCCATAGCAAAATTCACACAAAAACAATGTTCGTACTAGATTTTCGCCTTCGAAATCCAAACACTCACAAAATGTGTGCTTCTGGATGTCACTGTGGCTCTAGATGCGACACTGATTAATTATCTGCCGATGATGACAGATTAGCTGTCGAAGTACTTATACAAAATACGTAAGTTATTGTGCAAAGGGGTTAACCATAACTGATTAATCTAATTTTTGCTTTTTACATCATATGATGCCAAAAAAAAATTGAAAAAAAATCCTACTATCGGGCGAGTCTCGAACTCACAACCTGCTGCTTACCGGGCGTGTATCTTGTCATTCAACTGCAAAAAAAGGTGATACTCGAGACTACTAATATGCTACAAATTGCATTATGAACATAGATATTAAATGAAATCACTGCTAGGTTTTAATTGTATAAAATTATGCGCTTTTAGAATGTGAAATTGAAAAATTTAATTTTGATTGCTTTTGTTTTTCGCAGTGCAATATGGCGAAATCACTTGTTTTTATTATTAATCGTAATTACGAGGGAGCGTTTTTATATTCGCGGAATGGGGGACAAGGGGTGGAAATAAAAAAACCAAATTATTTTTCTTTTTCAATATATTCACCTGCAAGACGGATACATTTTTCACATCTTTCAATTAATTTATTTATACCCTCATAAAAAAATGATTACTCTTTATCTGCAAAATACGCCGAAACTGCCTCCTTGACTTCATCATCGGCAGTAAATTTTTTACCCCGCAGCTCTTTTTTCATTTTCGGAAACAGGTAATAATCACTCGGGGCCAGGTCTGGGCTGTAGGGTGGGTGATTCACAATTTCGAAGCCCACCTTATGCAGGGTACCTAACGCAACGCGGCTCTTGTGGACGGGCGCGTTGTCGTGCAAAAGCAGAACACCTTTTGTCAATTTTCCCCGTCTTTTCTCTTTAATGGCTTCTTTTAGTCGCTCTAATATTGAAGCGTAATATTCTCCGGTTATAGAAACACCTTTATCTTTATAATCAATCAACAATATTCCTTCCGAGTCCCAAAATACCGTTGCCATGAGTTTCCCAGCTGATTGTGACACTTTAAATTTCTTGGGAGGTGCTGTGCCCTTTTTATGCCACTGCATGGAGTCTTATTTGGACTCAGGTTCATAATGATGAACCCAAGTTTCGTCTCCAGTAACAATTCCACTCAATACACCATCCTTGTCTTCATTACAGAGGTCCAAAAATGCACGCGAACACTCTACGCGCTGTTGTTTTTGCGGCGGCGTGAGCATTCTCGGCACCCATCTTGCGCTGACCTTAGACATGTCGAGATGATCGTGTAGGATTTTAAAAATTGTTGTATCGGATACTCCAACCATTTCTGCGAGTTGTTTCTTCTTTAGTCGAGCATCTTCGAGTACAATTTGTTCAACTTTTTGGATAAGTGCTGGCGTGGTCACCTCAATGCTCCTGCCCGGCCTCGGGTCGTCTTCAAGGGATTCCCTTCCTAGTTTAAATAAACTATGCCACTTGTACACCACGGTTTTTCCTGGACAAGAGTCGCCGTAAACCAATGACATCTCATTCATTATGGTCGCGACTGATTTTCCTTGCCTGGTAAGGAACTTTATAACGGCACGATATTCGATTTTTTCCATATTTCACTTTTCACTCCTGATTATGTTACTTGGTTGACGATAGCTCAAAGACTAACTGTCTAATAACAATGAAACTTCGTATTTATACTAATCATGAGTCGCTGCACAGGCCACGCCCCCAATGCGCCTACTCACCCCTCTACAACCCGCTCATTCCGCGAATATAAAAACGCTCCCTCGTAGTTTCAATCTTAAAAGAATTTTTTTTTACTTAAAGATTCACTAAATAGTAAATCTTTTTAATTATTTGTTAGAAAAAATATATGAACTTTATGGTCTTCATCAATATCTAGCTTTTGCAAATAACTGTGCCCTTTTACGATGTGAAACTGAAAAATTCTAATTTTAGTTTTATTTTTTTTTTGTCACTAGAGAATAGGAAATTTTTCCAAACATTATTGTTTTTGTTTTACACGGTCCCACATAAGTTGAAAGTTCCTTTTTACAATAAGTCACTTTTTGTTGATATAGTTTTATTAAGCTTAAAACGTATTATAATCTTTTTAAAAATATCCCGTCAATTAGCTAGTTTTTCGTATTTTTTAGGAATCTACAAAAATATCATCTTGATTTAGTTTTAATATTAAAATCGTATTAAAAAATACTTTACTTTAATCTAAGAAATATTTTATCCCAAAAGATTCTTTTATTCGCCCACATATTGAAATAAATATGGCAACAACTTTTTTATAATTAAAAATTTAATAATGAATTACAAACAATACAAGACAATTAAATAAATTTTTCTGGTAAATAATGTTTAAATCATTGAAGCAAAAATGTATGCTAATTTTCAAAGAACAGCCTCGTTGAATAGCGTAGATAAATGATATAAAAGAATTAACGCATTTTTTTTCCGGGAAACAATTATCTTATTCTTTGTATTCGAGGAAACTGCTAAAAATGTGTAAATATATTAAAAAAAGAATTATCGAAGTAATAAACGTCTTAAAAATTATCAATTTTAATTATTAATCTTAGTTAAAGAACATGGAATTAAATTGTGTGATTTAAGTGAAAGAAAACGTGATTACTAGAGTCCGGATTAAAAAGCATTAAAAATATTGAAAAAAGCGCTTAAAAAGCCTATCGATTTTCGAAAAAAAAGCATTACCATATGCAAAAAAAGCACGTACATTATACAAAATTGTATAAATTATATATACATTATTGATTAAATAAACATTGATTTTGAGATTTATAATAATTTATTTTTATAACATTAACATTTAAGTACTTCAACAAAAACATGTAATAAATTCAGAAAACATGTTCAGTCATAAAACTCAAATATTTTAAATAAAAGAAATTTTTAAAACATTTTTAATTCATAGATAAAGAGTAATATTTAATAATTACAATTGAAACATGTGTTTTAAAATGAAAAACCTTAAATTCTTTTTATTAACAGTTTTTAATAAAAACAACATAAAAAAAAATTATTTCCGTTTGAAACACGAAATTATTAAATGTTCATTTAAATGTTCCATTGTAAAGTTCTGTCGTCTATCACTTAAAATGTTTTTATAATTTGAAAAACTTCTTTCGACATCAACACTAGTTATAGGGGCATATTTAAATTTTGCCACGACAGCTGGATCCATATTTAATTCTTGAACTACCTCTCCACTCAAGATCGAGGATATTTTACTTAAGGTTTGAAATCCCTCGTTCTTTGACAAAACATCGTTGAGTTTTGTTTGCACTGTTTGACCAATGCGCCCAGGTATACCGTCTATGGCACTTTTAAAATCATTAATTTTTTTAACAGATTCAACTAAAGACAATTGCTGCTGCTCTAAGGATTTTATGGTTTTACTTACAAGATTAAAATGACATTTAATAAAAGAGAGACTATTTTTCAATTCTGCTTTTTCTAAAACGGCTTGGCAATGTCTTATCGATTTAACAGCAGTATCTGAAGGCTCGAACACAAGGTTTTTAAAATCTTCGAAATGTTCAGCGTAGTATAAAGCAGCGTCTAACCAAGTTCCCCACCGAGTTAACACTGGCTCAGGTGGTAATGGAATGTTAGGCAATCTTTTTCTGAAGAGTTGCACTCTTAAAGGGGCTTTAATGAACGTTTGTTTGCCATTTTTTATTAGTTCATTAACAAGAGGGAATTGAAGCCGTATAATTTCGGCAACCCGATTAAGACCGTGTGCTAAACAAGTGCAATGAACTAAATTTCGATAAAAAATCTTAAGATTTGATGCAGTTTTAACCATATACGGTGCAGCATCAGAAAGCATTAATAATATTTTGTCATAGGGCACAGCCTCGGGTAGATAAAAATTTGTTAATGTCTCATTTACAAATCTTGTAACTGTATTGTTATTTGTTGCTTCCAGCTATTTTGAGCATATCAAGTATCCTTCCGTTAATATTTCCTCATTAAGCACACCTATAATTAAGTTTGCAACATACCTCCCGCAAACGTCTGTAGTTTCGTCTGCGGTAAACCAAATGTAATTATTACCCACTAGCGTTTTTACTTTCTGGATAGTTTCTTTATATACAGAGCTAACATAACATTTTCGAAGGGTACTTTCATCCGGTACATGTATCTTGCAATATTGTTCCAAAAATCTTTTAAAGCTATCATTTTCTAATTTGTTTAATGGTATATCAGACTGCACCATAGCTTTGCATAGATCAAAATTAAATCGCTGTTGTTCGTTATAGCCAGAACATGACTGTAAGGATTCACCAATTGTTTGTTGCTTAGATTTATTTGTAAACCTTTGTAGACTTTGTTGATGCAAAACTGTTTGCACATGTTGTTTAATATTGTATTTTTTGTCGCACTGAATCTAAAATTAGGAACAACAATGATGTACCAAGGATTTAATCTATAAGAAACAACTTACCGTTTTTATACAGGCTCGGCAAAATAATCTACCATTTTTAAAATGCAACTCTTTATATTCTTTAATCCATTCGTCTACCGTGGGCCTCTGCTTTGGCATTTTAAAATAATTTTACACAAAACTAAACTAATTCAGTTTAACAACGTGTAAACACACTTATAGAATGTAATAGTTCATGAAATGTTTGTTTACAAATGCCAAAGACACCGGGGAATTCCAGGAACGGAGGTGTATCACGTGTTCGTGATGTGATATTTCTAGCGGCACTGTTTGCTGATGCGACGCGATCAACGGGGAAGTACCTACGTGTGTATGGAGATGCGGGGAAATAGTCGACATAATGCATATTTAGATTCTCATGTTTGATACGTTGTTATTTTTTAATTATTTTTATGTTTTCCATACATCTTTTTCTACACTAAGTATATTTCTGATTTGTTTATGTAAACTTATACGTAAAAATATTAAAAAAGAAAGCTGTAAATAAGCACAAAATATTAAATTAAGGACAAATATTACTAAAAAAGCAAAAAAGCATCTGAACATTAGTGCCAAATGACTTATTTTTACATATTTCGTACACATTTTAATACTAAATGTATCTGCTTGTAATATTTATAATAAGCTTAATGCCTAGAAATCCGGACTCTAGTGATTACTGAAGAGATTAATGCTGATTCAATTATTAGCAATGAAATTACAAACGCTACGAATCACTGAATTGTGTATTTGAAAACACATTCCCTACCAATGACTGTTTTAATTTCGGTTATTGGTTCGATTATGCGATTCGTATTTTACTTCCCATAAAATTTCATGTGTGTGCATTCGCATCAAAGTGATAAGGCGATAATTTATCTAACTCGAAATTAAACATCCTTAAGATTATAAGTTATAAAAATGTAGAGAAAAAATTAGTTTTAAAGATGGGCATGCTTTAGAATTATATTTTCATGGATATCTACCGTTGTAACGCAATGATTATATCTGTTATTTTAAGTTTTCGTTGATAATTTCTAAATTCTATTATGTACATCTGTAGGGCGATCTTTTTGAGATCGTCTTTTAGATTCATAACATGTGGGTCCTTAATTATCTGTAAGCTGTACCATGAACAGATAGACTTATGGCGACCAAATCGCGTGGTTATTTTTCACACGATAAATCAGCTACGTCCTCTAAACAAAAAAATTAACTTTAAAAAAGGTTACTTTAATAATAATAATAATAATAATAATAATAATAATGGCGAAAGATTAACTGGTTTATTTTATATTGAATGTCGAAAGTGAATGCAGAATATTTTTAGCTAATCTTAAACAAAATGTACATTAAATTATTTTTTTCAATTCTATATATATATATATATATATACATACACTACCGTCCATAAGTTTAATCGCACTACAGATAATTTTAATTGCGCAATGATATTAAAGAGACTGTTTATTTTCATGGCAAATTTATTTATGAAATACTAAATTAACATACAATTCAAGCAATTGACATTATTAATCTAAGTAATATTACAATAGGTTAGCTTAAATTTTACTTTCGTCAAAGTAACCACCACTAGCTGCGATCACGGCTTCACAAACACATGGCATTCGTTCAACTAGTCGGTCGAGATATTGCTCATCGATAGAGTTCCATGCTTTCCGCAACCTACCCCAAAGATCTGTTTTGCTAGTAGGAGGTATTTTATGCACTTCATGATCCAAACAGACTTTGGGGTGGCCATGTCATTAATGTAAGGATTCCTCTTTCAGTTTGGTTGGCGAAAAAACTTTTTACAAGCTGTGTGTAAACAAACACTTGACCCATTAGCTCCATCGCTGATGGAAGAACATGCTCTTGCAATATACCCAAATAGACTTCTTTTGTCATTTTCTCTGTGATTTGCACCCATTTTCCGATGTGCCCACCTCCAAAGCAACCCCAAACCATCACATTTCCACCACCATCTTTCGCTGTCTGAACCACACATTCATCTAGCATTCTCTCCCGACACGACGACAAACAAAAGCACGGCGTTTATTTCCAAAAATTTCAAATTTGGATTCATCTGTCCACAAGACTTATTTCCATTCTTCGACAGTCCAGTACCTGTGTGTTCTCGCCCAGGCCAATCTTTTTTGTTTATGTTGTGCAGACAGACGTGGTTTTTTTTACTGTTACTCGACCTCTAAGTCCAGTTTCAGCTAAACGGCGTTTGGTTATTGTTACGCTAACCTTGGCTTCGTGGTATACGTTATATTGTGCTGCTATTTCCGGGGCTGTAAGGCGACGATTGCGCGAGGACATTAATTTCAGATATTCATCTTCTCTTTTAGTAGTTGTCCTCGGTCGTCCACTGCGTTTTCGGTCTCCGAGTTGGCCAGTTTCTCCCATTCTTTTTATAGTTTGATGAACACAATACTCGGAAGCTATATAAGGATTTATTTTATTTGTAATTGAATTATACTTCTAAAGTTTAAAACAATTATAGTATCTTTTATTTCAAAGTAAATACATGTACATCTACAACTTTTATTCCAAAACTAAATTTACTATTACATATTAGTTTAATAAGCATTACATAATCACAATGTAAAATATAAATAAATATCTATTCACTAGAGGAATCATCGCTGGTACTAGAATCTCCAGTATTTATGACAAATTCTTCTATATTTTCTCTTCTTCCGTCCATATCCCACATTTTTGTTTCAATACCTTTGCCATGATCAGTTGCCTTTATTCAATTTTGTTTAGTAACGTTATGAATGGCAGCATGAAGTAAATTTTGAACAACGTTCAATTTATATGTATTATTTAAAGTTACTTCTCCTTTTAGTTGGGCTCAGATTAGTTCACAGGACTAAGCTCGCAGTCATATGAAGAAAATCTCAAAACTGCTTTGTTTTCGGATTTAGCAAGCTTGTCTACTACATACTTGTGATATTTTGATTTATGTTGCTTTAGTAAAACCAATAATTCCACTTTTAGCATTTTAGGTTAAAATCTAATATTGTATTATTTTTAGTTAGCTATTCTTGAACATCATATTTCTACTTTAATGAATTTGGTATTTTTTCTAATTTTCTAGAATGCTAGGAAGCATTGTCCATAACTATGACAGAATTAATTTCTAATTGATGCAAAATTTTTTTAAACCAATTTTCAAATAATTCTGCATTGATTTCTTCATGGTAATCGCCTATTTTATTGAATGGAAGTAAGAGTAGGTCGTTCTTAAGAAAACCATCCTCAACCACCATTATCTAATAATATTATTCATTTTCCTTTTCCACTAATAATTTTCAAACCTTTGGAAACTTTAAAAAATTATTTCTTGGTATTAGTTTAGAAACTTTTTCTTGTATCCAAAGATATGTAATTGATTCTGGTAAAATTTTATTATAAACAGTTTGTTTACATTAAAGGGAAGGATAGGTTCGCAAATATTGTTATCTCTAGGTGCTTTTATTCGATAACTTTCGAGAAATATCATATGATTTGCATTTTATTACATACTTATTTACAAAACTATCTCTTATAGATTTTTCTGTTTTATGAAAATATTTCCATTTTAAAATTGTTGCCCTCTATTGTTTTTTTTAAGAATTTCAACGCTCCCTATATAATAGTCAAAGTGTTTTTTTACAGAAGCATAAATATGTCTTAGAATTAAAATAAAACATTACAAATATTATAAAATCCTGTAAATTATGATTATTTGAATTTATACCATCATTTTTATAAACGTTAGAGTAATTAATTATAAATAATAATACGATAAGTGTTCAAATTAAAATTTTAATTTAGCACCAAGCAAAAGAAGCAACGGCCAAAGTCTGATGCGTTAAAACAAGCACTAACCTCTTTCAATTATTCCAGCGTGCAATATTAGTTAGGTTACAAACATCTATGAAGTACAAGTGAGACAGCGTATTATTATCAAGTTTCTTGCAAAAGAAAACATTTGAAAAATCAGAAATTTTTTAAATGGCCCCTCACCATGTTGTGAGGGAACATTGGCAAACGTAAATGTTTATAAATAAAGGAAATCTTCTACAGACGGCCGAGAACTTGTTGTGAGCATAAACCACACTCTCGACGTCCAAAAGCAGCAACAGAAAAGGAAATGTTTGATCGAATTAACACACTTATCCAAACTGATCTAATTACAATGCGAGATATTGCTTCTTCTAGTTGTATCAAAAAGCAACTTCGTTACCAGGAAATATGTGCACGTTGGATTTCGCGAATACTAGTGGATGAACGTAAGCAAGAACGTTTTCAAGTGGCTTGCATTGTTAGCACAATACGAAGAAAAGGGTGATGGTTTTCTACAGTCTGTCACCACTGATGAAACGTGAATACACTATTTTACCCTAGAAATCAAACGAGTATTCAATACAGTAGCAACATCTTTCATATCCCAAACCACAACAAAGACAACAATTATTTCTTCAACAGAGAAACTTATGGCTGCATTCTTTGAGATATGCGAGGAGTTCTACACATTGATTTCTTAACAGAACATAGACTATAAATACCCTGTATAACTACAATTTACTGAAGAACCCAGTTAGAACAGTCATCCGCAATAAGACTAAAAAATTCAGCAATCTGTCTATTTCCTACACACCCTAATGTGGCCGATCTTACGATGGCTACATCCTCCCTACAGTTCGAACCTCGCTTCTCTGACTTCCCTCAAAGAGAAATTCTAAGGGGGTAAAATGTTTCGTTCCAATGAAGAAGTTGTGAAGCTGTTGGAGTGGTAGGATGCGTCTGTAGCCACAAACATTTTTGTCAAATAATATGGAAGCTACCGGAGCGATGTTGCCTGTGTATTGAAAAAGAGGCAGACTGTTGAAAAATAATTGCTTTCTCTTACTTTTTTATTGAATAATAAATTGTATTTAAATTTGAACCCTCATCGTACATTAAAAATTAACTTAAATAGCATTATTAGCAGGATTCAAAATAAAACTATATATGTTTTAAGAATAAGCTTTTTTTTTCTTTTCTTGTTTGAATAAATGTTAGTTTTAGAAGTATTCATTTTTCTTCAAACTTAGTCAACTAACTTTCAATTTGTTTGTTTTAGAATCTCTCGTTTTGCATATGTTTCTTTCGTTATGCTTCTAAACCTTATTTTACCCATATGTTCGATCTGTTTTTTTCTTCTATCTCTGCTAGAATCAGCTAATTAGAATAAAAGTTTAAATATCTTGTTTTATCTGTGATCTAACACTGGTTTTATGATTTCTTGTCATGCCATAAAAATCTGATGCGGACATCTGGTCATTTATTGAATTTTAAAAATAAATATTGAAAGAGAATAATTACAACAAATTATACTGCAATTTCTTTGATATACAGAAGATTAATCATTCTTTATTAACAGATATTATCTGTCATTACTTTCAGCGGCAGTAATCAAAGATTCTAATTGGTCGTTTATTTTCATTTGAATTCCGTGTTTGTTTTTTTTTCTTTTTCAATTTTATAGTTAATTCGCTACTTCCTGTTTACTATTTTAGTAAATAATGTTAATGGAAATTTATAGCAGGCCTTGAAGACTTATAGGTTTGTAATAAAGTGAAACCGTTATGACTAAAGTGTTTCTGGCCTGCTAACGTGGTTAGTGCCATGCATTGGCCGTCTATCATTTTTCCAATTACTAATTAATGTTGAACAAATTTACGGGTTCGAATAGTGTACAAATAACACATTTAACTGTAATTCCGAAATGTCCTGTCGTAGGGAAACGGTTTAGAAATTTATTTACACCCGTTGCAGTTAACAATCCAACTTTGGCATCTTCGCGTCACTGACGCGATGCAAGCTATCGGCAATGCCTGCAAGCGTCCTCCCCCCATCGATAACTGTCGCTGGTTACTTGGAGAATTGGTCGACGTTACTAATTATATATTAGCCCAAGTGAAGGTGATTGCAACAAAATACCACAATAGTTCAAGACCGAATATACTGGTCACAGAGATTAATTTTATTCATAGAAAGGCTATATCTATCGATAGAAGAAAACTAAATACAGTTTTGCAGTCAGTATGCTTATTTAACTTTACAACAGCTGAAAAATTGAACTCAACAGAAATTGTGTTGAAAATTGTACCTCAATGTAATCTTTCCGTCAGTATTTATCCATTTGTCAAGGCATAAATTTGAATTAAATTACGTATTAGAAGATTATGTTGTGCACGTTTTAGTTACCTTAAAACTTCAATATACAAGTACCTGAGGGTACCCAAAACTTTGCCCCGCAAGCATTTCTGCCGCTAGGTTCGCGTGACAACTTGTTCTGCTTTCGGTACAATCGGTTCTTTCGCCGAATAAGGTTCTCTTATTACAGTGCTTTTTTTGAATAAGCATTTTCGCTTTCTTCTCTCTTTTTGTAATGCTGGACTTAAGAGAATAGCGTGCCACCCGATCAGACAGTTAATCAGTGGTTTGGGGGTTTTGAGAAGACTTTGAAACAATGTGCGACGAAAGAAGCCCGATTTGTGGCAGACAGAGGAATGGGTTTTTCACTAGGACAATGCACCTGCTCACACAGCCTTATCAGTCTTTTGTCCCATACTCCCATCTCACCTGATCTTGCTCCGTGCGATTTTTTTTATTTCCACGAATGAAGAGGAACATGAAAGGACATGTCGCTCTTCATTATCGATTATACAAGTGTATAAAGTTAAATGGAGAGTATATTGAAGATGTTGAGGTTGTTTGGTAAAAAAAATAAAATACAAGTTTTTATAGAGAAACTCCGGTTATTTTTGAGCACTCCCTCGTATATACTTAATAGATTTAAAACAGATTTCAGTTAGAGCTCACGGTATTCGATCAATTCTCAATTATATAATTACATTAAATTGAAAATTGTCGATATATTAAAATCGTGTGACATTTTATCAATATAACTTCCAATTTTACTTAATATTTCGAAGTAAAACATAGATAATCCACACGTATATGTACAAATTGTGTTGCGAAACGTATTTAATCGAATTTGGTTCTGCACTTTAGCGATAACTGATTCATACAATTTCCTCGTTTACACAGAAAAAGGAGACTCATAGATACATAACGCAAATACATAATAAACACACGCACATTAACACAAGCGCATATACTATTACTTACAGAAGTATTGTCTTCGACGATGTTTAACATCAAAATTGTGTTTGACATTTGCAAGCAGTTCTCCAGCGTAATACAAATAAAGTATATTGTTTATATTTCTCAAGAGCACTGGCAGTGTGCTATTTTCTGGCAGTAAGACCAACGCATCTGTAATGGCAAGTGAGAGTGTAAAGGGATACGTTTCTATAACAAAATCTACACACGTGCGGATGCAAATTAGAAAAATACGAAAAAAAGCGAAGTATGGAATTAGTAAAATTAAAAAAAATTCAGCGACAATGACCTTACAGTGCTGTTATTGATATGAATAATGTGTTGTGGTATTTGTGAAATTAGGAAATGAATATTCCAATTTCTTAACTGAAATGATACTGTTCAAAATAAAACGAATTTTATTTATAAACCGCTGGCTTTGATTTATTGAATTTTTATATTATGAATTTACATAGTAAGGAATATAAACGGTTTTAAATTTACTGCGGTACCAGTGTGAATTGCAGTTAATATAAATAGCATGTTTACAGAGAAATGTGGAATTTGTAGATGCATTGATGTGAGCCTGGCTTTGTTGGAAGATATCAGGTCTTCTGGAAAGTTCTGTACGTTTTTAGAACAAAACAAAATAATAAATTTTTCATACCTCGAATAAACTTTATGGAATAATATAATTTATACCATTATTTATGATTTCTTGCCAGCGTAATAGCAATTTGTATATCCCATTTTTTAAAAAATGCCTTATCCCTAAAGGCGATAAATTGAACCAGGGCTTCTCTGATGTCTTCTTCGTTTTTAATTTCTTTGCCCTGCAGAAAATTTTGAAAAGACAGAAACAAGTATCATCGGGGGATGCTGGGTTCGGGGAGTATGGTGGACGCGACAGAATTTTCCAGTCAAGCTCTGTGAGTTTCTGATGACTCCCCGAAACAGTATGTGGCCTAGCATTATCATGAAGCAGTATGATGTCCTTACTATTGAACACTGTCGGCCTCTTTTCTTAGAGTCTTGTTTTTAAATTATTCAATTGCTGACAGTTGCCGAATTTAGCTTTTCGTTCGGTTTCAACAGCTCAAAATATATTGGCCTTCGAGTGTCCCACCATATACACAAGATTCTCTTACTCAAACTCAACGGTTTAGAGATGAAGGGAGCAGTTTTTCTGGATTTACAATGTTTTCATAAGTAATCCACTTTTCATCCCCAGTTATTATCCGGTCCAAAAAAGCTTCGATTTTGTTACGTGCAAGCAGAGATATGCATACGATGACTCGATCATTCAAATTTTTCTCACTTAACTCATGTGGACCTATCTCAAATATTTCGACACCAATTCTAATTTCCGAATATGTTCCAAAATGGTTTGCTGAGCTCAATCAAGCCTTTCCGCAATCTTCGATGTTTTCAAAAAAGGATTTTGTTCTAACATGATCTTGACAGTATCGTCGTCGATCAAAGATGGTCGCCAGAGCGTGACTTGTCAGAAAGATCGAAATCACTTATTTGAAATTTTTCGAACCATTTTTCGTATGTTCCATCAGAAACTGTACCTTTACGAAATACTTTTTATAAATTTCTGCTAGCTTCTATAGCATTTCTAGCTTGTTGGGAATACGTACAAAATACAGTGGCGTAAATGAACTTTATGAGTAGCTATGGGTTCACGATCGCGTCTCGCTTAATACTAACATGAATCATCGTCATTTTAGTTCATTTTCTAGGTCTGTATGTATACATTCAGTGATAAAAGGAGAGCCAAATATGCCTCAAATGAATATGCACTTTTATGGACCTTTTCCTAACGGTCATATCTTCCAGGAACTAAAAGAGGCAATAATAATGTCGGGCCTTTATCTATGTCTCTGTTTTTCACAAATATGCTCTCGTAACTGTCTGATTCACGGTAATTATTTATATTTTCGATTAATTGTTGGCAGTTCGCGGTTGCACTTTGATTATTTTCTAGCACGTGTTTCACTAAATTGAATTTCTTAGGTCGATTAAATTTGATGTGCGAGATATTCTTTTTGTTGTTGAGGTTTACTATATATGTTTAATACAGAGTCTTTTTCTTGCAATGTAAAATATCTATCTCGTTTTTTTGGCAGTGCTGACTGCATTTTATACATTACTGTATATATGCAAGTGAAAACAATACGTAGATTTCAAGACTTCCGGATTCTAAAGCAAAATTTAACTTTACTACTTATAAAATTTAATTTTAAATAAATCTTTAGTTCTCAATAGAGCTTTTTATCGGAGTGAAGAACAGTGCAGGCAAGAGACCAAAGTCCCCAGTATGTGGGGTTCTCACCCACCACGAACCTCATTTTATCAAGGCGAAACTCGATCCTACAACTGTTTGCATTACTTCAGAATGGCACCTTGAAATTTGCCTTGATGCTTCGGTCCCACCTTCCTTCGCAGCATCCAGACATCACTTCCCCAATATCGTCCGACGTCAAAAGATTTACTGCCTCTTGTAGCACGCCTCTGCATTTGCTTCACTTCTCGCACTTGAAGAAGGTGTGCGAGCATCGGCTTCTGCATATCCTATTGGCAAGCTGCGTCTGTTGTTTCTTCTTCGCCCGGTCTAGTGCATTCCTGAACTTCGAACATGTGCCTTAACCGAGAAAGCATTGCGCGTTAGTTTTACATTTCTTAAATTTGCGATCTTTCATTCTGCAGTACATGCAGAGGTCTTCCTCTCTTTCGTCTGGGCCCGGGCATGTTGTTTGTCCGTGTCAGTAGCTGAAACATCTGAAAGACCGAGCAACCTCTACCCTACGTCTTATTCGGTCTAATCTTTGCTGCCTCTAACAACCTCAGGGCTTGACGTTGACTAAATTGGACGAAGTTGACGAGAATGATCCTCACAGCCTTCAGGCTCTCCCAATCTTTCTTTGACTGATTTTTGGACTTCGTCAATCGTTAAAATGCCCATGTCCAGAAACTCGAACTTAGTTTTGGGCTCCAAAGTTTAATAGAGGCCTTTAAAAAGACTGTTGATAGTAATAATAATAACTTAATATGAATAAAAGAAACAGCAAACGCAGGTACATATACAAAACATCAACGGAAAAAGTACATATTTTAAAATGGATGACAGTCGTAGCATCACGATATTCTTTGCATTTGTCACACAGTTTTACATCGTTTGTTTCGAGCTTTTAATGGATAAGAATAAATAGAAAGGCAGTTTTAAGAATCACGCAAGTGATCACGCGTTTTTTGTTACTCTGTATATTCGGGAAATTAATATAGTCGATGTCGAAATGTCCAAATAAAAAACTTTCTTTATTCACTTGACCTGTTAGTGTTAATTTCACGGTTCGGCTTTAAACTCTCGTATCTATCGCATTGAGTAATTTAGATTTATTTATTACTCTATTGTAACAAGCAAACTTATGTTTATACCGTTCATTTGTTATAATGCCAAGGTGCAAAAATGCAATAATATTTCAACACGAGAACGTTACTTTAACGGACAGAAATATATAAAATTACGTTGTGGTAATGGGAAATACCGCGTTTCACTTCTTCAAGAAACAAACACTGCAAAACACATACACTGCAGGCCATAAGTTTGGAATCAGTTCCAGTAAATTCATAAAAATTAAAATTTATCTATGTTACGTTCGTATTACTTTGATATAAGTACAAAGGATTATTCTTAAGTACATTATAAAGCTTTACATAAAAGATGTAGTTTTAAATGCATTAATAGTTGGAAAATAACCAGAGATTAAGGAAACTCTGCGTGCGGTATTATTTATTCGAGCAGGTAATATTTCTGCATAATGAACGATTACCTGGAATGGACAAATTTTATTGCAGACCCTTCCGCATAAACCTTTTGTAATTACATTTAGTTTTTATATTTATAAGTATTTATACATTTTGAAGTAATGAGAATATTTTAGTTGCTTCGTATCATTTAAAGTGTGTAGACACATAAAAGTGTGTAGAATCAGTAAACATCGTTTGATTATGGCGAAGAGAAAGCAGATATCGCTAGAAAAACGTGTAGAAATTATTAGTCATCATAATCGGGGAGATTCTATACGGGATATCGCGAAAAGAATGAAGATATCGTACAAAGGTGTACAAAATACAATTAAAAGATACCAATCTACTGGAGGGTATACGGACAGAAAACGATCAGGAAGACCAAAAATTACAACTCCTGCAGAAGATCAGACAATTATATTGACGTCGAAAAGAGACAGAAGATTAACGGCCTCGCAAATCCGCGGTGAGTTTAACAGGGAACGTGAAACTCGGATCTCTTTAACCATAGTAAAAAGGCGGCTCAGAGCGGCTGGACTGATGGGACGTGTAGCAGTTCGCAAACCGCTTCTACGTCCGCAAAATAAAATAAAAAGGCTACAATGGGCTAAGTTACACAAAGATTGGACAATAGAACAGTGGGAAAAAGTACTATGGACCGACGAATCAAAGTACGAGGTCTTCGGTTCCAGACGTCGGATATTTGTAAGAAGAACTGCTACGGAAAAAATGTTAGCGCAATGCGTGGTGTCCACGGTAAAACATGGTGGCGGTTCTGTAATGGTTTGGGGATGTTTTTCTTCGGCTGGTGTAGGAGATCTGGTGAAAATCGACGGAGTTTTGAAAAAGGAGGGTTACAGACAGATTCTCGAACACAACGCTGTGCCCTCCGGTCTGAGATTACTTGGAGAAAACTTTATATTCATGCAAGACAACGACCCAAAACATTCTTCTCATTTATGTAGAGGATATCTCCAACAACAGGAAGCTGACGGTGTTTTACAAAACATGGTTTGGTCGGCACAATCGCCAGACCTCAATCCAATAGAGCTGTTGTGGGAAGAATTGGATAGAAAAGTGCGTGAAAAGTGTCCGACGTCCCAGACTCACATGTGGCAAGTTATACAAGATTCTTGGGCAAATATACCCAATGAAACCCTTAGAAAATTAGTGTCTCGTTTACCGCGATTGTGTGCTGCCGTCATTAAAGCAAAAGGAGGGTATTTCGATGAAAAGTCCGTTTAGTTGATAATAAAAATAAGTGGATGTAAATAAATAAAATTTGCTTTTTCTCCTGCTTATTTTATAATAAAACATTTTGGTATATTAATATTGTTTTATTTTTACAATGTTTGTTAAAGCCACTACAATATTTTCATTATATTCAGCAGTGATTCCTAACTTATGCAAGTGATTCCAAACTTATGGCCTGCAGTGTACATAACAACCGAGCCAATATTCATTTCTCTTAATAAAGTGTATTTCACAGTAAAATAAAATGCTAATTGAGATCACCAGAAGAACCTTGAAAATACTTATCGTCAATATATTTATAATTGCATGACAGCATAGTGTATCTTGTTTAAACCGCTGTTGCCGTTCCACGCTTGTTCGACTGTGTTAAGCTTTATAAATTAATTCGTATAGGATGTGTGTCATTTGTTGTAAAGTTCTCGGTCGATTATTTTGCGTTCCATGACTCACATTATGTACATATAAGTATGTACACACATACATGTATGCACCTATGCAATGGGTATTATTATTATTATGGTTGGTATTGAATTTTAAACTTGGTACCGGTCTATACATGGACACACAATACCGATTTAATGTTAATAACCTTCCGTTATAAGAGTGCATTACCAGTGTACTGTACAATAATCATTAGCTAAAATTGAGTAAGCAATTATATAAATAACGATGTTGGAATTAAACTGCTGTTGCCTAAAAGGAAACCGTCTACACGGACTTTCCTGACATCATAATTAGAGGAAAGAATATGGAAATTTTTTTAATGAATTTCTTTCGCAATGTAACCCTTGCCTTCGAGGCCGTTACTTCAAATAATTAACATATAATTAATGACGATACTATTCAAAAAATTTCCTTATTTTATTGATGCTTATTTATATAAATTATAACCACTTTAAAAGGAAATGCGAGGGTAGCCGTTTATATTTCGGGAACTGGCAACACTGTTAGTGTTGCCTCCGATCCGATGATAGCATCGTGAAGTTTGTCATTTTTGACAATATATTTACCTCGACAGTTTTATTATACGATCGCTATTTCTATTGTTGACCGTAACTTGAAAATCTTATGTCAGCGAAAAAATGAAATTAACTCGCGAACATTTGTGTGCAATTACATTTCATAACTTTCGACGTTGATTATCTCAACAAGAATGCATCGACGACCTGAATTCTTTATATGGTGATGAAGCGCCATCGAAAACTACAGTATATCGTTAGTATAGTGAATTCCAACTTGGACGGCGTTCTTTGGACGATGAATTTCGTGAAGGTCGTCCCACAAATTTTGTTGTGTCGGAAAACATTAATGAAGTGTCTGAATTGATAATGCAAGACCGACATGTGACATACCGTGAGTTCGAGGTATCTTTATGTATTAGTAATACCAGCGTGCATAAGATCCTGCATGAACATTTAGCCGTTAAGAAGCTATGTTCACGTTGGGTACCACATAATTTGACAACCGCTCAAAAAAGGACTCGCGTCGATTGGTACCAAGAAATGCACGAAAAATACAATAGCGGTGCTTCAAAAAACATTTATAAAGTCGTCACAGGTGATGAATCTTGGATCTATACGTATGAGCCCGATAGTAAACAGCAGTCGACTGTGTGGGTATTCCAAGATGAGCCAAAACCAACAAAAGTTGTTCGCGCTCGAAGCACATCAAAACAAATGGTCGCCTGTTTTTTCAGAAAAACCGGTCACGTTGCAACTGTGCCTTCAGAGAGTTGTAGAACGGTTAATTCCGAATGGTACACAACTATTTGCTTGTCAAAAGTTTTTGAAGAAATAAGGAAAACAAACCGAAAAGGACAGATTATTCTCCACCATGTCAATGCGAGTTCTCACACGTCGGTTCAAACAATTGAATATTTGACCGGGCAAAACATTGAATTGATGAGCCATCCGCCGTACAGCCCTGATCAAGAATCTTGTGATTTCTTTTTGTTCCCACACGTGAAGAATAAACTTCGTGGTCAACGGTTTTCTACGGCGGAAGAGGCAGTTGAGGCATTCAAAACTCATATTTTGGAGATACCGCCTTCACAGTGACAGCAATGCTTTTCGGATTGGTTTAAACGAATGCAAGAGTGCATTGATTTTCAAGGAGAATACTTTGAAAAGCAATAAAACTATTTTCGATAATAAAATTTTTTTTTGTTTGCTATTCCCGAAATATAAACAAGGAGAATATTTTGAAAAGCAATAAAACTATTTTCGATAATAAAGTTTTTTGTTGTTTGCTATTCCCGAAATATAAACGGCTACCTTTGTAAAGGCAGCAATTTTTAAAAATTAATTTCTTTAAACAAATCTTCAACTATTTTCTTGTCGTTGTAAGAGTCATTCAAATGTTAATAACACCCTGTTTACTAGACGTTTCGAAGAATTCGCCTCTCGTCTTTAATACCCAATACAGCTCATAAAAAGATTAAAGGAAATTATAATATTTTACTCTAACAAATATGATATAATTTACATAATGATTCAGATATTATTGGTAAACTTCCCAGAAACGCACCCACATCTATTATTTTAATTGTCCCTACCGAAACCCAGTTATAAAGACAACGCCATTCTATCGATAGTATGTGATCCCCCATTTATGAGCGGTAGTATATATATATACACTGCAGGCCATAAATTTGGAATCACTTGCATAAGTTAGGAATCACTTCTGAATATAATGAAAATATTGTAGTGGCTTTAACAAACATTGTAAAAATAAAACAATATTAATATACCAAAACGTTTTATTATAAAATAAGCAGGAAAAAAAGCAAATTTTATTTATTTACATCCACTTATTTTTATTATCAACTAAACGGACTTTTCATCGAAATACCCTCCTTTTGCTTTAATGACGGCAGCACACAATCGCGGTAAACGAGACACTAATTTTGTAAGGGTTTCATTGGGTATATTTGCCCAAGAATCTTGTATAACTTGCCACATGTGAGTCTGGGACGTCGGACACTTTTCACGCACTTTTCTATCCAATTCTTCCCACAACAGCTCTATTGGATTGAGGTCTGGCGATTGTACCGGCCAAACCTTGTTTTGTAAAACACCGTCAGCTTCCTGTTGTTGGAGATATCCTCTACATAAATGAGAAGAATGTTTTGGGTCGTTGTCTTGCATGAATATAAAGTTTTCTCCAAGTAATCTCAGACCGGAGGGCACAGCGTTGTGTTCGAGAATCTGTCTGTAACCCTCCTTTTTCAAAACTCCGTCGATTTTCACCAGATCTCCTACACCAGCCGAAGAAAAACATCCCCAAACCACTACAGAACCGCCACCATGTTTTACCGTGGGCACCACACATTGCGATAACATTTTTTCCGTAGCAGTTCTTCTTACAAATATCCGACGTCTGGAACCGAAGACCTCGTATTTTGATTCGTCGGTCCATAGTACTTTTTCCCACTGTTCTATTGTCCAATCTTTGTGTAACTTAGCCCATTGTAGCCTTTTTATTTTATTTTGCGGACGTAGAAGCGGTTTGCGAACTGCTACACGTCCCATCAGTCCAGCCGCTCTGAGCCGCCTTTTTACTGTGGTTAAAGAGATCCGAGTTTCATGCTCCCTGTTAAACTCACCGCGGATTTGCGAGGCCGTTAATCTTCTATCTCTTTTCGACGTCAATATAATTGTCTGATCTTCTGCAGGAGTTGTAATTTTTGGTCTTCCTGATCGTTTTCTGTCCGTATACCCTCTAGTAGACTGGTATATTTTAATTGTATTTTGTACACCTTTGTACTATATCTTCATTCTTTTCGCGATATCCCGTATAGAATCTCCCCGATTATGATGACTAATAATTTCTAGACGTTTTTCTAGGGATATCTGCTTTCTCTTCGCCATAATCAAACGATGTTTACTGATTCTACACACTTTTGTGTGTCTACACACTTTAAATGATACGAAGCAACTAAAATATTCTCATTACTTCAAAATGTATAAATACTTATAAATATAAAAACTAAATGTAATTACAAAAGGTTTATGCGGAAGGGTCTGCAATAAAATTTGTCCATTCCAGGTAATCGTTCATTATGCAGAAATATTACCTGCTCGAATAAATAATACCGCACGCAGAGTTTCCTTAATCTCTGGTTATTTTCCAACTATTAATGCATTTAAAACTACATCTTTTATGTAAAGCTTTATAATGTACTTAAGAATAATCCTTTGTACTTATATCAAAGTAATACGAACGTAACATAGATAAATTTTAATTTTTATGAATTTACTGGAACTGATTCCAAACTTATGGCCTGCAGTGTATGTGTGCTTGTTTCACAAAGAGATATTGTGATAAACTGCTAAAAATGATTATGAAACTTCTAAATGCACTAAAAACCAGTTTACAAATACCGCAATAATTTGTTCAAAAGTTCAGCGAAATATAATGACGCAATCATTTGAGATATATAATAAAAATAATCAAATGAACGTGAAGGTGTAAGTATTCGTGAACAAACATACAGACTTTGTGTTATTAAAGAATAAATGAAGTAACACTTAATTACTAATGTTCTATGGAATAAGACTATTTTGTAACACCTATAATGCTAAAAAACTTTCACTAAATAATATGGTATGTTCTTATGGTAAATCAAGATGGAGTAAAAACATTTACTTTATTGCTTCTGCAGACTTTCCAAGAAGTTTAATTCATTAATAATAAAGGAACAATAAAAGAATACACCGCAATTACAAGTTACAGGAAAGAATGATAATTTTTCATGATTTTTTTTTAAACAATAAATACAACATACGACTTATGAATGTATGTCATATCAGAGGATAGATCATCCTGTTAATAATTCTCTTTATTTGTATATATGTAAACTTGATGATTAATCTTATTTTTATTTGTTCAATATTGTCTTCTAAATCTTTAATATGTGACAAGTGACTCCTTCAATTGACTGACTCACTTTGATGTCGGGAAAGTTTTTTCCTTAACTAGCGGCATTATTTAGTAATCGTGGATAGTTTTATGATGCATCTACCATATAAATGTACATAAAAATTATTCAGAGAATTTTGCACAAGTTAAATTCAAAAGCCAAGTAAAATTTTTGCAAGTTACATCCTCTGATTTCTATTAAATTTGGTCGAAATGTAAAGGGGGAATAATATTTGGCATACAGTACCGTGTAACTGGATTGGAGCCATCACATAAATGTCACTTTTTGTAGTTAATCTACTGTTCGCCTCAATTACGGGCACTAATTCTTTTTCGGCATACTTCGGATACATGACGCAATCACTTTTTTGCAAATCTGTGTTATTTCTCCATTTTAAATAAGAAAAGATTGCAAAAAAGGTTTTATCGAAAACTGGAAATTTTACTCATCGGTCTCTCTCTCTCTCTCTCTCTCTCTATATATATATATATATATATATATATATATATATAGAGAGAGAGAGAGAGAGATATCTAAACTACAGGTAGATACGCCTGTAATTGCACTGTACTATATACTACTGTGGGCAAAAAATAGTAAGACTTTGTTCATAATTTTTAAATGCTTAATTTATTCTTCCAAATCTGGCCCCCCGTGGCCCCCTTACACTTGTGCCAACGTTTCTTCTAATTCTCGAAACAGTTGTTAAAGTCAGGTTCACGTTTAATGTCTTCAATTGACTCAAAACGGTTTCCCTGGAACGGTTGTTTGAGTTTGCTGAATTGCCAGAAGTCACACGGAGCTAAATCATGTGAATACGGTGGTTGCGGCACGATATTGGTTGAAAATTTGGCGAAAAACTCACGAAGAATTAATGCAGTATGCGACTGTGCATTATCGTGGTGCAAAAACCAAGAGTTGTCGGCCCATAATTCTGGCCTCTTTACGAATAGCATTGCGCAAACGACGCATAACACTCAAATAGTATTCTTTGTTGACAGTTTGGCCGGCTGGGAGGAATTCGGAGTGCACCACACCTCGATAATCGAAGAAAACTGATAACATAACCTTGATTTTTGACTTGCCTTGACGTGGTTTTTTGGGCTTCGGCTCACCTTTGATACGATATTCGGCCGATTGTTTCCGGATCATAAGCGTAGATCCAAGTCTCATCTCCAGTTATGATGCCAGTTATGATAGTTGGAGGAAAGCATTGTTTCACAGACGTCAACGCGACGCTGTTTTTCGAAAAAATTGAGTGATTTTGGAACAAATCGTGCTTTCACTTTTCTTAGGCCCAAATGATCTTTCAAAATGGTTTTCACTGATCCTTCCGATATTCCAACGATGCCAGTAAGGTCTCTGACTGTTAATCGTCGATTCTCAAGCACCAATTCCTTGATTCTATTGACGTGTTGATCATCAGATGATGGCCGTCCTGGACGTGGTTCGTCATCAACGCGTTCTCGACCCTCTTTGAATAATTTGTACCAATCAAAAACACTTGCTCGCGACAAACAATTATCAACGAAGGCCTTTTGCAACATTCTGAACGTTTCGGCACCAGAAATTTGATTCCGTACACAAAATTTAATGGAACTTCTTTGTTGAATAATTTCATTCATTGTTAAAAATCGCCGAATGCACTTTTTGTACTTCAGAAAGACAAGCGTATACTAAACACTAATGATTATTTTGATGTGACATTTGGCACAGATGTCACTGACAGTCATACCAACCTAGAAAAAAAATATTTCGACGAATGGGTTTCCGCGCGTAATTTAAATTAAAAAGTCTTACTATTTTTTGCTCACAATAGTATGTTCTATATCAGCTCAAACACACTCGAAAAAGAGACAAGAGATACTCATTTTCAACAGTGCGAATGAATTGATATTGAAATAGTTCTTGAATGTTTTTTCCCAGTCTAAAGTTCACCAAATTTCATTAAAATATATGTCTGTGAATTGCCAAACCTATCTTGAAATATTTAACCCTTGAGAGTTGCCTTTAATTAACAATGATACGCCACAGTCTGGCATCAAGGGCGAAGATTATAAGAGGATTCTTTTTTTTTTCTCAGAGAACAATTTCTTGAGACAATCACAATTATTATTTGGGAAAACTTTTTATTTTTTTTTGGTTGTTAGTATTATAGTTCCGTTTGAATTTATTGAATTTAATTTTCGAGGTTATTCAATTGTTTTGTAGACTAAGCGACCTTCCCTATCACTTTTAATGTATGCCTGAACTGATTTTTTTCAAAATATAATTATGAAAAAATGACGAGTGCCATCCCTAACCACTCCGTTAAAACTAAAGATATTACGCCTTTGTTTTCACAACTTAGTAGAAAATTATATTGTTGTAGGCTTCTCCGTTATTATGCAACGAAACTGTATATAAAATCGTTTCTTGTACGCAAATTTCATAATATAAACATCTCGGATCATAACAGCTTCAAAGTTTTTAATTGCGAATCCTTTCTTTTTCGTCGATGCCTTTTTCGTTTCTGTTTATGTTAGTGCTTGAAGTGCTGCCAAAGCATTCAATTTAATTCATACCGAACGCAATAACAACTTGCCATAATAAACATTTTTATTGGGAGCGCTCGTAAAAAGGTAGTCCTGGAGAATAGAAAAGTTGAATAGATTCACTTTAATGATATTTTACTTTTTGTTTTAAAACAAATCGAGACGTTATCTTTTTTAATGTATACATCGCTCTTCAAAAGCATATGAACGTATTTATGAGTTTCTTATTTTAATATTTTTCGAAAATTATATTGTCTAAACTTCTATTAGTATTAGTCACGTAAGGTCGATATGTAACCCCTTTCCAAATTAATTTTCGTATTCTGTATACGTATTTCGACAATTAAGTTGTCATCATCAGCAGATAAATTAGGCAATAAATACCCGTACGAAACAATTAATTCCGCACACGATCCGTACCGCTGAAAGCCAAGACGCACACTGTGCGGCGCAACATTGCTTAATTTATCTGCTGATGATGACAACTTAGTTGTCGAAATGATTTTGATGAAATCGAGAATAATCTGAACGTTTTAATAATAATAATAATAATCTTTACTATCATACAGAAAACTCATTTACAAGTTAATAGTTTTAGTTAATGAAATATATGGTTGCTCCTTACAAATACGTATTGTAGAAAAAAATATATAAATTGCATTATAAGAATCAAAATAGAGGTCAATTAATGGATTTTTTAAAACGTACACGGCCGAAAAGCAACGTAGTAAAGGTGTTTTTGTAAACCATTGAGAATCATTTAGCCATGCTGGCAAAGAACTTTAAAGAGTATTTTTTTGCTGACGACAACTTCACAACAAGTTACGAGTGGATTAGGGGCCCATTTCAAAAAACTCCCAAAGATCTCACAACTGCCGAAGAAGATATCTTCATAGACTTCACGGCAAGTGGCGATATTAAAAGACAATTCAGTAATAAATCACTCTTTGAATTTTGGACAGGGATTGATGATGAATCTCTGCACTGAAAACAAGAGCATTTCGTACATTATTACTATTTGCAACATCCTACCTTTGCGCACATAGCCACAATTTAGGACAGGGATTGATGATAAATCTCTGCACTGAAAACAAGAGCATTTCGTATACTATTTTCATCATCCTACCTTTGCGCACATAGCCACCGATTTTCTACTGTGGCTGCCTTTATGACCACATATAGATCTCAGTTAAATATAGAAAAAGAACTCAGAATTAATAACTTTCAAATATCAAACCTCCTTTCGAAAAACTTTGCTCTGCAACACAGGCCCAAGGGATCCCTTGGTAATTATTTAACTTGTTTGTAATTTATATCAGAATGTCCTTTATTGCTTTTCTTTCAGCGAATTTAACAATTTTTAAAAGAAAATTATTATTATTTCGACATGCTCGCGCTCTTCCATTTAGTATTGCCCCCTTAAGACACCCCACTCCCCGTCCAGGTTGAATATGTTTATTAATGTCTGTGTTTTTTGACTATAGCAGGATGGGTATTTGCATCTATGAAGGCAAAAGTTAATATATAGACATGCTTATTAACATACAATGTTACTATATGCGAAACAGAGTAGACATATATTTGTATATTTACGAGGTGTGGTTAAAAAATACGGTTAATGAATTTTTATAGCTAACTGCTGACGCTACATTTATTTGAAATAATATGTCCGACAGTCAATACCGTGTTAGACCAAGTTGTGATTTGTCAGTTCGCTTTCAGAGCCAGAAGAAGAGTGAGGTCGTGTTTAACGTGTCAGTTGCGCATGATGGATTTCATACAACGCGTTAACATTAAGTTTTGTTTTAAGTCTCAAAAAATGCTAAATGTTAAAAACAGTGTATAGCGATAATGTGTTGACTCTTAAGACTGTTAACAAATGGTATGAGCGATTTGAAAGAAAAATGAGTTAGCCGAAGAGGAGCAACGATAGAGACGTCCTTCGACCTCAAGAATAGATGAAAACGTGCAAAAATTAGCAAAAATAGTTCGTTCTAACAGACGATAACCTATTCGAAAGCTTTTTCGAAACTATGTATGGAAAAAGGGACCAGAAAAATGAGTTAATGGCTTCCTCCTTCGTCACTGTAACGCGCCATGCCATACCTCACTTCTGATCCGCCAGTTTTTGGCCGAAGAAAAGATTCCTGTCTGTCTGCATCCATCTTACTTTCCGGATTTAACACCGTGCCACTTCCGGCTCTTCTCAAAAATACAAACCGTGTTAAAAAGAAAACATTTTGACACCATTCGCGAGATTGAGCAGACCACGCCGAAGCAGCTGAAGGCTCTTCCGAAAGAAGCCTTCTAGAAATGCTTCGAATCATGGAATCAACGTTGGGATAAGTGTAGCTAGCCGATGAGAATACTTTGGAGGAGATTAATTCAAATTTGATATAAGCTTATTATTTTGCTCGTAATAAAATTCATCGTACTTTTTGATCACACCTCGTAATAATCGACGTATTCCAAGTTATCTGTTACATCTACATATAAAGTGTTCATAAATAAGCCGATGACCACTAGTATTGATTATTCTGATAGTATTCGGCGTGCATAATTTTGGAACGTTTTGAACCTTTTACATATTTAACTTCCACAAAGTTTGAAGACTTGACTAGTTAATTCTACTGATCTTTATCAACCCAGTAATTTGCGAAATATTTCTGTTTGACCATTTACTAGTTATATGACGTACTAACAGTTCAATTACCAATTATATTTTTAATATCTTCGTCACTATTTTGCAAATATAGCACAGAAAATACCAATCGACGTCTGAGAACACTATTTATTCATCATTCTATTCAAAGTCCATATCATTACAGCTTGTGGATGTTTGACAGGTTTTTACAAGGCGTTCATCTCTTTATACACTTAAAAATCTTCTTACTATTCGACATTCACGATGAAGAGGCATATTAAACGAAGACTAAATCAGAGTAAAAAAAGAAACTAATGGGTGTCCCAAAATTAACGCAAGATTTGAATTTGTGCAGTAAAGTGTTGGCAACCCTTAAAAAAAACAATTCGACAGCTAACAGTTTAGGGTTAGTAAAAATGGAGCGGTACACGATAGAATAACATCTCTTCATTATTAAACAATATTTCAAAAATAATGAAAGCTTGGCGGCCGCAGAAAAGAAAAATAAAACGAATCTACTAGTCTTGATTAGTTTATTGCGAAACCAGAAACATTCATAGATAAAGCTTATTGAGTAAATAGAAATTTAATACAAGAGGAAAAAAAACTAATATTATGTAAGTTTATTAAAGGTTTGAAAAACTTTATTCGCGTTACACGATAGAACGTGTTTTCATTATTGAACAATATTTCAAAAATAATGAAAGCTTGGCGGCCGCAGTTCGAAAATTTCATACAAAATATGGTCGGAATAGTGTTTTAACTTCGTCAACTGTGAAGAGATTAATTGAAAAATTCAGGGAGACTAGATCTGTTGGAGCCGCCAAACTCACTGATCACAACAACTGAAGCCTAATAACCATGCACAGTGAAGAAAGTTCGTTAAATGGATTATTGAGCAACAAATGGATGCTGATTTTTCGATCAAAATCATCCTAAGCGATGAAGCACATTTTCACCTTGATGGCTTTGTTAATCGCCAAAATTGCCGCTTTTGGGGTTCTGAGAACCCACATGTGATTGTCGAAAAACAAACGCATCCACAACATGTCACTGTTTAGTGTGTATTTTGGGCTGGAGGCATAATTGGACCATACTTTTTTGAAAATGAGGTTGGTCAAGGAGTGACTGTTACTGGTGCTCGATATCGCTACATGATAACACAGTTCTTTCTGCCGATATTGGTTACTGGTGCTCGATATCGCTACATGATAACACAGTTCTTTCTGCCGATATTGGATGATATTGATGTGGCCAATATGTGGTTTCAACAAGACGGTGCCACATGGCATACAGCTCGTGAAACAATTCAATTACTGCATAAGACATTTCCAGGTGGTGTACTCTCTCGTTTCGGTAATCAGAATTGCTTCCCTAGATCGTGTGATTTAACACCATTAGATTTCTTTTTATGGGGTTATTTGAAATCACAGGTTAAGCCCACAACCACCCGTGCATTAAAGGAGGAGATTCAATGCTGCATCAACGAAATTCAGCCACATTTATGCATAATGGTCATGGAAAATTTTGACAAACGAGTGCGTATGTGCATGCAAAGCCCTGGAGGCCATTTGCCCGATGTGTTATTCCAGAAATAACCCTATCCTATGTACTTTATGATTCAATAAAAAAATAACAATCAAAAGACTAAAAACTCTGTTTTCTATTTAATTCAAATCTTGCGTTAATTTTGGAACACCTTTACATTGCAAGAAAAGATAGGATGTTATTCACTCAACTGGACCCTCGCTTTCTTCATGTTCTTAATTAATTTTGGTTTGAAAACCAGACATCAATAATTGAGGCTTCCTTTGTACAACTCGCTGTGTAATATCGCTGAAGATATTTTAATATTTTCTTTATTTGACAGTTCGGTGAACATTTCATTCTGTTTCACATAATCAGTGATATATTCTGTTACTTCTGTTACTAATATAAGTGTAATCATTATATTTTATTGATCGGCACGTACTTTTACACTTTCATGGTATGACACGGATGAAGGTGTAGAAATACAACAAAACCAAAGACTATATTAAAAAAGTAAGCATTTTTATCGCAACTTCTAAAAACGCAACTGTTATTTGTCGCAAGCTAAGATTCACTATGGAATTCGATAGTAGTGTTACGTGCTTTACTGGCTTATGTTGCTGGAATTCTTTGGCGAAAATTAAATTAAACGTTTAAGTAACAAAAACAAATTTCCTCTCACTTTAAAGTAAATACAATAATTTAATTGTCCAACTTGCAGACATACCAAAAGTGAAAATTAAAATACTTCGACCCTGCATGCAGTGAATACATCTACAATTTCTGTTATGCATATTTTCTAACACCTGAGTTGTTATGGTAGCCTAAGCGCTAGTTCGGTCAAGGACTAGAACTCGTGTACTCTCTCTCTGAATGAATGGAAGTGTTCGTGAAAGTCATAAAAACTATTTACGTAGAAAAAAAAGACTCGTTCGCCTTACAACTAAAAATATTTCACAGATCCATACATACTTAGATATGTATACGTACACAGAAATGTGTGCCTGTCTATTTACACATCGGACCAATCGATTCTGTAGTTTTCCGGTATTCGATTAGTTTATTTAGTAATAGGAATGGATGTCTATTTTTACTTAATACAACAGACCTGTGAAATTTTCAAGCAGCTAGGTATGAATTTTTGTGTTGTAATTTAATTTAAAATTTAGCTTTGAATACAAGCTTTTTGTTTTTTAAATGAAATAATTACAATATTGTGGTAACATTTTTGAACATTTGTGAATATATTAGGACACGTGCATACACATGATTCTTTTGGCTTTTTGTTAATCGACAATAAACCGGTACTAACTGCAATCTATTTCTAGTTTCGTAGTCGCGATGTTCTCTGCGTGTATGAAATCTAAAGCTGTTGTTTTAACACATACGTGGGTTGTCTTTTAAGTTTTCCATATAAAATTGGAATAAAAGAATAGATAGCGAAGACTTCGTTGTTTTTAGGAGTATTCTTCACGAAGATTAATACACTTTTGCATGCCCTCGAACCAACTTTGGAAGCAGTTGTTTCATTCGTTTGTTGGTACAGTCAAAATTGCGTTTTGGAAGCCATCGATTGCTCCTTCTGACGACTGGAATCTTTGACCACGCAGTCCGTTCTTGATTTTCGGAAAGGTAAAAAAATTTAATTGACAAATTGCGTAAACTTAGATCCGGACTGTGCGGATGACTTACGATCAACAAATGGTTATATATATATATATATATATATATATATATATATATACATATATATGGATATATATATATACATATATATGTATATATATATATACATATATATGTATATATATATATATACATATATATATATATATATATATATACATATATATATACACATACATACGTTCTATTGTGTTAAAAATTTAATTGTCTTGCGTGCTGTGTGCGATCTCACATTGTCTTTTAGGTTTCCGGAAGCAATCTAGAGTTTTTTGACACCAAATCATCCTAGTTGCTTTTAGGTCTTCGGTAAACAGATGCGGTATCCAACAGGAAACTAATTTTTTTATACACAAATTGTTATGCAAAATTTTTTGAATTGAGGTCTTTGAAATCCCCCAATAGTCCTTCAATCTGGCGATATATCACATGCTCTTCAGCGATGACTTGCGGCAAACAAATGCCGAAAACAGAAACTAACTCAGCGAGGCATTCTTGTTGAGATAATTGTCTTCAAAAATTATTCCGCGAAAATGTTCTCGGTTTAATTCCATTTTTCAACTAACTTGTCAACTTTGACAATTCGTTGTAGCTACAACACTACACTTATCGCACTGAAACTTTCAATTTATGTTAACTGAAAATGGAGGACATTTGATTACTGGCGCCCTCTATGTCTCACTACGCAAAACTTAAAAGACATTCCATGTAGAACTTCTGCATTTTAAAGTCCACATTTTGACATAGTTTTTCGAGGTTTTTCGTCAAACCAAAATAACTAGATAAATTTTGACTTTTAAATCGTTTTTAGGACCTTTAGAAATGCCAACGTGCGAACGTTTATTAATATACAATAACATTTCAAAAATTCCAATTTTTGCGAGTATACCCCTTTGAAAAAAATTAAATTTTCGTCAAAATATAAAGTTTTGAATTTGACATTCATAGTGCGTAGAAGAGTTCTCCTGAAGTAATAGAATACCAACGCACTATCATTTTATTGTGAAATCATTCAAACTCTAAGATAATCATTTCATTTGAGCATTTGGAAGTTCGCATTTTGACATGGTTTTTCGAGGTTTTTTATTAAACCAAATAGCTGGATAAATTTTGACTTTAAAATCGTTTTTAGGACCTTTATAATGTCAACGCACCAACATTTATTAATATACAATAACTTTTCAAAAACTCCAATTTTTGCGAATGTACCCCTTTGAAAAAATTAAATTTTCGTCAAAATATAAAGTTTTGAATTTGACAGTCATAGTTTGTAGAAGAGTTCTCCTGAAGTAATAGAATACCAACGCACTACCATTTTATTATGAAATCATTCAGACTCTAAGAAATCATTTCATTTCAGCATTAGAAAATATTATTTTTTTAAAAAAATAGCTTGGTTGTTCACTTTATGAAATTGACAAATGAACGCGCGACATTTTTAATATGATCTAAAAATGGCTTCAGATCATGTGTTATTTGAACCTTATGAGCTTTCGGAGCTAAATCCTTGTGTAAAATACGCCACGTTGTTGATCCACTAAGTCCAAGTTGTTGTGAACGTCGTCTAATGGACATTTTTTCGGGATCTTCATAAATTTTGCAAAATCACTTTCACGAACATTTCAAACCAATATTTTCTTGTGAGCGACCACTACGACTGTATTTTTCACTATTTGATATTCACATTTTGAACCGGTTTCTTGAAATTTTTTAATAATTCGAAATAGCTAATAGTTTTGACTTTCAAATGGACGATTTTGCAAACCATAAAATTCACGTAATTTTCTAATAAACTCTTTTCACAGAACGCTATAAAGAATTTTCATAAAATAATTCAATAATTTGTACCGTGTACGAAGCCATTTTTATAGATGTCATACGCCACACTTTTTAAATGATTTTACCTTCAAAATCGCTTTTAGGAGACCTTAATTTTTTTTAATGATTCAGTGCGCCATCTATATTTTATTTATTCTTAAAAAAACGCGCAAATTTGAAAAACTCTTTAATATATAAATTAAAAATTAACAAAAAATGTAATGTTATAGTTTTGGGCATTATTCATTAGACATTTTTTGTAATTGAAATTGTTTCCCCAAACAGTAATACATTCTTAACCTGTGGCAGTCATGTATATCATTCGTAACGTCTGTTCACCAACGAGTCTCCTCAAGCGACGATATGTATATATAAAGTAAAGGCATTTTTATTATTTCTCGGTACATGTATTAATTTTGTGTTAATATGTTTTATTATGAACTGTATAGCTAGGATTACCTAATATCATTAGGTATCAGATTTAAGTTGTAATTTTTATTTTATTACTTCGCCGTATAAAATTTCAATCTTATTCCGCGAACTTGTGTAAATTGTCTATATGTAATATTTTCATTTGACCACTCCACATGGCAGTTTTATTGCTTGCCATTGTTCATTTCGCAAAAAGGTGTTTTTTGTAAACAAGGATTATTTTTAATCTCCACCAGATTCAAATGCCATTGCTTATATTCCTGAAATTTCTACTTTTCTTTTAGTGAAGATTAAAAACTACAAATCCCATTTTATTGGTTTATTATTTAACATACAGTGGTTTCCTAAATATTTTATTAAAAAACTTACAAATACAGTATGTATAAATTATATGTTCATGTTCATTATATATACATATATATATATATATATATATATATATATATATATATATATATATATGTATATATATATATATATATATATATATATATATATATATATATATATATATATATATATATATATATATATATATATATATATATATATATATACATATATATATGTATATATATATATGTATATATATATATGTATATATATACATATATATATATATATATATATATATATATATATATATATATATATATATATATATATATATATATATATATATATATATATATATATATATATATATATATATATATACATATATATATATATATATATATATATATATATATATATATATATATATATATATATATATATATATATATATATATATATATATATATATATATATATATATACATACATACATACATACATACATACATACATACATACATACATACATACATATATACATACATGCACTGAGTTGTTTATAAAATCTGTCACATAGAAATGCAAGCGTAAATTTCGTTAAGAAACGAGGGCCAAGTGAATAATTAGAAAGATAAAAAACTTTGTATTCCGGACGCATATTTCAACAACTAAGTCGTCACCCTCAACAAAAATTAAACAGTGTCGCATATGGATCCTATCGAAGTGGTGTAGATTTCGAGTAAAACGTTTTGCGGTCTATTCTGTTTAGCTTTACTGTGGGTCCATATTCAACATTAGATTTTTGCTGAGGACGACAACTTAGTTGTCAAAAATGCGTATCACAACAAAACGAGATACACGTTCATTCGATACGACGCCGTTTTCTAGCAGTGCATCATTCACTTCATATACTGCGGGGTTCCAATCGTAACGGAATGCATTGCAATAGAGGATGTGCCGTGCGTGCATTAATTCCTTGTTATTCCATTCTCGCCATGTCCGCCGGATACTCCTCAGCAATAGTTGATCAAGACAAACCCACTAAACGCATTCCGATGACTTGATCTTCTTCGAACTCACTCAGATAGTGCCGGCAACCTTCAATTGCACACGTAGCATATACACACTTTGACTTGAAAAAGTATACTAACATTTGCCACAAACAAAACGTTGCCCTCTCTCCCTGCTACAGAAATAGACAGCGAAACTCGCCTTAGCCAACTCATCTGCTTCTCTTCAATTATTTTTTCAATAGTGAAGAAATAATTGAAGAAAAACATATGAGTTAGCTAAGACGCATATATAGAATGGAAGAAGATAGAGTTGCCAGGGAAGTGTTCGAAGTAAAAAATGTCAGGAAAAAATAGGGTAGAACGACCACACAGAAGATAGGAAGAGCAAGTTAAACAGATAGCTGGATCCGGAGAAATTAGTTGGGAGGGAAATAGGTATAAAAACGCAAGGCAGGAAAGTTTGGAAGAGATTAATTAGAAATATCTAAGAATGTAATATAATACAAATAGTCCGATACTTAATGGTATAAGGACGTTTGATTAAATAGATTGATCCATTTCTTTCGTGGTCTTCCTCCTGCATTTCTCTGTGCTAGAATCCAATCCCATGCTTTCTTTGGTATTCTTTTTTTTTAATTATTCTGCATAAATGGCCGTACTATTTCAACTGCTTCCCTTTGCTTTGACTTCCATTCAAATAATAAGAGAAATCAGGATTTAAAAGCTTTGCAAAGCTTCTTGCATATGAAGTATACGAATTAATGATTTTAAAATGTGTACCAAAGTATAATGATCCGCTTAAAATCGTTCACATACACGCATTATCTCGTTATCTTATTTACAAATGTAGTAAATCACTATATTGTTATTATTATATAACAAAAACAAGTTTTAAAGTAATTCCGAGAAAATTATTACTTGTTTTATTTGCACGTCATATATGTACATGCATTAAATAATAAAACAATCTTGTTTGCAATTAAATACCGGCACTTTTCTCCGAGAAAAAAGACAGAATGGCAATGTCGAATTACATAAATACAATTGTTATGGTCTAATTATACAGAGTAAGCGTTTCATAATACGCCACAAATGGTACGAGAGAGTACTTGTAGAGAGAAGTGTTCTTGCCGTGCTTTAATAGTATCGCGTCCCAGTCACCGTTGCTCTTGCACTCGAGCAAAAATACATACCTGTATTCCTTATGTAAGTAATGGTATGTAATAAATATCACAAGTAAAAGAAAACTTATGTACAACACGATGAACCGGCAACGACCACATGGCAACCAAGTAACCGGTCATTGTAGAAAGTAAAAGTTCAACCGGATTATTCTGTGAACGAACAAAAATGACAGTAACGCCATAGTAAACAATGGTGAGACGACACGTAAACAACAACAAATTATCGTACATTCCTCGCTTTCAGATGTCTCAAATTACGTAGTGTTCGTTTGTATATTTTGCACTCAAAAATGTCTCTGGGATTAATGAATTATTAATTTAAGTTCGTTATTTATTTCTTAGAACTACGGGGATTTAATAAATGATGTGCATTAGACAGAAAGTATATTTTCTAAGTACGAAAGGCGATTAAAAAGTTTCTGGAAAATGAAAAAAAATATTGAACGTTAAAAGCGTTTTTATCACAGTCTATTTTGAGATTTTAATCCGTGATTATAACTGTACAGGAGTGTGTAGTGAAATTCGAACATTAATAATTTATTGTACTCTTTCCAGTTTTTTACACCAAAATAGCTTTACACATTTTTGAACCACCAAGTACACATGAAGTTGAACTTGATGGAGCCTGTGGTTGACTAACTTAATCACTAAGGTTGATATATAACCCCTTTCCACATTAACTTTCGTAATTCTGTATACGCATGTCGACAACTAAGTTGTCATCATCAGCAGATAGTTGCAAAGTGTCGCACCTGGTAAACCACGACGAAAAATACCTGTACGAAAACAAACTCCTTACGCGATCTGTACCGTTGAGAACGAAAATGTACACTGTATGTACAGTAGGAAAGGGGCTATATACCAACCTTAGTGATTAGACATGAAATAAAATATGTCTTCACATTTTACTTGAAAATTTTACGTTTATCTTTAAAAAGAAAAAAACAATACGCCCTAGTTAAGTAACGAGAAATAATTTATTCATACCCAGACGAAAAAAAAATATTTAATAATAAAATTACAGTTAGCAGTTATTATTAGAGTTGGGATGTTTTTCCCGCGGGTCAGGATCGTAACAAGGCGAATGTACGAACAAACGAGTGACCTTGCGATGCATGTGTTATTTGTATCACTTATCGTTTTGTCTTATAAATAACACGCATTATTCGCAGCTGTTGTTGCGTAGCGCAAAATGGATAAGACTGACAAAATATCTGTAGCGTGACGTAAGTTTCCACATTTGTCTTAGAGGGCAACGTACGCCGTGCTGAAAAGATGTTTTCACGTTTAGCAAATGACTGATCGACATCTAAGGGTGTAATACACGCATAGTTCAAATAATTTTAAATATAAATAACGGATCTATACACGTACTATCACAAATTTGTTATAATCGGGTAAAATCGAAATCTTTGTTTAAGTTTTCTACAACACACACATTTTTTATGTCAGTTGCAGCGCATAGCAGTGATTGTATGTCGTTCACAATTTGCATTGACTCTATTAACGATAACTCGGTGTTTTGACATTTTTCTATTCAGTCAAGTGAACTTTTATAATTGTCGTAAACTTGTTTTAAATCGGTTACAATGGAAGAATTTTCAAATCTGTTCTGGCTTTCCTTAATTGTCACAGCTTCGTTTGTCATTCTTTCTGTGATTTGCATCAATTTTCCGATGTACCCACCTCCAAAGCAACCCCAAACCGTCACATTTCCTCCACCAAGTTTTACTGTCTTAACCACACATTCATCTAACACTCTCTCCTCGACACGACGACGAACAAAAGTACGGCGTTTACTTCCAAAAATTTCAAATTTGGATTCATCTGTCCATGAGACTTGTTTCCATTCTTCGACAGTCCAGTACCTATGTGTTCTCGCCCAGGCCAATCTTTTTTGTTTATGTTGTGCAGACAGACGTAGTTTTTTTTTTTACTGCTACTCGACCTTTAAGTCCCGCTTCAGTTAAACGGCGTTTGGTTGCTATTACGCTAACATGGCTTCGTGGTGTACGTTATATTGTGCTGCTATTTCCGGGTCTGTAAGGCGACCATTGCGCAAGGACATTAATCTAAGATATTCATCTTCTCATTTAGTAGTTATCTTCGGCCATCTACTGCGTTTTCGGTCCTTGAGTTGGTCAGTTTCTGCCATTCTCTTTATAGTTTGACGAACACAATATTCGGAAACTTTTAGTTTTCGGGCGATTGCTCTATTAGAAAGCTTTGTTTCGTGCAAAGCAATAATTCTTCCCCTTTGTTCACAGTTAGTTGCTTTCTCCTTGCCATGTTTTAAACACAATTAAAAAAATACGCTCGCTCGATAGCACTTGCTGACACTTCATTAACAACGTGAATACTGAGTATTCACTGTGTAATAGACATAAAATATACTCTCATAAGCGCACAAATATCAGGTAAAGACTGGCTATTACGTCCATGTAATAAACCATACAATAAACAATTCCGAGTAAGGGATAATCTCCAACGACACCCCCATTGTATTTCTTACCTGAATATTATTTCTTGAAATAAAAAATAAGGCGTTCATTCGTTTATACAAAATACTTCGGTTAAATAACGTGCAAATATGTAAAACGATTTTAGTTTGGATAAAATTTCAATATATTAACTTAAATATTTTATTTCCTTCTGCAATTAAAATTATCTGTAGTGCGATTAAACTTAAGGACGGTAGTGTATATATATATATATATATATATATATATATATATATATATATATATATAACTTGAATTTTAATCAATCATGTAGGGGCATATTTAGAAAACATTTTTTGTTAACTATTTTTGGAATTTATATATTCGAGGTCCTACTTTTTGCCTACAAACATAAAGACCTGTTTGAAGAATACAGCGCTGTTCATGCTTATTCTACAAGGCATAAAACTAATTACTATTATCCCAAACACCGCCTAACGCTGATAGAGAGTGGACTTCGCTACTCTTCCATTAAACTTTTTAATAGTTTACCGGAATCATTAAAAGAAATTAAGATATTCTTAATATTTAAAAAAAGAGTTCGTGATTTCTTAATTGATTTAGAACCATACAGTATATTTGAATACATAAATCGTGGTTCTCTACAGCAAGAATGTGATGTATAAGAATATGTTTTAACACATATGTAATATATTGTATATGTCATGACGTTTGCAATTTCTTTTCTTTCTTTGTACAATTAATTGCAATAAAGTTATTATTATTATGTATATATATATATATATATATGTATATATATATATATATATATATATATACATATATATATATATATATATAACCACACAAGTATAGTGTTATATATATATATATATATATATATATGTGTATATATATATATATATATGTATATATATATATATATATATATATATATATATATATATATATATATATATATATATATATATATATATATATATATATATATATATATATATATATATATATATATATATAAACACACAAGGGTGAATGTATGCTCAAGTGTTACTCTTATATATATATATATATATATATATATATATATATACAAGGGTGAATCAAATATTAACCGGAATTTTTATTATATATACACATACATACATGCGCATGTACGCATACAACATATTGCTTGTCTATCGTCTAGTTTCATTGTGCCAGAGTTAATGTATTTAAGGTCTGTTTGTGTGAAAACGCGCTAATTTATTTATAAATTATAGCTTTTGTGCAGATACTTATGACTACTTTCTTAGTATTACTTTTTTTTTGAACTATTACGAAGCAACGAAAATGGCGACTCTGGTGAGAGGACGAATCTGATTTCTCTACTCATGGGCTACCAACGCCCCCTATAGTTGATGTAAAAAATTATTTGGTTGTTGTTCTCCGGTATTTATTGCACTATTTCATATTCATTTTACATCGACTCATAATGAAACAGCCTGTATATGTTCGCTGTTAGGAACAAAATTGAACAATACACAAGAGCTTTTTCCACTTTGTTTTATTATCTGACCAATCCTCGGAAGGGCATCATAACTTTAACACGTGCTAGGGAACACTAACCGTCGCTGTGTGTATTAACCCTCCGGTCTGTTTTGTAATCATCCCCTCTTTCTTCGTCCCGGTGTAAGTGCACCAGCCGAATCTATTTCACCTACCACTACCATCAAGAAAACAGGTGTCGGGTGTACAACTCGGGCTCGTTTCTACACCGTAGATAAGGTGAAATTTTATCGATCTTCCTATTCGAATTACCCCACAGACGACGGACGAAGCAAGCATAGAACTACCTACCTGTATATTTTTGTGCGAACCACCTTTTGTCAGGAGTAATAGAATACTTTTCATTTATTTCATGCCAGTGTATGTACGCGGACTTGCTTCACCTGTAGTTTATTTTTAATTGTCCAACGTATATATGTGCGTTATTTATCATTTTGTGTTATCGACTGTGATTGTCGTCTATTGTGTTTTCTAGTAATGCGTGTTGTTATGAAGTACGCGGTGTTAAATTTATGTGTTGATAGTTTGATGTAACCTGTGCTCAAGTGTTAGGAATGTACGTATGTAATTGGATAATTAGATTAGTTTAACAGAGTTGAATGTAGAATATATACGGAGGAATGGGTGATATACAGTCAGTCACAAAAGTGTCTGTACACTTTGTGAATGCTGAATATCATCAAGTGTAAACGTCCGACTATGATGAAGCATATTTTCTTACATTTAACAACGTTAAAAAATTCTAAAAATCTCTAATAACAATATGAAAACTGTTTTACAACTACAATTTACTAAATACTTTAACATCGAATGTCACAAAACTGCGTACACTTCATTTGCATAAGATATTTTTCTATTGAAACCCATAAATTTCAATCGCCTTCGATAAATCCTCCTCATAGTATCACGTATTTGTGAAAAACAAGCGTTTGATGCATCTACAAAATTAGTTGTCAAAATAAGTATATGTCCGGTAATATGCGCGCGTTAACAACACTACAGAAAAAAAGAAAAACCATTAAACCAAATAACCAAATTTATTGAAAAAGCATGTTCTGCAGTACAGACTGGGAAAAAATATTCTAAATGAGCGCGATCAGAGTACAGTGAGTTAAAATTCAAGGGTTGGGGATAGCTGTATATATGAAATTTGATACTGGAAAGAAAGTACTTTAAGAAAACTCAAAGAGAATTTGAAGAAAAGAAAATATATGTGTATTTAATTTATTAATATCAAGATTTAAACAATTTTCTTCTGGGCTTCCGGACTGGAATCGCGTCACTGGTATAACTGCCGACGTTTCCAGCATTCTCTATCCCAGGAACTAAGTCAGGTTACCAAAGCTCTTATAAACAACAATTTCTCCGGCCATTTCAGTAAACGATTTACCGAGTTTAAAAGAGAATTTGATATTTGCACTTTATTAAAAATTAATTTTTCTACCAATGCCAAATACGCACTGTTACTTTACGCGCACTTTATCTGTTTCTAATATCATGATATTTTGACGTAACATTGGTGAAAGATCTGCCTTACCGACACGTATTTTTTTTAATAGATGGCGCCACTTAGAATTACTATTTTAAAAAGGTTCGGTTCTCTCTGCGACACACTGTGTATATAAAAGATAATGCAATATAATCGTATTTATACTATTTTGTATGTCGTAATATATCCTAAAGTAGGGAAATAATCGATTTTATTTAATAAAACGCGAACTTTGAAAATATATGGTTGTATATACATTATAGCAGTTTCCTCGAATATCGTTTGTTAATATGCAAATGTATAAGTACACTCAATACACATGCATGTTATCAAACATCGGTTTACGCAAACAAAATGTTTGAGATAAGAATGCGGCTTTAGATATCTCTAAATACACCAAAAAAAAGAGAGGAAAACAAGGAAAAACGTATACATTCGATATATCAATTTCACCGAACAATATGCTAGAAGTTTTCTGTAATAATACATTATCGTTTGTATAACAGACCGTATTTCCCTTTCTGTATATTTCAGTGGAAGAAATTTATTAAAAGCGAGTGGTGAATTTTTAAACTTATCCGGAAAATAATTAGACAGGTGCGTTAGTGAATGGAAACCAGAACGCCGGGATCTAATCCAGAACTCATGTTTTCATTATTTAGTTTAACAAACTATGTGGTCTAAGCATCAGCAGCAGCAGCACCAGGCGGAAACCAGCAGTAACAAAAATATGACATCACTGAAAGATAAGATTACGCATAGGAAACGGAAAGGAAATAAGTCAAAGAACGTTCAAACAGCATCGTCGACGGTCGGCGTTGATACAAACAATACCATTAACGCTAACAACAAGTCGACGAAGAAAGTTAACAAGCACAATAATTTACGTAATAGTAAGTCGAACGCGGAGGACAAGAATTCCGTTACGACCGGCTCTTGTCAGAAAAGCGAAAACCTGGCCGTGCAAGAGCCAGTTGTCGCCGAGCATCAGTGCAAGACGACACACAAGGAGGTAAACGGCTCATTGTACGCCACCACTGCCAGCGCACACAGTAATAAAGATGACGTAACCGGCTTAAGTAGGATAACAGATGATAGCAACAGCGTAATACACGATATCTCTCATCTCGTTGTTGGTAATATCGAGAACGACCAACCAGATGTAAGGTTCAGAAACGATACGCTCACGAGATTGTTGCTCGAACCGAACGGCAGTGTCAAACGTTACAGTGACAGTTTTATAATTGAACGGAACAGCGGTACTAAAAACAATCGTGTTGACAGTAATCTGTCACGTGCCCGGAGCGGATTCTTTATAAACGAGATAGATGAGGGCACCGGCGATGAGTTCGTGAAACAGACTAACGTTACAGGTAGAAAGTCGCGTAGGTTCAGTGATATATTCAAGTATGGTGCGCTCAGACACTCGGACAGCTGTGATAACCTGAAATTAAGTGACAGGATGGTCGTACAGGACGAAGTAAACGGGAGTATAGCTGAAGTTCAATTGAGAAAACCTAATAAAACCAACGACATGGATGACAAATCTAAGAAGAACCCCAAAAAGGTGAATAGAACTGATAGTAATAGGAGTACCAACACGTCCAAGACAAAAAATAAACCTGTTCCCGTGAAAGCAACGAAAACTACGGAGAAAACGGAAAATGTTCCGTCCAATAATTCCGTTAACAATAATAATTCTTACCTGAAACGCGTCAAATCGAAAATTTACCGTCCAAAAAGTGAGAATAACGGCGGTGTCAGTGCTTTACCGACGATGCCCGAAATCAGCGAGAACGCGAAAAGTAAAAAGAACAAAAACAAGAAGCCGCAATCATCGGAGCCCAAATCTAAGGAGAACGAAGCTCCCAGTTTGAGAAATTCCGTTTCGCATTTCGACTTTCGCTTAATCAGACAGACATCGAATCTGGAAAGTATCCGACCTAGTCTGCTCGGCCATAAAAAATCCGTTTCCAACGTGGGTGTAAGTGTTGATTGTGTCGACGGTGCCTCTGAAAAGCCAATGCTGGCTAAATCGAAGTCCAGTAGTGCGATCAATTTGAATCTGTTGCGAACCAGACGTAACAAACTCATGGAACAGATACGGAAAAACAATAAGTTAGTGCAAGATGAATTTGATTTCATTAGTTTCGCGGGTGAACCACATCCCGGCTTCAATTTGACCAGGAAATTTGGATCGCAGAATTTACCTACGAATGCGAGTTTTAATAGCAGTACGCCCACTAGGCCAACTAGTTGGTTGCATGGAAATGTAGCAGGTAATTTTTTTTTTGATATATTAAACCCGTGGATGTAATTGATTTGTTTGTATTAGATATGGGTGTATCTAAAGACATCTTGCAAAATACTTTAACAATATTTGTTTATACTATCTGTATCGCAAGAAAATATTTATTGTAAGATTATCATAATGTTTGCCACTCCACTTATAAATAAATCATTTGGATATATTTAATCAATTACTGTTTCGTTTGGAATTTAATTTCCAATATTTCGAGGTTATTAAAATGTGTTAATGTTATTTTTTTGTTCCGAAAGGAATAATTAATTTGTGAACTCAAAGACACATATTCGTTTATCTTGTTTGTAGCTACAATATAGTAAATATTTTAATGATGTTAATATTAGACATTCTTGTTCTGGTTATATCAAATTAATATATCATAAATTTTATTTTATGACGTGGCGATAGTTTTATATACCATCTTTCAAAACTAGAACGTACTCATTTCGAAACTAATCGTAGTTTTTTATGTAGAAAATTTGAGTGGTTAAATTATAGTCTATTGTTTACATCCCTCGGTTCTGCAAGAAACAGTCTTCCAGAGTCTTTTTCAAAGATACTGTGTGATTATATAATAACCAGGACTTGCACAATATATGTTTTGATATTAAACATTTTTATTACGTCCGTCCCAGTTTAGAAAAAATGTCTTATAATCCTTTTGATTACATTTTAAGGCGGTAATGTCCCTGTTTCATGAACACTTACCTAGGGAGAGATAATGAGACAAATGAATGTAATTTTTATAAAAATATATATGTAAATATGGAATTAATATGTTATTTAAATATTTTTTTTAATTTTTTTTTTTTAAGAAAAAGGCAAACAGTAATATGGAAATGTATGAGGGAGCGTTTTTATATTCGCGGAATGGGGGACAAGGGGTGGAAATAAAACCAAATTATTTTTCTTTTTCAATATATTCACCTGCAAGACGGATACATTTTTCACATCTTTCAATTAATTTATTTATACCCTCATAAAAAAATGATTTCTCTTTATCTACAAAATACGCCGAAACTGCCTCCTTGACTTCATCATTGGCACTAAATTTTTTACCCCGCAGCTCTTTTTTCATTTTCGGAAACAGGTAATAATCACTCGGGGCCAGGTCTGGGCTGTAGGGTGAGTGATTCACAATTTGGAAGCCCACCTCATACAGGGCAGCTAACGCAACGCGGCTCTTGTGGACGGGCGCGTTGTCGTGCAAAAGCAGAACACCTTTTGTCAATTTTCCCCGTCTTTTCTCTTTAATGGCTTCTTTCAGTCGCTCTAATATTGAAGCGTAATATTCTCCGGTTATAGAAACACCTTTATCTTTATAATCAATCAACAATATTCCTTCCGAGTCCCAAAATACCGTTGCCATGAGTTTCTCAGCTGATTGTGACACTTTAAATTTCTTGGGAGGTGCTGTGCCCTTTTTATGCCACTCCATGGAGTCTTGTTTGGACTCAGGTTCATTATGATGAACCCAAGTTTCGTCTCCAGTAACAATTCCACTCAATACACCATCCTTGTCTTCATTACAGAGGTCCAAAAATGCACGCGAACACTCTACGCGCTGTTGTTTTTGCGGCGAGGTGAGCATTCTCGGCACCCATCTTGCGCTGACCTTAGACATGCCGAGATGATCGTGTAGGATTTTAAAAATTATTGTATCGGATACTCCAACCATTTCCGCGAGTTGTCTCTTCTTTAGTCGAGCATCTTCGTGTACAATTTGTTCAACTTTTTGGATAAGTGCTGGCGTGGTCACCTCAATGCTCCTGCCCGGCCTCGGGTCGTCTTCAAGGGATTCCCTTCCTTGTTTAAATAAACTATGCCACTTGTACACCATGGTTTTTCCTGGACAAGAGTCGCCGTAAACCAATGACATCTCATTCATTATGGTCGCGACTGATTTTCCTTGCCTGGTAAGGAACTCTATAACGGCACGATATTCGATTTTTTCCATATTTCACTTTTCACTCCTGATTATGTTACTTGGTTGACGATAGCTCAAAGACTAACTGTCTAATAACAATGAAACTTCGTATTTATACTAATCATGAGTCGCTGCACAGCCCACGCCCCCAATGCGCCTACTCACCCCTCTACAACCCGCTCATTCCGCGAATATAAAAACGCTCCCTCATACTACCAGTCACACGATAATAGTTATTTGTATTGTTTGACATGATAAAAGTAATAATCGCTTTGAAAATGCAATTTAAATGAAAGCTTCCAATTTGCTTGTACAGTTTTTTTTTAATTCATAACCCAACAATTTAGAAGGATACATTTTAATAATAAAGACATATTAATAATAATTTAGTTCTCTGTTTTAATCACTGAGGGTTGATATATAATCCTTTGCCACATTAATTTTCTTATTCCGTATGGATATTTCGACAACTAAGTTGTCATCATCAGCAGATAATTAAAACCATGTCGCACCTGGAAAACTACGGTAAAAATACCCGTACGAAAACAAATTCCGCACGCGATCCGTACCGCTGAAAGCCAAAACGTACACTGTATATTCGTTTCACATGATTTTTAAAAATTGTTTTACTTAAACTAAGATGAATGACATTAAAAATGAAAAATCATGTGAAACGAATATACAGTGTACGTTTTGGCTTTCAGCGCTACGGATTTCGTGCGGAATTTGTTTTCGAACGGGTATTTTTACCGTAGTTTTCCAGGTGCGATACTGTTTAATTATCTGCTGATGATGACAACTTATTTGTCGAAATACATATACAGAATACGAAAATTCATGTGGCAAGGGGTTATATATCAACCTTCAGTGATCAACCATTATGTAATATCATAAATACATCTTTTGAGAGTGGAATATTTCTCTAGAAAGCTTAGGTACTCAATTGTAAAACCAATTTACAAGAAAGGGGACCCTGAGTTATATATCAACCTTCATTGATCAAGTTAATCAACCACATGCTCCATCAAAATTACCACGTTCCTAATGACGATCTAATGATAATGATCTTTCTCAAGGTTAATAAAACCCCTTTCCACGATAATTTTCATATTTCGACAAGTAAGCTGTCATCAGCATATAATTAATCACAGGGTCGCACCTGATTCAACGGCAAAACTCGAACAGAAACAATGTGGACGTTCATCCACAGTCTCAAAAAAATGTACCTTTCTCTAGTCCACAATGCTGCAGCTTAAGTTTAGTAATTTCACAAATTGTCTATTATTTTTGCCAATATCATGATGAGGCACACTATAAGAGCAGATACTAGAACCTACAGTTCTTTTCTACGCAGTACTATTTACTATAATAATACACAAACATTGTAGCACGAACCCTTTACACTTCGAAAGTTAAATGAAAACTTAAATTTTTATACAAATGCGATACCTCTAATTACTTGATTTAGGGCGTAATGTAATTATTTAAAATTTCCGAGAAAGAGGCATTTATTTAATCGCCTTACCTGGGTTGTGAAATGATCATTACCGATAATTTAGTTTTAAAGTAGTTAAGTACATAAATGCAAAAGAATATGCATGTATTATGTTTATTTTTTAATTAAATTTTAACATCATATCGGTTTTAGCTAGTCTATAATATTGTTTATTTCAATAATATGAAATTATACACGCGAGCAAACACTTATAGCCGGTAGTAACTGTGTGAAATGTGGTCAAAAAATGGGCAGTTCTATCTTACGGAAGTGGTTCACAGTATAATGTAAAAAGAAAATTCAATCTTCATGAGACCATATATCTGAACTAGGGAAAGCTATTAATTCCCAAAATCGACAAAATGGCGGTATCTTAAAAGTTTGGTTGAAATTTTACTGCGTTTTAAATATCTTTTTCATAGAAGTTCATACTTTAGAAAAACATTTTATAGTTCGTATGCTAAGTTTGTAGGTAAAAGTGGTATTCTACTTTGTTTGAACGAAAAAAATGTCTTGTTTCTTGAATACTGGGGACTGTTATCGAAACAAGTGAAAGTAGTTTTTATAAAAATACACAATGAAATGCTGTAGAAGTCGATGTGACCTCATGGAGGTCTGTTGTTTCTCAGGTAACCATGAAAATATTTTTATTGTTACCTGAGAAGTAACAGGCCTCCCAGAGATAACCATAAGATTATTTCTTCCTTATCACACTTAGAAACGATGAACCACCAAGGGGTTACAACAATCATCGAAAAGAATATGTTTCAATATTACTACAATATTTGAAAATCAATAAATCAAAGTACGATTTTCTTCTGCATCCACTTTAGCGAAACTCGGTCAGACAATTGAGATCAATTCCGACGATTTTGAAGAAAAAATCAAGAGCTTAATTAAAGCTTTAAAAATTGCTGAAGTAAATGCATGTAGTGCTTAAAAGACTACACGAAAAAAATTATGATTGCACCTTAATAATAATAATAATATTAATTCAATTTTTTCTAGTTTTGATGGTCAATTTGGATATGATTTGGACGCACTTAAATAATAGTCCACAAGATCTTCGCTTTCAATCTAGAGATTCTCCAATGCTTCAGTATCAATTAAAATCGTTCTCATTTGAACCATACAATTTCATGATATGTGGAATCGGTGAAATCGTTAAAATTTCCTCCATTTTATAAACATGATAATATTTCAGAGTAATTTTATTAATATGTAATTAATGTTAATCTAATCTCTGATAAGGATACGATTGTATTATGACAGCACAAATGAAAAGAAAAACAAAGGGAGATTTATTTTCAATTGATCTCACGAATTAAACTGCATTTTTTCGTACTCTGTTAACCTGATTTGAATGGAACAATAATGCATCGTTTTATGTTATGAAATTGATCGACTTTAGTTCGTTTTTGTTTCTGTAAAAAATCTCATATCCCCATCGATTAATTTACCTCATATAATCACTTGGGAAGTTCTAGCTTTATTTCCTACAGTAAGGAACTTATTAACGTGTCAGTTCTGTAAGATAACGACTCTTATATAAATGACGATGACACATTTATAATATCTACAATGCAAGCTAATTATGTTACAAATGCAATAAATTAGATTTTAGTATAATTTAGAATTTACTCCGAAATGATAATATCGTAAGAGTAGTCGTATTTCATAATTTAGGAGATTATATGCTGCTTCACTTCACTCACCTTTACCTGTTGGGATAAAACTAATATTTACAATACCTTGTAATTAAATTAACCCAAATCTCAGTTGTGAATAATATATTTTAATACATATTGTACATTTTTGGGAAGATAAATGTACATATTTCTATCCTGCCAACCCTACCAGCATGTGTAAAATCAGGTCTAGGCTTATCATGGAAAAGAATATTTTCTAATCCAAATAATGTCTGCTTTCAAGTCAATGTTACTACTACTACTAATGGTGAAAATCAATGAATAGTATTTGCTTCTGTATCCATCTTAAATCTATTGTTTGCGCATCCCCAAATTCTAGAAGAAGAGAAAATAGGCGCAAGGCACCGTGGGAACTTGCATCGACAACATTCCTAAGCGAATTTAAGCGGTCATTCAACCTAAGGGAGGTTTAATCAAATACTGAAATAAGTATATCCTAAGTTATAAAGATGTATGTGTTCAAATCTATGCTAACATGTGTGATATATATGTATACTTCCATATTACACATGTTAGTACGTAATATTATACAAGGATACGTTTTGAATTTCATGTGCTTGGATTTTATATCGTTAATACCAGATTGTTTAATAAGTTTTGTCGTTCGATAAGAAAAACACGATTCTATGGTTTGAAATACATTTTAATATTCAATATAACCTCCATGAACTTCAATACACTTGTTCCGGTGATCTTCTAATATATGGATTCCATTTCTGAAGTGAGAATCCGGAAGACTGTCGAACGTTTCCACGGCTGCTATTGCCTCGTCGTTCGATGAAAATCGTTTTCCATGTATGAATTTTTTGAGATGTGAAAATAGACAGAGGTCAGAGGGAGTTAATCTGGCGAATAGGGTGGATGTTGCAACAATTCGTACTTTAATTTACTGATTTTTACGATGGTTTTTTTTTTGAGCTGTGTAAGAGGGTGCGTTGTTGTCTTGAAAAACGATTTTTTTCTCCTATAAGTAAAGGGACTCAGCCGATTCTCGAACTTTCTTATTGACTTTGACCACAATGCATGTTGGAACGGTCAAGGTCAATGACAAGGTTCCAGAATCGGCTGAGGCCGAGGAAGTTTCTATGTCGGGGTCACTGCAGTGCCAAGGTTAGTTCAATGTCAAGGTCATTTCAATGTTTAGGGCAAGGTCCTGACCGTTCCAACATGCATTGTGGTCAAGGTCAGTGAGGAGGTTCGAGTATCGGTCCCTCTACTCCTATAAAGCAGGTCTTTTCTCACGAACTTTTATATACAGCTGGTCAAAAACGTTACAATAATAATCTGAGTTTGTTGTTTTTTACCAGTTTGGAGGTAATCTACGAACAATTCCTTTTGCATTCCTAAAAACTGATGCTAACGCCTTCTTGGCCGATTGTTGAATCCTAACTCGTTTCGGAGCTGAAGTACTGGGTTCATACCACTCCTTAGCCTCTTATTTCGATTGACGATCATGGTGGTAGACCCAAGTCTCATCCATAGTGATGAAACGACGTACAAAGTGATTTCTATTCTTTCTAAAACTCTTCAAATGTTTTGTTCCATTGTTAACGAATGCGGCACCTACTTTGCACACAACTTTCTGAAGGCCAAAACTTTAGCTAAAATTTGGCTCACACTACCTAATGAGATGTCTAAGGCTTAAATCTATCTCGGTTTATCGATGATCTTTCAAAACCATAATCTGTATTTTTGTTACGTTTTCTAGTGTTGATACCCTTTTTGCACGTCCTTCATTTAGATCGTCTTCAAGACATAGCACGTATAAATTCAATAGCCCATCTTTTTACCGTTCCAGTTGAAGGTGAAGAGTTCTTGTACACCAATAAAAATCGTTCATGAATTTATTTTGATGCTACACCTTCTCAAAATAAGAATTTTATCACTGCACGATATTCAATTTTTTTCCATCGCAAAAAAATACTTTAACACTTCAACTTTGAACACCTGTAAGTATACGAATGCGAAAATATAAAATGAGAAAACTTCACACGTGTTCATAGAAAAGTAGTACAATTTTTAGAAAAAATAAAACAACGAATCTAATAGCGCCATCTCTTCTCGAACGACAAAACTTATTGAACAACCTGCTACTTTAAAATTGTAGGGTGGGCTAACTTCGTTACAAGGTACTGTGTAATATGTGATGTGTATGTATTGTAGGCTTATATTTAAAATTGAGTTCTTGTATATTACTAAAAATTAACCGATCTATTTAGGATTTGGTTAAACTTTTCTTTTCGAAATAGAAGCACTCGTAATGTCTGAATAGAAAGACGTTGCAATAAAGGCGAGTTATCAGTAATTTTAGAAAACTAAAATATGTGCATACATTGTGGAACTTGTCTGCATTTTGTACGTTTTCACATTTTCGAAACCCATTTGGAAAGTAGAGCACTTAAGTTAATTGTTTTTTGAACTGCATTCAAAGTCGTTCAGAACTTGTTAACGACATACGTGCATACGTAACACGTTTATATGATTTTTATGTTAGAATAATTCTTATTAAATAAAAACACTTTTGCAATATTTTAAAATGACATAATTTAAATATGTCAAGATCTGCATAAAATAAAATATTGGTTGCATATGTGACGTTCGTTTGATTTAAATATTATTTCATGTAACCATATAAACCACAATAATGATTTTACTTAATTAAAAATAAACATCGTGGTATATTTAAACATCATTTTCGGCCTTAGCTACACAAAAGACATTGCAGCAAGTACTACGAATTGTGATTGCGCATGCTCAAATACAAATGCATCGTTCCTCTGTATTGCTCGATGTGTTAACAAGTAGATGTACCAAGAGTTGTTATGCATCTATTTCTACCAAACCGGTTACTTTAACCGGTTTGATGTTTACTGGGAAAAATATTATAATTCCATAAATACAATTTATGTGTTTATAAGAGAAATTAGTTTTAAAGAAAAGGAATTTATTTTGACACTTGATTAAATGAGCATAAATAAAATTAGTCCCTTAATGGGTGTGAGTCGTGCAAAAGAAACATCAAATTGATTGCACTGTAGTTTTTGAATTTCATCGTTGGGCGAAATAGATACAAATTCGGTATTGGAATACGTTGAAATTACAGATGAAACTACGACCCTTCATCAAATTTCGGTATTTATCTTATATATTATTATATAATTTATTACCCAACTCGTCGAGTCCAGTTACAGGATAAAATAAAAAGGAAGATAATATTATACAAAGTAATAAATAATAATGGATATAAAAATATATTCTTATCTACTGACAATAATTTAAAAAACAACAACAAAATAAGAAACAGAAAATACTGTAGTGCAACGTTATTGTCGATTTCCAATGAATACGTCGGTGTATACAGTACGTGGGTGTCTTTCAAGTTTTGCATATAAAACTGGAATAAAACAATCGAAAGCTTTAAAAGACTTCATTGTTTTTCGAAGTATTCACCACGAAGATTAATGCACTATTTTATGCGCTCGAACCAACTCTGGAAAGTTGTTTCACTCGTCAAAGTTGCGTTTTTGAAGGCATGGACTGTGCCTTCTCACGACTGGAACCTTTAACCCCACAGTCCGTTCTTGATTTTCGGAGAAGTGAAGAAATTGGTGGGACTTAGGTCCGGACTACACGGAGAATGGTCTAACAATTCGACGTTTATTGCGTTAAATATTCATTTGTCTTGCGTACTGAATGCGAACTTGCATTGTCTTGATGGAGAATGATTCGTCGTTCGGGGTTGGTTTTTCGAAGCTCAGTGATGACTTGCGGCAAACAAATGGTTGTATACCAATCGACAATAACAGTTCTTTGATCTTGTAGAGGTATTGTTACTACATGACCTGCTTTCGAGACAAATGTAGCGACCACGTTTTTGGAGACACTTCGAGAACGGGTGACTTTTGTCGGCCTGTCTTCACTTTAGAATACCCAAACAAACGACTGGCGTTTATTTTCTGGCTCGTATCAGTAAATCCAAGATTCATCACCACTGACGAAGTTGTACACGTTTTTAGAATTCCAGGGGTTGAAGCGATCTAGAGTTTTTTTGACACCAATTCACAAACACTCGAAAAATCGTATGCCTGTAACGTGGATAAGTCAAATTTAAATGCACACAAATACAACTTGTTTCCGTGACCGCATTGCAGACCTTTCCTCAGTCACGGTAAATAGTATTGTATGTGTTACGTTTACTATATTGCCGTTCAATGAACAGGTTGTATTTCAGAGATGTTGTAATTGTTGTTCAATATGATAAGTTTTACTAAAGTAACTTCTGTGGTTTCATGTTTTTGTTGTAAATGTATGGACCAATGAAAAAGTTTGTTCAATACAAGCTGCAAAGGTACTAACGATGTTAGAAACATATAATCCATCGCATTCCCATTTTGAAGTAAGTGTCAAATATTCAATTGTTTGAACCGACCTGTGAGAGCTCATATTGTCATGGTGGAGAATGATCTGTCGTTTTCGGTTTGTTTTCCTTATCTCTTCAAAGATTTTTGGCAAACAAATAGTTGTGTACCATTCGGAATTGACCGTTTTACAATTTTCTAAAGGCACGGTTGCAACGTGACCGGCTCTTCCGAAGAAACAGGTGACCATTTGTTTTGATGAGCTTCGAGCGCAACCAACTTTTGTTGGTTTTAACTCATCTTGGAATAACCACGCAGTCGATTGTTGTTTATTATCGGGCACATACGTATAGATCTAAGATTCATCACCTATGACGACTTTATAAATGTTCTTTGAAGCACCGCCATTGTATTTTTTGTGCATTTCTTGGCACCAATCGACGCGAGTTCTTTTTTGAGCGGCTGTCAAATTATGTGGACCTAACGTGAACATAGCTTCTTAACGGGTAAATGTTCATGCAGGATCTTATGCACGCTAGTGTTACTAATACCTAGAGATGCTTCGATCTCACGGTATGTCACATGACGATTTTACATTATCACTTCAGACACTGCATTAATTTTCCGACAGAACAACATTTGTAGAACGACTTTCACGAAATTCATCGTCCAAAGACCGCCGTTCAAGTTTGAATTCACTATACAAACGAAGTACTGTAAATGGTGCTTCATCACCAGATAAGGATTATCTCAACGATGCATTCTCGTTGAGATAATCCACGCCGAAAATTATGAAAAATAATTGCACGAAAATATACAAGAGTTATTTCCATTTTTTCGCTGACATAAAATTTTGAAGTTACTGTTAACAATAGAAATAGCGATCGGATAATAAAACTGTCGAGGTAAATATAAGGTCTAGTAAAAGGAAATCCATTATTTTTCCAATAGATGGCTTTAGTAATCTGTATCTCGCGTTGTATAAGTGCGATCGCGTTCCGCTAGATGGCGTTCGAAAGATAAGATTTCGTACTAAACGAACTTCTCAGACAGTTTTGTGATTACTTGACTTAATATTGTTTGAGCGCGCGTCAAAGATGGACACCAGCAAAGTTAAAATACGCCGTATTTTACAGTTTTTCTTCGATAAAGGCGAAAACGCAAGCCAGGCGGCTAAAAATGTGAATAGTGTTTATGGTCCTGATACTGTAACAGTCAATCATGCGCAACTTTGGTTTCGTCGATTCCGTTCCGGTAATCTTGATGTCAAAGATGCACCACGCTCTGGAAGGCCAATTGTCGAAAATATCGATAAAATAATGGAAATCGTCGAGTCCGACCGTCATGTAAGCACTGTTTCGATTGCCCAGGAGCTAAACATTGCACAAAAAACCGTTTGGAACCATTTAAATAAGGTTGGATACAAAAAGAAGCTTGATGTATGGGTGCCACACGAGTTAACGCAAAAGAACCTCATGGACCGAATTTACATCTGCGAATCGCTTCTGAATCGCAACAAAATCGATCCGTTTCTGAAGCAGATGGTTACTGGTGTTGAAAAGTGGATCACTTACGACAACGTCAAGCGAAAACGGTCGTGGTCAAATCGTAGTAAGCCGGCGCAAACGGAGGCCAAGCCAGGCTTGGCGGTCAGGAAGGTTTTGCTGTGTGTTTGGTGGGATTGGCAAGGAATTATCTACTATGAGCTGCTTCCCTACGGCCAAACTCTTAATTCGGACCTGTACTGTCAACAATTGGACCGTCTGAAGGAAGCAATCGCCCAGAAGCGGCCAGCTTTGGCCAATAGGAGAGGAATTGTGTTCCATCAGGACAACGCCAGGCCACACACATCGATAGTGACTCGCCAGAAGCTCCGGGAGTTTGGTTGGGAGGTTCTTATGCATCCACCTTATAGTCCGGACCTAGCACCAAGTGATTACTACCTGTTCCTGTCTATGGCGAATGATTTTGCTGGTGAAAAATTCGCCTCAAGAGAAGCTTGTGAAAATCGACTGTCCCAGTTTTTTGCCAATAGGGACGAGGGTTTCTATGAGAGAGGCATTATGAAATTACCTTCAAAATGGCAACAAGTTATCGAACAAAACGGTGCATATTTGACCTAAGTCGGATCATTCTAACTATGCTAAATAAAACCTTCAATTTAATGCAAAAATAATGGATTTCTTTTTACTAGACCTTATATATTGTCAAAAATGACAATCTTCACGATGCAATCATCAGATCGGAGGCAATACTAAGAGTGTTGCCAGTTCCCGAAATATAAACGACTACCCTCGTATAGAATAAATGAAATATGATTGACTATTTTGCACATACTGTGAAAACTATCATAGTCTCAACAATTTATTTCCTTTTTGTCCTTGTATTTTACTTTTCTAAGAATTTCTAAGACGCAATTACTTAAATTCATCATCTCTCAATGTTATCGCAAATATTGGTTTTGTTTAGTAAATTGTACCTATTATATCTGGCGATGGATATGCAAAGTCACCTGTAATACATACTCTGTACATATTTACATACGTAATATATGCACATTACATCAACATGCCTTTTATTTTAGTGAAGCGTCTTCCTATTTATTTAAATAAAAGAGTGAGAACGTCGTCGTTTTATCAGCAAATATTCTAGATAATTTGCTATTTTATGCGCAACTTTTAATCTTATCTAAAGTTCCTTTTTTATTTAATTTTATCTTGCATGTATTCGGTTTCGTCGACGTATGGAAATTGTTCAACATGTTATTAATCATGTTTCAGTTTATATATACATACATGCATATATGTATATTATACTCTAATTTTAGATAACGTTTTTTTATAAATGTATATACAAAGAAACAACTGCAACATATCTGCTAGTTTACCAGACAGTATGGTGCCGTACTGGATCTTAGTAAGAAATTGTAATTTTTATGATAAATAAAACTGTTAATAAAACTAAATGTTACTACTACTAGTTCAAATGTAATGCATTTATTTATTGAGAAAAACTCTACTCTCACAGACATGGTGGGAATTACTCAATTTTCCAGACCATCTGCAGGAAGTATCGGGTATTTTTTTAAGAGCTTGAAAACTTTAAATGATAATACAAGACAGAAATATTGTTGGAATGCAATTTTTTTTAATTATAATCTGCTAGATAATTTCATGGCATTTATTTTATAAATATGATTTCCGGCATATGTCCGCCGCAGCTACGACTTACATGGTCCATTAGATCAGTCCAATTTTTGACTAATTTTTGCAATAAATCTGGGCGCATGACGTCAATAGTGGCTTGAATATTGACTTCTAATGCTTCAAGAGTTGCTGGGTTGTGGGCATAAACCAATAACTTAACATAGCCCCATAAAAAGTAATCCAGAGGCGTTAGATCGTACGAACAAGGGGGCCAGTGAACAGAACCACTTCTGGAAATAAAGTTGTCACCAAATTGATTTTGCAATAAATCGATTGTTAAGCGTGCTGTATGGCAAGTTGCGCCGTCTTGTTAGAACCAAATATCGTCGATGTTTAGCCGATTAATTTTTGGAAATAAAAATTCAGTCAGCACCGTAACGGTAGCTCCTTCCTCATTTCGAAAGAAATAAGGACCGATGATGCCAGTCAATTTTGATGGATGTAATAGTGATTCGTTAACGGCTTGAGGATTGTCCTCGCTCCAAATACGGCAATTTTGCTTATTTACGTAGCCATTTCACTGGAAATGAGCTTCGTCACTGAACACAATTCTTTGATAAAAATGCTCATCTTCGGTCACTTTCAAATGAGCCCAATCAACAAAAATTCGAAACTTATGTATTTACTAAATGTTCGTTTTACAATTGCCAGTAGCAGAATTGAGTGGGTACTTGTAAAGAAAGATGTTCAATTCGATCGAGTAAGGACTTAACTTCAACTTGAAATATGAAATGTTCTAAGATAGGATTGCGTCAGAAGAAATTGAAAAATAAAAAGGAAATATGTACTGAAAATAAATTTAAGATATTTCAGTATTTTGTGCTATCAAATATGCCAATACATTTTCTGTAATACTAAGATTCGCATATTTTACATACTTTGGCGGTATTTCAGTGTATAAAGTTTAAAAATAATTTGAAATACGCCAATCTATGCGACTATAACAATTGTTTAATACACATGTATTGAAGCCCTTTACATTATTTTTATTTCTAACGGTATTTGCTCAATGTTTTGGAATGCTAAAAGCGCGCTTTTGCTGATGACTATAAAATGTATTGCACTATATCCACGAGATCTGACTGTCTTCACTTGCAAAGACAACTGGGTAATCTATGGACATTTCTAAATGTAGAATTGTGACTTACTCGAATAAAAGTACAACTATTGTTAACAACTATACTCTGGGGAATTCAGTGTTTACTCGAAGTTACGAAATCGGGAGTGCTTACTTCGGTTGCACGTTCACTTTTGCTAAATATATTAATCAAATATGTAGGTCTGCATTAAAAACTATGGAATTTATTATACGAACTTCTCGAGCATTCGCGGACCTGCACACTATCACGATTTTATATCATACATACGACATACGTCTATTCAAGGCTGGAATACACATCTTTGATATGGTACCTTTGCTACGAAGGGCATAAATTTACTATTGAAGTAGTTTTATTTCATGGACGGGGATACCCTGCCAGGGGTATTGATTGAGTAACCTATTACTTACTAGAACTGAAACTATTTCTCTTCATTTCAGGCGCGGGTTGGCTTCAGTAAAGTTTTTGTACAATTTCTTATGGAATAAGTCCACAGCTTTTATCTCAAATTAATTTCCTGGTAGCTAGGCCATCTAATCGTTCACATCGCACTTTTTATCTACAAACTGCGAGGATTAATATCGTTGTCAATTCGCCATTATATATAATGTGTTGTATTGTAAATTTGGTTGCAGATCATTGTGAATGTGTGAATGTGCCTGAATGTGTGACATCTTAGTTTTGTCATAGTAATTTTTAAGTGGCACTTCACTGTATGTTCGATGAGTGTACGTAAGCTTTACTTATTTTACATTATTGTCAGTTCTTTTTAATAACATTACACATACTTTAAGAATGAGTAGCAGAGTAGTATGGATAGTTTTGGATGTCATGGTTGTGTATTCTCTTGGTGCTGTCCTGCAAGAAGAATTCTCTGTTTAACAAACTAATACATAAATAAACTTTCTGAAATTAATATCCTTAACGATTAACTTGTAAATACTTATATTGTGCAATGGTATAAACTTGTACCATAATATGAACTCAATTGATCATTGTGAAAAGTGGTGATGATATGGTACTTCGTTGCCGAGAACGGAAAACAGGCGAGGCATTCTTGTTGAGATAATAGTCTTTGAAAATTATAAAAAATATTCCGCGGTTTAATTCCATTTTTCAACTAACTTGTCAAATTTGACAATTCGTTGTAGCTACAACGCTGCACGTATCGCAGTTAAACTTTGGATATAGGTTAACTACAGATGGAGGTTAATTTTTAATACTGACACTTGATTAGTGTGGCCCTCTATGTCCCACTATGCGAAGCTTAAAACACTTCCCACGTATTAGCTGCTAAGAGTTATTGTTTTTAACAGGTTCAACGTATGTCTGTATAGATATAGATGAGCTTATATTGTAATGCATTTGTTGTTATGCAAAAGGAATTTTCAGTTGAGCAAATAAAGATATTATTATTATTATTGTTACTATCTATGCGCAAACCGAAGTTGCAGCACGCCAGTTTTCTTTTTTCAATTCAGCGGTATGGGTACGATATGTGTCTGTAATACAGATCTAAATGTTTCTATTACTTTATACGTCATAGAGTTTCTTTTTTATTTTAATAATCGTTTATACTTTTTTTCAGGAGACACTAAACCAGGTCATCCTGTGACGAGATCAGGCTCAGACAGACGACCTGATGCACTCCGAGAAGAACCATCAAAGACACAAGACACACACAATCACACCCAGGATAATGAAGACGACGTAACTGCCTCAGATAGGTTAGTGTTGATTATTTCTGTTAATTTAATTTTTTAGTCGTCTTTATATATCTTTCTCTATGCGTGGTTTTACGATCTAAGTATAAAATTAATTTAATAAACGTCTTTTTTTTCTATTTTTGCGATTTATATTTTGAATATTGCAGTTAAATTTGGCTGGTAGACCTAATTAAAAGACAACTATACTGAAAGTTGCCATTTTCTGCTATGCCATCGTTAATTAAAATCATAGAAATTAATTAAAAATTCGTGCGTTGGAAGGACTCGAACCTCAATCTACCGTTTGCTAGACGGCTTCCTTAACAATTAGGCCGCCAGTCAGTATAGCTTCGAGTCATTTAACACGCCATAAATCGCATTATGAAAACAGTCGAACCCATACATCAGCATGATTGACATACTCTTTAGTCTGAAGATGTCTAACTGTTACATGCGGCACTCCAACGACGTTAGCAATTTCACGCAGTATAAAAAGTGGTTTTTCATCTACTACAATCGTTATTATGTCCGTGTCAGTTGTTATAGGCTGTTCGGAGCGCTCTCTACCTTTAACTTCAAATTCGCCATCGCCTGTCATAACAATTTTGTACGGCACGTTCGGTAACTGCAGCTTCACCGTAGACATTGCATAACTTTTTGTCTGCTTCAATCTCAGTTTTTCCTTCCTGGTAATAATACAGATTGATATGCCAAAAATGCTCGCTTTGTTTTTCCATTTTCACACTCTCGCAATGCAGAAATTAATTAAGAATTCCTGCGTTGCAAAAAGGACTCGAACCTCAATCTACCGTTTGCTAGACGCTTGCTTACCAATTAGGCCACTGCTCAGGATAGCTTCGAGTCTTTTAACACGCCATAAATCGGATTATGAAAACAGTCGAACCCACACATCAGCACGATTGATATACTCTTTAGTCTGAAGATGTCTAACAGTTACATGTGACACTCCGACGACGTTAGCAATTTTACGCAGCATAAAAAGTGGTTTTTCATCGACTACAATCATTATTGTGTCCGTGTCAGTTGTTACAGGCCGGGAGCGCTCTCGGCCTTTAACTACAAATTCGCAATCGATAAACCTGTCATAACAATTTTGTACGGCACGTTCGGTAGCTGCAGCTTCACCGTAGACATTGCATAACTTTTTGTCTGCTACAATTTCGTTTTTTCCTTTCTGGTAATAATACAGGTTGATATGCTAAAAATGCTCATTTCGTTTCTCCATTTTCACTCTATACAAAGCCACAAACCGAATTCTCTAAATTAATGAAACTACTCTAAAATATAGTCACAACTGAGTGCTAGAACTGGACTAACAGAATAGTCCGCTCACCTAACTATTCCCCTCCCACTACGCGTCAATGTGAACGCGCCGAACTACCAACATACGAACTTATGTAACAAACAACACAATATTTTGCCCGGTTCTGTATGTATGAAACTAACGGAACTGTATATTTGCTAAGGTCTAATCCACAAACATATGTTATTTCTTTATTTACCTTTTCAAGTGTACATAACGTCCACCTGTAGGCTTTCATCAAAACATCAGAGAGATATTGTGTCATAGTTGTCGAGTTGGTTGTAGTTGATCTTCTCTTTATGAAATTGTGTTTAGTGTACATAAGTTAATTTACATCACGGTGCATAACATTAGCAATGATTAACTCCGATACTTTAGAGAAAAATTATTTATCAGTGATATTCATATGTAGTTCGATAAAAGACAATGTCGTTTTTATTCAAAATGTTGCCCGACATTCGATGGGGTTATTTAAACAGTAAAATTTATGCAACCCAAAGAAATTCTATACAAGAAGTACGACAAGGTATTACAGACGAACAATTTGAACATTGTCTTCACTCTTGTATGGAAGTTGGTGGTAGACATTTTCGACATTTAATCCATTAGCAAGTAAATAACTGTATTTCGATCACAAATTTTTAAAATTGTATTCAATAACAATTTAGAATTTAAAAAATAAAAAAATTGTTTAGCAAAAGAAATTATAGGCTTAAAAAAATTATTATTGAACCCCCCTATTTCTATTTGAAATTATTGGGGTGAGAGTCATTCACCATTTAACATAATCACTGAAGGTTGATATATAACCCCTTTCCACATTAATTTTTCGTATTCTGTATACGTATTTCTACAACTAAGTTGTCATCATCAGCAGATAATTGAACAGTGTCGCACGTGGAAAATTACGGCGAAACACCCGTACGTAACAAATTCCGCATACTATCTGTACCGTTGAAAGCCAAAACGCACACTGACCGTACAAAACATGTGTTGGAAAGTAATCATAGTGTTAACGCGGATTTTTTGCATTTGATAAAGAACGTGTGTAATTATCGCAAATTAGATACGTATTAAAGCACGTACATTTTGAAGAATAAAGGGCATGTATTGAACACTGACTTGGATGCTAACCATAACTCGTTTGTCTTTGACCTCTTACTCTTGTCCAAAGTATTAGGAAGTTAAAAAACAAGTTGACCGCTGGTGATGATGGCATTCCCTGTTTCCTGGTGAGGGATTGTGCCCATGTTTTGGCTGATTCATTATGCAAGTTTTTTAATCAGGCTATTCACGCGTCCGTGTTTCCGAATATTTTGAAGATCGCCAGGATATCATCTGTCTTCAAGAAAGGGGATAAATCTGATGTCTAGAATTATAGACTTGTTGCAGTGATCTCTACCTCTGCTAAAGTATTTGAAATGCTGCTTTATAGGCGTGTATCAGTTGGCACTAGACCACATCTTTCTATCGCACAGCATGGATTTATAACTCAAAAGTTTACTACGACGAACTTGGCTTTGATATCACAGGAAATAGCTCAATCTCTCGATGCTGGTAGGCAAATAGACGTCGTTTATACGGACTTTTCCCGTGCGTTTGACTTGATCGATCATTGATTGCTGTTGCGTAGACTGAGTTCCTTTGGTTTCAGTGGATCGCTCTTGAAACTGTTCCAATCTTATTTAAGTAGTAGAATGAATTATGTTTATTACAATGGATTTAAGTTTCGGTTTTTCCATTCCTTCTCGGGTGTTCCACAGGGGTCTAACCTTGGACCACTGTTGTTTAATACTTCTGTGGATGACTTGACAGGTGCGGCACTGTTTTAATTATCTGCTGATAATGACAACTTAGTTGTCGAAATACGTATACAGAAAACGAACATAAACGTCCCTTTTAGAATAAAAACTGACGTGTTCGAGAATTTTTTTGTAAATTTAGTAAATAGTCAAAAAAATCCAACTGAACCGTTTTCGGTTCCCCTGTATATAGTTAATCTAAGTATTTTTTTTATTAAGAGCAGTATTTCTCATTATACTTATATTTTGACGAGAATGATCGTTTTTCGTACTATTTCGCGTTTTGTACATATTTCCAGTTCAATCAGAGCTTAGATTCTCTGTTTTTTATGTGGCAAAATATTTATTTTGTTTGAAAATCATTTTCTAAAATAGAATTAAATAAAATTTACAATTCACAAACGCAATATAACAAAGTTCATATTAATACCATAAGCCTTTATCTGTACTCACATACAGTTGGCATTAACCTAAAAATAGAATTGATGAAACTACGTAAGGATAGGTTGTAGGTAGAGTAATAAAATATTTCCACAAAAAAAATAATGGCAATAAATCAATCACAGATAGTGAACATGATAATGTTTAAATAGAAATAGATCTGATATACAGGGTGATTCAAATAGGTAGACACAGGATTTCAGTGGGCTATATTTTTAGAATTATAAATTATATTGCTGACGACATAAGTTGTCTGTTCGAAGATGCTGAAGATGTGACATATATCATTAGAAAACTGGTGGAGGAATTTAAAAAATAGGGTCCAGAAATGAATATGGAAGAAACCGAATTATTTGACAATCGGATTCACGAGAAAAGACATAGTCATTGATGGTAAAATAATTAAAAACTCTAAGGAATATGAATATCTTGGAGTTACTCTAATAGACGGTGGAAAAGATGAAAGAGGCATATTCCAAAAAGTGGAAGAGGAAGAGGAATCACGAATCAGTTAAACCCAATATTATGGAACAACGATATTGAGAAGAGAACAAAAAAAACACATATTCAAAAGAATAGTGAAGAGCACAGTTATATACGGCTCAGAAGTATGGACTGCGAAAAGGAACATGCAAAACCGAGTAAATGCAGTAGAAAATATCTTTTGTCGGAGAAGCTGTAGACTCAGACTACAAGAGCACATAAAAATGGACAGAATTAAACAAATGATGAATGTAGAGAGAACAAAACAGCTTTCCTTATATGACTATATGAGACGAATGACTGAAGATAGTTTACCAACTTAAGTTTAGCAATGGATCCCAAAGAAAAGAAAGAGATGAGGTAGACTAAAAACGGAATTTTGTTCCTGAATTACCTTCAAACTTGTAAAATAATAAATTCAGATTATTATTGTAACCTTTCGGACTAGCAGGATGCAAAAAGACCTGGTTTACAGAAGAAAAAAGTCATTTTTCGTCAGACCAACGAACTCGGTCGCACAGTTTAAAAAATAATCGCCAAAATCAGTGAATTAAAGTACAAATTGTTGCAACATCCACCCTATTGGTCAGATTTAGCTTCCTCTTACTTCTGGTTGTTTTCACATCTCAAAAAATTCATGCGTGGAACACGATTTTCATCGAACGAAGAGATAATAGCAGCCGTGGAAGTGTATTTCGACAGTCTTCCGGATTCTCACTTCAGGAATGGGGTCCATAAATTAGAAAATCACTGGAACAAGTGTATTCAAGTTCAGAGACGTTATATTGAGTAACATAATATATTTCAGACCATACACTTGTTTTTTTCTTATCGAACGACAAAACTTATTGAGGAACCTGGTATATCCAGGAGCAGTGTAGGAACATAGCTACAATTTTTTTCTATGTAGCTTCGTTCTACAACACTAACTTAATATCCAGAGTTGTTTAATTTTGTAGAATATATTTTAATGGATTATACAATGCAAAAATAAATTATAAATTTATTTCAATTTGAATGAAGAAAAATATCACGTAATACCTACCGCATGAAAGGCAAAATACAGCGAAATTATAGCTAAAAAGAATATACATAATACTGATTAGATATCTACTTTATTATGTGTGTTTAAATTACTCCCATGTAAATACATGTGTATATTATAGACATACTTAAAAGTGTATCTATATATAACGTACATATGTTCCTTAAAATATAGAAAGACTGCTAACTAATATCGACTATTCATCACCGTTATCAGGACACCCATTATAGATAAGAGGCCTTGACTAGTTTCGCCGATAAATTAGTTTAAGTGAATGCGTGCGAGTGATGTGGACGGATCCATGGAGGTGTTTCGTCTTTTCGGTTTCCATTCAATGCCCGCACTATATAAGGACTAACAGTTTCCCTTCGAGATAAAAGTGTATACCACCCGTACGTTCGCAAGCAAAAAAAAATGGAAAAGTTAGGAGACTTTTTTCACGGAAGACGACACTCCTCCGAGTTTAGGAATCTGTCACGCAAAGATAGGTTAGCATCTTAGATATTTACAATTAAAAATATACGATTTAGTTAGCGATTAAGCGTAGATCAATTCTTAAAAATAAATTAATATTCCTAGCGTTTTTATATTTAGAAATGAGCAGTCGGCATAATCAAAACTCTGATAACGCGTTTTTTTTCTTTCTCTCTTTCGAAAGAAAACAGCGATTATCTGCTTGGAACGTGGATGAGGTCCAGGGTCGTACCTCGCTTTGCTTTGCATTTGCGTGTCGTCAGCTGTCATTTGTTTATTACCGATGAACCAAATAGATTCTATCTTCTGAGTTATACGGCTATTATCGTGTTTTGTCAATAAATGACGTTCGATGTCGTTTGTGAAATGTGTACCTCGAGGAAATCAGATACGAAAAATTATTTGCGTTCTTATCAAGCTTCGAAGATAATCTACATTGCAACATATGCATATGTACGTATCTCTAAGAAAATTATGATTTTTACACGTATTCTTGAGTGCTATTCAGGGAATATCTTGTATTTAAAAAAAAATTTCTGAAGTAAAATAAATATTGAGTGTAAGCAGGTGTTGTTTTGTGTATGGTCTCGTATATAGTGAATTCCCAATTTATTGGCTAGAAAAATAGATATAAGAAAATAGGTAACCGTGAGTACTTTCATCTTGTATAACAGAACATTTTATAAATATAAATTAGTCGTTGATCTTTTAACATATTTGTAAATATTTACATACATTAAAAACAAATTATATGTACATGTGAATGCAGTAAAATCAATGTGTAAATTACCTTAAATAGTGTACTTTGTCGAATGTTTGCTTATTTAATGACATTTTCAAAATTCTAAACTGAACAGTAAGGCTGCAGAAACAAGTACTTTCACAGTAGCGTACGGCTCAGTTATTTTCAATATTAAAAATAATAAATGCAATTACTTACTATTTTAGTTTTCTTTTTGTGTTGTTGATGTAGAGTGAAGCAAAAATTTGCTGTAGTATTAGTATGTCTTCCGGTGCATACTCTTACGGCAAGGTGAAAATATGTTAGTGTATTTGGAAAAGAAGCGTTCTGCGTTTAATGATGTGATGTTCGCGAATTTTAGAAGGACGTTCGCATCATATTCGCACGCTTGATTTTTAGTTAAACTCTTGTCTATACGCACTATAGTTTGAAAATTGGGATTCTTATTTATAACCTCACACAATTTATCAGTTGTTAACCTTCCTATACTATCTGTTAGATTTCCTGACGAGGCTTTGAGGTAATGTATTATATTTAGCGCTTTACGTAATGACAGCTTCTCTAATTTGGAAAAAGTGTCTAAAAGAATTGAATAATTTTCGGAAATTTGCTCTATTTGAGTATGGATTTCGGTATCTGAAACCAGCCGCTGACTTGCTGAAATTGCTTGAGCATTAAACATTTTTCATAATATAAAATAGCCACGTCTCCTATCTCATCAATACCGGCTGTAGTGGCTGAGGAATGTCCGGGCAAGCCTGTTTAAACTCACAAATGCGTTTTGAAGATTTAATAAAAACCTTTTTGGTAGAAACTATAAATTGCTCTACTTTTGGATGAATGATTCTAGTAAATTCAGCTACAAGATGACATGCATGGAGCAAACAGGTTACATGAAGCAATTGAGGATAAGATTGCTTCAGTAACTTTCCAGGTTTAATTATATTCGAACCCCCATCTGTAACCAACATTACAAGTTGGGTTGTCGTTATATTGAACTTGCCAAAGCTATGTTTTATAGTTCCTACTATCCTTTCCGCGTTTGTCTTCTATAATATTCTACTACTTAAAAGAGGAGCAAAGAAAATCTTACCGCCTTTAAAGTGCGCACTAACACATTTAAAATACTATTCTTTCTTTCATTCATTGTTTCATTTACCGTCAACCATATTTTTTGATCTTTTATTCTGCTTTTATTTAAACCGTAATCGTGTTTTTCACCTGAGGAAAATTATACTGTAATTGACCTCTTGTTAGCAATCTCCATTCCGGAACGTATTTCCCCCAAAAGTTTCGAAATTCTTCATTGTCTACAATATTTTGTGGAATGTTGGACACACTTAATATAAAAATAAAGTCATATAGAAATTTATAATATGGTACATTACGTTGCTCATTTAACTTGTGTTGATTGCTGTTAACATGTCTTTTACGCACAAAAATACCATAGGGTGAAATATTGATATTGCAAACAATAAGTTTAATAATAGTGCCAGTGTATTCTAATGTCGAAAATCGGTTAAGAAATCTTTTAACACACGTCGAATATAACAAAGAACGCTGTCGATTTGCCATCATCAATCTAATCCAGCATTCATACACATACCATAGGTATACGAATCTCGACTTCGGGTATATCCGACTGCAGGCTTGAATTCTTTAATAGACACGACAAAATTTTACAGTCTGTTATTTGGCCACGTTAAAAGCTTTATTGTTTTCAAGATGCCATTTAATAAATATTTTACATGGAGTACCACGCAACAGAATTAGGGCTACCATATAAATTCAACTTTTTGGTTTTATTTTTAAAAGAAATAAGATAAAATAGCTATTTGACGTGAACAACTGTTTATTAACATTACGAATATAACAAAGATTTATATATACTTTTAAATATTGTGAAAAATTGTTTATAACTACGCTCTTTTACGGTGCTATACTGAAAAATTCTAATTTTAAATTTGTAATGCAGAAACTTTTGAAAATCTCTGTTCTCCGGGTGGGAGTCGAACCATGATCTCATTCCCTCCAGGAGTTTGCCCTAACCATTAGACTACGGAGACAGTTAATTCGAGTCTGTTTAATGTGCCATAAATTGCATTATGGAAACAGTTATTAAATGAAAAACCTACGGCGGGTTATTAATTAGTTAAGTAATTAATTAATAATAATAATAATAATTAATAATTATTTCTGCACTACATGTAAGATGTACGAAGCGATCAAAAATGGAATTTTTCAGTTTAGCATCGTAAAAGAGCATGATTATATGTAATTAATAACCTGGCTTTAATATTTTGTTAAGCCACTGTTTGCGTTGATTTGTGACAATGAATGAGTCCTGGATTCACCACTATGGTGTAGAGACCAAAATACAGAGTAAGGAGTGGACACATCGAGGTTCACCACCGCCGAGAAAATTCAAGATGCAGCTTTCAGCAGGAAAGATCATGCTATCCGTATTTTGAGATGCTGAGGGCGTAATTTTAGTAGATTTCCTGCAGAAGGAGGCCACAATTGCAGGTGCTTATTATGCCGACTTAATTCCCAAATTACGTGACGCATCAAAAGAAAAACGTCGCACAAAGTTGCGCAAAGGTGTTCTCTTGCATCAGGATAACGCACCCAGTCACAGGTCCGCAATTACAACAGCTGCAGTTGCTCAGGCAGGTTTCGAATTATTTGAACATCCGCCCGATTTGACCCCAGTGATTTCCAACTGTTTCCAAAACTTGAAGAACACTAGCGTGGTGTACGATTTCCATCATATATTAATGTGATATGTGCAGTAAATGATTGGTTTGAAGCGGTTGAACAATTTTTTTTCGAGAAGCATTATAAATGCTAGAACATCGATGGAAAAAATGGAGGCTATGTAGAAAAATGAAAGTAAAATATTTGCAAATTTTCTATTGTGAGTAGATCAGGGGTGGAGCAAAGGGACCTACCCTATTAACACATGGATCAATAAGTCCCGAGACTAACAATGAAAACAACATTTTTTTTGCAAAATTTTTTTTTATTCATCAACATAATCACCTTTTAGGGTGATACAATGGTTCCAACGCTTTTCCAATTTTTCAATACCATGTTTATAAAAAAATTTATCTTTCGCTTCAAAATAAGCTTCAGTTTCAGCGATGACCTCCTCATTTGAGCCAAATCTTTTTCCCTGGAGCATTTTTTTAAGATCAGCAAAGAGCCAGTAGTCACTGGGGGCTAAATCTGGCGAATATGGGGGGTGGGGAAGCAGATCAAAACCCAATTCGTTCAATTTTGCCATTGTTTTCATCGACTTGTGGCAGGGTGCATTGTCTTGGTGAAAAAGGATTTTTTTTCTCTGCATGTGCGGTCGTTTTTTTGCGATTTCCTCCTTCAAAAGCACCAGTAAGTCAATATAATAATCACTGTTGATCGATTTACCTTTTTCGAGGTAGTCAATGAAAATCACGCCATGTGTATCCCAAAAAACTGACGCCAGGACTTTGCCAGCTGACTGCTGCGTTTTCGGACGTTTCGGACGGCTTTCGCCAGCTGTGCGCCACTCAGATGACTGCCGCTTCGACTCTGGAGTGTAGTGATGTATCCATGTTTCGTCCATGGTCATGTAACGACGCAAGAAATCTTTTTTGTTGCGAGTAAATAGCGATAAACAGCTTTCTGAATCATCGACTCGTTGCTGTTTTTGTTCCATCGAAAGCAATCGCGGCACCCACTTGGAAAAAACCTTTTTCATGCTCAATTTTTCATGAAGGATAGTAAATACACTTCCATATGATATCTGTGTCATCTCAGCAATCTCACGGAGCTTCACTTTACGATCTTTCATTATAATTTTTGTCACTTCACTCACATTTTCCGGTGTAACGGCTTCCACAGGTCTACCCGAGCGTTCCGCGTCATTTGTGTCGGTACGACCACGTTTAAACTCGGCAAACCACCGACAAATCGTTGCTTTTGATGGACAAGAGTCCGGGTAACATTTTTCAATCCATTGTTTTGCTTGCGTGGTGTTTTTACCCATTAAAAAACAATGTTTTATCAGAACACGAAACTCGGTTTTTTCCGTTGTTTAAACAAACTACAAAACGACTTTACTCCAACCTCGATAACTCAGCTGTTTCTGGTCCGATCGACTTAAAATTTTGACACGTTTCAAGCAAAGGTTAGTACTCTAGAAAGACGTGGTTACTGGTTTACTACGAGCGCCATCTATGGGTTAGTCTCGGGACTTATTGATCCATGTGTTACGTGGATGATTTTGCACATCCAGTTACAGGTACTCAATTGCAACAGCTGCAATAGCTCAGACAGGGTTCGAATTATTTGAACATCCGCCATATTCGACCCCAGCGATTACCACCAATTGTTTCCAAAACTCAAAGAACACTTACGTCGTAAACGACTTCCATCATATAATGATGTGATATGTGCGGTAAATGATTGGTTTGCAGTGGTTGAACAATTTTTTTTCGAGAAGCATTAGAAATATGCTAGAACATCGATGGGATAAATGGAGACTGTGTAGATGAATAAAAGTAAAACATTTGCAATTTTTTTATTGTGAGAGGGTCGGGGGTGGAGCAAAGGGATCCACCCTCGTATATGGATGATTTTAATTTTAATTTTGTCGTTTAATATTGTGTTATACTTTGCATTTTTGGCATTTTCTTTGCATATTGCTGTGTATTAAGTAAATAAAAATTAAATTATAGTAAATAAATAATCTGACCAAACACAAAAAATATTCAAATATGGAAACAATTCTTTTATAATTAACTAGAGTGGCCTTCTTACTAAATGAAAATCCATAACAAAATTAAATATAAAAACTCCATCGTGTGATTTCCATAAAATTTTTTACTTTAAAAATAATAATTGTTACACCAACATTGCCTTTTTCATATTAAGTAGTAAATCTAACAAGAACGGAATGTATTCTAGTCTATTAACTAATTTAAGGGTGGGGTGATGTACAATTACCAGGACATAAGTTTAAAAGTGGAGAATTATTCAAATCTACTTGGTCATTTAATAAATTCTACATTTTTTTACGTTTCTTTATTACTATACAATATCTTTTATGTGTATGTATATATATATATATATATATATATTGATTAAAACTGTACGTATTTCTTCTGTTTACAGTTCAAAGAGTCTTCCAGCAACCACGACAAATAAAAAGAGATACAACAGTAATATAAACCGGTCAGAAAGTGTCAAGGAACAGACAGAAAAGGTGAGTGTTCTGTACTGAAGTTCATTTTTGTAATGTAATCATTACTAAGTAGATCTATACATCGATTACAATAATTTCGTAAGAATTAACCAATAGACTTAATGTGGAAATGAAAATATACAAGCAACTTCGCTACATATACAAGATGATTCATCGAAATGACGTAGTAAATATTGAGATTTTGATAGCATTTCAAATGTAAAAACTTTGTATAAAATATGTTCGTATTTATTATATTTCCGGAATTACCGGAAGTGCGTAGATCTATAGTTTTTAACTAAACTAATTTTAAAGTTTCACTAAAGTATTCTTAGATTCAATTTATGAATCTTAAGTTTCTTAAATATTTTACACAGCAAGTAATATGAGGATTAATCAGAAATTATTGAGATTTTTCTAACAAATGTCGCTAGGCTTAAGTATGTAATGTTATGATTTGACACATATGTCATTTTATTCTACTAACATCAACCTTCAAAGCCATACACGTTTCATTTTGCGAAAGTAAGACTGTCATGGATTTATACCTCTACCGAAGATGTCGAGTTTCGTGCCTGAAAAAGTGCATTTGATGGGCACGTATTACTTTTCTTATTTAATCAAAAGAAAAAAGCAGCTGAAAGTCATCGTTTGCCGGTAAAAACTTACTGTGAGCATGCTCCAACCATAAAAACATGTGAGGCCTGGTTTCCTCAATTCAAAAGTGGTGATTTCGATGACCAAGGCAAAGAACGTTCGGATAAACCGAAAAAGTTTGAAGATGTGAAACTGCAGAAGTTATCGGACCCAAACTCAAAAAACGATTGGCAGAAGCGTTAAATGTGGCTCAAGAAACGGTTAGCGACCAATTACGAGCAATGGGGAAAATCCAAAAGATGGAAAATGGGTGCCACATCAATTGAATAACAAGCAAATGGAAAATCGATATAGTGTCTGTGAAATTCTATTTCAAAGGCATGATCAGAAGTCGTTTCTGCATCGATTAGTGATGGGTGATGAAAATGGATTTATTCCGAAAACTCCACGAGCAAAAAATTATGGTTATTTCCTGACGTTGTCGGCTTATCGACACCAAGGCCAAATCGGTTTGGTCGCAAGATAATGCTCTGTGGCGTGGTGTATTACGAACTGTTGAAATCTGGTGAAACAGTTAATACTGATCACTACCGACAACAAATTATCAATTTGAACCAGGCATTGAAAGAAAAATGTCCAGAATGGGCCCGAAGACACGGTAAAGTGGTGTTACAGCACAATAACGCGTCGTCTCATATAGCAAAACCGATCAAAGAAGCGTTAAAAGAACTTGAATGGTGCATAATATCGCACGCGTCGTACTCTTCAGATCTTGCCCCGCCCGGCTATCACCTTATCGCATCAATGGGATACGTGCTTGCAGAGCAGCTCTTCGCCAATTTCGAAGATGTTAGAAAATGGCTTGATGAATTGTTTTGTTCAGAGGGCAAGCAGTTTTTTTTTGGATGGCATCCATAAGTTGCTTGAAAGATGGGCAAGATGTGTAGACCCAATGGCCAATACTTTACATAAATAAATTTTTCCATTTTCTTGAAAATTTTGTAATTTTTTTTACGAAACAAACAAGTAATGACTTTCCGATGCGTCTGGTTTTCTCCTTGCAACTCGTCACATTTAGTGCCTTTTCAGAGCCAAATATCTCGCCACCAAACGAGTCAAGTATTCAGGTTGGGTAAAAAGAAAAAGTCTGACGGGACTAAATCTGGCGAATAAGCTGAATGCGGGAACACTTCGAAATGTAATCATGAATTTTGGACGAATTGTGAACACGTACATTATCCTGAAAAAAACTCTCCTTTCTGCTTTAAGTGCCTTTTACATTGTATGGCATCGTGCAGTTAATATGGAAGGGATGTTTTCAGTAATATTCCTATATAATCCTTTTTGAAGATAATCAAAAGGAAGAATTCCATTGCAGTCTCCAAAGATAGTAGTTACAACTTTTTCGGACGAATATATTGGGTCTGGGAAAAAGTTCGTGGCGTTTTTCCCGATAGATGGCATTGGTTGCCGATAACTAAAGAACAACAAGTCACAGCGACACCACCGACGGCTCGTTTTTTAGATGACCTTCCGAACGTTAGTTTGAGCGTAGAAACATTGTAATCGGTGCAGTGGTTGGAAAGTTATTCGCACTTGAAAATGGAGAAGAATAATGAGAAATTTCGCTATATTCTGCAATATTATTATGATAAGGGGAAGAACGCTGCGCAGGCTTGTGATAAAATTTGTGCTGTGTACGGTGAAGGTACTTTATCGAAATCTGTTGCGCGGAAATGGTTCGCTCGCTTTCGTTCTGGAAATTTCAATGTGAAAGATGAGTCACGCTCCGGTCGTCCAATCACTGAAAAATCTGATGAAATTCTTGAAAAAGTCCAACAAGATAAGCATATCAGCAGTGTCGATATTGGCATGGAGCTAGGCATTGACCACAAAACTGTTTTGAACCATTTACACAAAGCTGGTTACAAAAAAAAGCTTGACGTATGGGTTCCTCATGAGTTGAGCGTGAAAAACATGATTGACCGAATTAACATCTGCGATGCGCTGCTGAAACGGAATGAAATCGAGCCGTTTCTGAAACTTTTAATAACCGGAGATGAAAAATGGATTACGTACGATAATCGGAAGCGTAAAAGATCGTGGATAAAGGATGGTGAGCCGTCACAAGCGTTCGCTAAGCCAACATTGACGCCAAAAAAAGTGATGCTGTGTGTATGGTGGGACTGGAGGGGAATCGTCCACTACGAGCTACTTCCAACTGGTCAGACGATTGATTCTCAACTCTACTGTGCACAACTAGAGAGATTACGCCAGGCGATTGAAAGAAAACGGCCCGAATTGATTAATAGGAAAGGTGTTGTCTTCCATCATGACAACGCCCGACCACACACTTCTTTGATGACCCGTCAAAAATTGAGAGAGTTTGGTTGGGAAGTTTTGATGCACCCACCTTACAGTCCGGATATAGTACCCTCTGACTATCATCTGTTTCGATCTCTGCAGAACTCTCTCAATGGAATTAAGTTGGTTTCAAAAGAAGCCTGTGAAAACTACTTGATTCAGTTTTTCGACCAGAAACCACAGAAGTTTTTCACCGATGGGATCATGGATCTACCAAAAAAATGGCGAAACATTGTCGATAATAATGGAGCATATTCGGTTTAAATAAATTCGTCCACGCGCCATGCGGGGACCAGTTGAATTTTACTGAAAAAACGCCACGAACTTTTTCCCAGACCCAATATGGTCTTTGCATTCTTCTGAGCACTTGTACCAACCTCAATTCACTATTTCAATTGTTGCTTCATTTTAGAACTATAAAAGTGTATCCAAGTTTCATTAACTATTATTATTCGACGCCATAGTCTTTCCGTTCATGTTTCCCTAAATTGAGGGTTAAAATCAGTTTGCATTCGCGTTTGTCACAGTCACCAAATGCAGTGTCCACCTTGCACATAATGTTTTCCTATTCAATTCATTATGCAAAATGAAAACCACTAATCTGTATAAACTGAAATACTTAGCAATGCAATATCTAAACCAAAGGAGTCTATGTCTGGCTTTCTAAAGCTACAACTTTTGGAATTCCTTTAGTATACTTTATTCTAAGAACCCTTTCGCTCTTAGATATATGTACGTCATTTTAGCTTTCATAACTTCATAAAGTTTGAGCTGAAGAGGACTACGATCAACTAGAAATGTATACACCAGAAAATTCTGCACAATTTTACATTTTGACAAGACCTCAGAATAAGTTCCTATTTGATCAACATCTTCATTGTGATCATTATTGATAATGTATTAGCGATCAGTTATTGGCTTTCAAACCGGGGGTTCTCTATATTGAGTCCAACGATTTGCTGTCCCGAAATGTTTCCCCTTCATTGATTAAGCGAATGCTGACACCCAAAGATTCGGTATCGAGTCCAACGACCTGCTGTTCGGAAATTTCTCGCAGTTTCCCCTTTTCTATTTAAGCGAATGCTGACATCCGAAGACTTTAAGTCACACCACGAGCACGGGCGTAATAATTACTTATGGTCTGCCAATGTCTTTCGTAACTAGCGTTAAACTGTTGGGAAATGTGAAGATATGGATTAGTGTTATTACTATTTTTAGATTTCCCTTAATCCTGTCCAAATTTTAATTAAGTTTTTTACATCCCAATACTTCTTTTCAAGTTGTCAATCCATCTAGTCAAATCTTTAGCATTTCGAATTATTTCCCATCTTAAGTTTTTATTTAAATATTTTATCCAGCTTTATTTCTGCTTTGCAGACCTCTTAGTGATATATTCGATAGTTCACGATTTTCGAATTTACTTATGAAATACACTGTATCTCACGGTGGACTGTTTTCAACTTATTATTCCATTTTTTCCGTTACAAATAATCTTTATTGATGCTAAATACATTTACACGGTCAAGTACACAAATCGGATAACGATTTACACAAACAAGATAAAGTAGGAATCACATGCAGTCTATTATTGATACACGTACTTATATTTATGATTTACAAATACATAAATACATATATAGGAATATAAAAACATTGATATTCGAAATCATAATTTATTAATAAGGCAGTTCCAAATTTTAACAAACATTACGGGTAGAGTTTGAATAGTATTTAAAAAAAGTATTGCGTAATGATTTGGGTTCTCTCTGTTTTTATTTAATCTTAGAAAATATGATCTAATATTGCTGGTAGAATGATAATAGATCTGTAAATTAAGGAAATTATTTTCTGAATGTGGTCCGATGAAAATTACACTTCCTAAAATGTACGTATTTTTTTCTAGAGTCAGCTCTTCAATCAAACAAACTAGTAATCTTACGCACCTGCTTTGTATTTTAGACATTTTGTATCTGATCAACATCGAATCATTTATAATAAAATAGAACTGTGCAAAGTACACATTTGCAGATATATTAGTGATAATGGAGAGCTTAATTTATCTAAATGAGTTCTCTTATTGATAATGACTTCGTACACAAGGTGTCGATGTGAACTTTCCATTTAAAAATTTAAACAAGTTGAATGGTGCATTTCGCTCAAATAATTATATAATATTTTACTTATCATTTTCCACTAAACAACCCAACATCATTGTCCGTATTCTGTATACGTATTTCGACAACTAAGTTGTATGTTTGTTTTTCGACGGTGTAAGTCTGGTACAGAGTTTGTTTCTGTGCAGGTTTTTCCGTGGTTCCAGGTGCGACGATGATTAATTATCTGCTGAAGGTGACAACTTAGTTGTCGAAATACGTATACAGAAAACGAAAATTATTGTGGAAAGAGGTTATATTAACCTTAATTGATTAATTTAGTCAACCACAGACTCCATTAAAATTTATCAACTCTATTTTTACCAAAAGATCCTGTTGGATAACTTTTAGTTTATTATAATGTCTTAATTCTAAATATATGCACATTACCGTCTCAAAGTTTGGAAATAGTAAGAAATTTTAGGAAAAATATACACACGTATATATATATTGCGACTTTTAACTAATGTATTATTTCTAAACAGAAAGTATATTGGAAAGGAATAATATCGACTTTTTGAATAAAGACGTATTTTGTATTTAAATAAAACAGAATAATTGAGGTATTGGGTTGAAATTTATTCCAAGTGCAGTACACATGTTACATTTAGCTATGGAATTCGATCTCGTTCATATGACCATCGCGAGCAAGTTTGCAGCGACCGATTCTTTGTAGCCAATTTTTGACCATTCGTTCGCACATATCGGCGGGAACGTTGGCAATTTCGTGCTCGATATTGTCCCTATATATCTGTAGATTCCGAGACAAATGTGGAAACTTTCGTCATGCTGCAGACATTTTGTCAGTCTTATCCATTTTGCGCTACGCAACAACAGCTATGAATAGTGTGTGTTATTTATAAAACAAAACGCAAGTGCTGTAAAATCCGTTCGTACACTCGCCTCGTTACGATCCTGGTCCGCGGGAAAGATGTCCCAACTCTACATATTACTATTGTATTACACTTTTATTACAAAACATCTACTTCTTGTACATATTAACCTTTCTAGCATGAAACTATTGACTTTGCCGTTTCTTATTAGACTATATGTAAAGACACCACTGTTTCTGTATGGAACGAAGCTTTTATTTTAAAATAAATTATTTCTATTCAATAAAAAAGTTTGATACATGCAAAAATTTACTATCCAGTCCTTCAGCGCTCAAAATACATAAGGCAATTAAAGAAAAATATTATCGGAAACACGTCGTAATTAGAAAATATTTTTCCAAATATTACGCCGCACCTAGAAAGAAGTACAGCTACAAGCAAGCGTATTTATAGTCATTTATTTTTAGCACCAATTACATTTGTTTTATGAGAGAGAATTGGCATTGGAATTAATTTTAGTAAACACGTAACGAATTGGTCTTAAGTCATTGTGTTTTGCGTTAGAATAAAGCATTCGTGAGGAAAATAATATTTTTCAATTTTAGTAGTGGAACTAATTATGGTACAATAGAAAAGCGTCGTTAATGTAACATGAAATTAGGCAATTTTTTACAGACTTTATTTTTAACAAAAGATCACTGTTCTTAAACTTGTTAACGCATCTGATGCGTTGAAGAAAGTTATAAATTCTTTAGAAATTAGTTTATTCACCTTCACCTTTGTACAAAATTAACAGCTGCCTCTTCACATTATCCGCACTGTATATACACTACCGTTCATAAGTATTTGGGCACCCATATTTTATAAAATTATTTGAACAGCATAGCTTCTAGGAAATTCATTCTTGTAATATTGGATAGGTATAAGGAAAGTATTAACTCTACAGAAACGCTGCATAAGTAACATTATGTATTACTTTATTACCTGCAATAAACCAAAATTTGTTATTGGGACTACCTGGGGATTAGCGCAATAAAAGTTTCTCCAAGTTCTTGTAATTGTCTTTCTGTGAAGGATACTGAAGGATAAGTTTAGTAATGATGTTTTAATGACCTCGGGCGAGTTTCATGTTATATTTTTGAAATTGCCCTCAGTTACGTTTCTGTATTCGTTGTGAGATATTCCTGTGCTAGTAGTGTTGTTAAGATCGTTAAATATGCCAAAAAGAAAAGAGATGGACATTGAAACGCTTTCTCTTATAATTGCGCACCATCAAGATGGCAAAAGCAACCGGCAAATTGCGAAACAATTAAAATTAAATAATACTTCCGTAGACTATGTCGTCAAAAAATACCGAGAAAGTGGCAGTGTTCTCAATAAATCACGGAGTGGGAGACCCAGAGCGACAACTTCTGCTGAGGATCGTGCAATAGTGATCACAAGCAAAAGAAATCGACGGAAAACAGCCCCAGAAATCGCTGCAGAAATCAATGCAGACCGTCCAAAGTCAATAAGCGTAACAACGGTCAAACGTCGCTTGTACAAAGCAGGTTTGTACCGACGAATTGCAATGAAAAAACCGTTATTGCGCAAACAGAATAAGCGGAAACGCTTAAACTGGGCTCGTGAACACCAACATTGGACAGTTGAACAGTGGAGTAAAGTCTTGTGGACCGATGAGTCAAAGTTCGAAATTTTCGGGTCTAGAAGACGTGTTTTCGTTCGGAGATCTACAGGTGAACGTGCGGCAGAGCAATGTATTGTGCCTACGGTTAAACATGGCGGTGGTTCCGTGATGATCTGGGGTTGTTTTGGTGGTACGGTCGTGGGTGATATTGTGAAAATTGAGGGAATACTAAGGAAAGAGCAGTATCGAAACATTTTGGAGACCAACGCTATTGCTTCAGGATTAAGACTTTTGGGTAGGAATTTTGTATTCCAGCAGGATAATGACCCAAAGCACACATCCAAAATATGCAAAGACTATTTGCAACTCTTGGAAGCGGAAGGATCCATCGAAGTTATGAAATGGCCTCCCCAAAGCCCCGATCTAAATCCAATAGAGTTATTGTGGGAGGAACTTGATCGGGAGGTCCGGAAAGCAGTACCAACATCGGAGGCTGATTTGTGGAGGAAACTGCATGAAGCTTGGGTCCGCATAACACCGGATACATTAGCAAAACTAATTGCAAGAATGCCGCGATTATGTGCTGCCATTATAAAAAACAAAGGAGGTCACATAGATGAATCGAAAATTTAAATATAATATGTAATTCTACTGCCAGATACTGTAATTAGTTATGTATGTACATGTAATAAATATATTTTCATTTTTTCACTAGTGCTTTTAATCATTTCTTCTAAATTTATGGGTGCCCAAATACTTATGAACGGTAGTGTATGCATATTTTGTTATCCGTCTGGATACGTGAAGTAATTATTTGTGCCCTTTTATAGTATATTAACGGAATATTTTACAATACAAAACTGTGATAATTAGTCGACGCGTTATTGCCGGCTGTAAATTCTCGAAAGTGCAACTTACCGTATGTTAATTACAAGCAATTTGTCTTGAATAAGTTCAAGTTATAGCGGTACACATGAGTGTAATTATTTAAATACACAGTACAAAAAGTTCCTTGGTACTTGAGTTTGTTTTCATACAAAAATATCTCGAGAGGCTTGTGTATTGTATAAATATTTTGTAAAAATCCTTCGAATATATACATAGTCTGTCGCAGAGAAAACCGAACTTTTTTAAAATAAAAACAAAAGCTTTCTATTTTGGTAAAATTCATTTATTTTATTTAAAGTAGTCGCCTTCGACTTCAATACAACGTTTTGCACGGTCAATCAACATATCGAATGAATTTTTAAGTTCATCTTTAGAGATATCCTTCAAGATCACTGTCGACGCCATTTTAATGGCTGCGACGTCGGCATAACGCTGTACTTTCATCGGCAAATATAGTTTGAAGAATGGATAGAAATCACAGGGGGCAAATCCAGTGAATGCTTGATGGTTTAAATGCCATTTGTAATTAGAAAATCAGTGATAAGCGTCGAACGATGAGATGGTACATTATTATGTAACCAACTCCAGCTACCATTTTCACGATATTGAGGGCACACACGACGAATAAACGCCAAAAGACGCTTTATGACACCAAGATAATATACAGCATTGATTGTTTTGACTAGTTGGTACAAACTCTTTGTGCACTAAGCCTTTCGAATCATAAAAACAAATCAACATTGTCTTTTGACTTCTCCAAACGGCTTTTTTTTCGCCCTTTCTTCTCTTGGTTGCTTCCATTCAGAGCTTGGACACTGGGTCTCTGGATCATATTGAAAACATCACGTCTCATCGCCAATTACAATAGAGTATCTGAAGTTCTCGTCCTTTTTTTGAGTATTTAATCAAGTCTGTACAATGTTGAATTCAGTTAGTTTGTGTCATAGAAACCTTGCACAAATTTTTCTCAGTTCTAAACGCTGTGTCAAAATGCGATGAATTGATTCTTAGGAAATATTTGATTCCATTCCCACATATTGCAATGACGATTTCGGCTCATTTCTGATAAATTCACGCACAAGTTCGATGTTACTTACCGTAACCACAGTTTTTTTTTGCACCAAGATATTCGTCGCCATTTATGTCCGTACAACCGTCTTTAAATCGTTTGTACCACTCATACACACTCGTGCGTGATAAACACGCATCACCATACACTTGTTTGATCAAATTAAACGAGATTAATAATAGAATTTGATATTTGCTCTTTGTTCAAAATTCATTTTTCGACCAAATACACACTTACTTTATGCGCAATTTCTCTCTTTCTAATGATGCAAGTGTCATGATATTTTGACGTAACATTGGTGAAAGATCTACCTTACCCACGCATATGTTGATGGCGCCACTAAAAATTACTATTTTAAAAATGTTTTCTCTGCGATAGACTGTGTACATTTTATTGGGCAAAAGGGAAAAATTTCAAATTAAATCTTGGTTTCAAAGTTAATTCAATGAAATTAGTGTTGGTTTTAGTACATCCAGTAGGTGCCAATATGGTCGCACAACAATTATTCCTACCTAAAGCAAATAATTCAAGTAATTCAAATCTACGAATTCCTTGACAGTAGACAATCATATTATAATCTATCGTATATAATGCATTATTCATGAACTTTTTGGTAACTCAACCTCATTCTTAGCACGATTGTTTAGATCTTTTAACTCTGATTTTAATTGTCCTTACAATAACAAAAAGATTATCAAATTCGGAAACTTTCTAGATCATTTTATCGACTGACCCACCAATCAACTATACAAGAAAATAAATAGAACGTGTTATTAAGACGAGATGGCATTTAATTTTAAAACTTCAGATCCATTTCCTTTAATGGATTTTTTGTGTATTTATATACAAGGGAGTATTGCAGCTGCCGAACAAAGTCAGACTACTTAATGAGCTTTAGATTAATCAAAAAGGTTTTTGTAGTTATTGTTTTTTTGGCAGTAGTTGCTTCATAGTAACCGAGTATCACCAAAATAATAAATATGGCCTGCTTGTTATTTCCTTTTTTATAGAATAGAAGTTAATTTTATTACGTATTTGTGATATTATATTTATTCATGTGGGCGTGGGTTTGTCTTTTTGGGCTAAAATATTAGAGAGGTGGGGTTGAATTTAATGGAGCCTGTGGTTGATTAAGTTAATCACTAAGGTTGATATATAACCCCTTGCCACATTAACTTTTGTAATTCTGTATACGCATTTCGACAACCAAGTTGTCATCATCAGCAGATTAACCGCAAAGTGTCGCACCTGGTAAACCACGGCGAAAAATACCTGTACGAAAACACACTCCTTACGCGATCTGTACCGTTGAGATACTAGACGTGCACTAGGTGGGGGTAGAGGTGGGGGTAAAAATTATTAGGTAAATGTAAAATACTATCAGTTTATGAAACTGGTTATGAATTTGATAATTCATCACCAGTTTCATACGCTGATAGAATTTTATATTATATATTATCCAAGATTTGTGATGGGTTAGTAATTGGACTTAAATATAAATTACATGTTGGCGCAAAAAATTGGAAATCTGCTGGAGTATTTACAAGTTCTCGTCCAAAGGAAAATTTAAAATTAGTACCATTCCCATCTTCATCGTCTTCTGTAGGTTTTTTAACCTTTCTTCTCCCAATGAATCAACTTATGATGTCTTTGCAAAGTTAAATAATTGTCCTGAGATGCGAAAAGGAGAAGCAAAGTTTATTCTTACCTCTGAATCAGTTAACTCTTTAAGAAAATGGTCAAGAACATGAGCAGTAATCAATAATAACATTATAACAACAAAATTATGTCATACGACCGTTAGGTCTGGAGCTGCGTGATTCCCTTTCATGCCTTTCTATCTTCTGCTATTCTTTAGTTAATAATCTTTTTCTGGCTTAAGTTCACTCCCATGATTTTGGTCACGCGTTTTCTCTTTCTGGTTTCTTCCAAACTATATCTTTTACTATCGTATTGAGCTTCATTCTAGCAAGATGCCTCGGCTCTTGTAATTTTCTTGCTTTGGCAAATTGCCCAATAAATTTATCTCTGAATTTCTGTATTGGTTATGAATTCGATAATTCATAACCAGCTTCATAAGTTGATAGTATTTTACATTATATATTATAGAAGATTTGTGATGGGTTAGTAATTGCTTAAATATGAATTACATATTGGCGCAAAAAATGGAAATCTGATGGAATATTTACAAATTCTCGTCCTAAGGAAACTTTAAAATTAGGATCATTCCCACCTTCATCTTCATCGTCTTTCTTCCCCCAGTGAGTCAACTTATGTTGTCTTTAAAAAGTTAAATAATTGTCATTGAATGCGAAAAGAAAAAAAAAAGTTTATTCTTGCCTCTGAACCATTTAAATCTTTAAGAAAACTTTACACAATTACATCATTAGTGATGTTATTACCTTTAAGTGTGGAGCTGCGTGATTTCCTTCGATGCCTTTCTATCTTCTGCTATTCTTTAGTTACTAATTTTTTCTCACTTAAATGTACTCGCATAATTTTGGTCACACGTTTTCTCTTTCCATCTGGTTTCTTCCAAACTATATCTTTTACTTGTCTATTGCGCTTCAATCTAACAAAGTGCCCCGGCTCGTAATCTTCTTACTTTGGCAAATTGCCCTATGGATTTTTTTCAGAAATTCTGTATTGATTCTTCTTTCCCAAGGGAACTCCATATTTGTTCCTTCAAAAATCCTCGGTATTATTTTCCTTTTCTAAATATCCAGTTTCTGATAGTTTTTTCTTTTTGGTTCAGGACCCATATGTCACAGTGATACGTCGTCTTCAGTTGGTCATATCACTGTTTTAGATATTCTTATTTTTGGTTTTTTTTTTTTTGAGATTTCGTTCGATTTTAGTATTTTATGGAACCCGCCAAACAGTTATCTTTTGCAATTCGTACATTTATTTTATTGTTTTCTTCGCACTTTTTGATGATTAAAACTCCTAAATGATTATACCCCTTTACTTTTCACAACCTAATGTAGAATATACAACTTGTTGGAGCTTGTGACTGAGTGAATAATAACTTCTTAAGACAATATTTGCGTCCTAAATACATCTTTCGACGACTAAGTTGTCATCTTCAGTAAACAATTTATATGTTGAAATATGTACTTACGTTAAAAATGTTATTGTGGTAAGAGGTCATTTACCTTTTGACTAATATAGGGTGGTAAGATCTTGCAATAGTCAGTTTCGAATCTGTAGGATGGACCCAAATCATCCAAAATCAAATATCGGTCGGGTATCGAATTCAAAATATACATCATTTAAAAATTATCGTAAAAAAGTATTTCAATTTGTAGGATTTTGCATTATGGCAAATGCTAATAAAAGAAATGGAAATATTCCGAACTGAAATTAATAAAAATTTTAGAGAGATTTATTTCGGATCATTTAATTGGCGAGTGACTAAGAAAGCTTAATTTTTATTAGACCCGCGATATGTCTTCATTATTATTGGCACAAACTCAGGAATGGTCAAGATATTTTGTTCTCCGTGTAAGCTATCAAAAAAGACTACTAAACTCGAAATAGCTTTAGCGAGGTTTTCTGCGGCCTGCCAAAATTATATCCAATAGAAATTAAAGTCGTTATCCCACCTTACCAATTCGTCGAGAATTGAATTTCATTTTGTACAAAAAATATACACCATTTCACGTGGAAATATGGACATTTACTTTTATCTTTCAGTTAACATATACGTACAGACATCTTGACAATGGGCTGCCAATTAATGTTCTTAATTTAAGTATATCGTTAAAATTAAAAATTAAATTTAATTTAATTAACACTTTTTAAACTAATTTATTTTTGAATGTATTTAATGATTTTTCAATGAATATATATATATATATATATATATATATATATATATATATAACGATACATACCCCTACAATAATACATGGTTGCGAGAACTGGATACTAACAGAGAGGCAAAAAAGCGGATTGCATCTGAAACAGATAATTTCGTCATTAACAATGGGCCAAAAAAGCAATAAGAAGACGAAAAAGAAATGCTTCCACACGAAATAGGCAATAAAAAGGAAGAAACCGCATAAAAAAAGACATGAAATGTAAATCAAACAGCTGCTGCTTTATATAAAATCTGAAGCAACAGCGTAGAATAGATATTTATATAAAAAAGTTGACGATTCAAACCTCTTTTCGAGCGGTGCGATTTTTAAAACCGTTTCTCGTTTCGAAGGTGCTGGGTACCATTTCCCGGTACGTTTCAGTTTTGAGGAAAAATGGTCTACACTCTGTCTTCTTTTAAGGCGAGAATGGGTTAATAGTAAAGCTATGGAAAACTTTACGCACACCAAATACACACTGTCACTGCTGTGATTGTGACAAGACGAAAGTATAAAAATAAAATGTTGTTCTGTATTTTCCTAAATATATTTTAAAAAAACGCTTAAATAGTATTCGCTATAGTGTAAGTGTAATTAAAAATTAATTTATCAAAATAAATTAAAATATTTTATTAGTAGAAGTACTGTCAAAACTAAAACCTCGAAAAATAATTGCCGTTCAGTGTCAGCTTCAAGGCATTCACGTTGTAAGCAATTATTATTTGCTTAGCTATGGTAAATAAACAAATTCTGACCTCAAAATGTCAATTTGCATAGTACACAGGCATGAAGCACATTCTCGTTTAGAAAGTAAACTTATTCTATGTACTATATCAGCGAAAAAATTTCACCAATTAAACGTTCTCCAATTAAAATAAAATGCGTAGACCGCACTAATTTTATTGGCTTACCTGCTTTTTGACGTATTTAAATTTTAATAATATCTCAATAATAATTTTTTTTTAATTGTTGATGAATGTAAACTATATTGTGGATAGATTCAGCTAAAACTGGATTACATTTTCACCAATTTATTACATTACTACGATGACTGAAAAATACAACGCAACGATAAGAACGTAAAATTATCAGATAAATGCGAAACAACTTCTCGAAGTGAACAGTAGAAATACGCATGCTGTAGCTACATTTCCTATCGTATTTCTAAGTTATTTCGATCTCCAGGAATTTGTTATTATTTCATGACATAAAGGTATTTTGAATCATCTTTTAATGATGTTGTATTTTAAAATACGAAGTATTTTATTAAGTGAGATTTGTATTGAAATATGATTTACGATGTATCAAGCTGCAAACTTTATCTACAAGGTAATTTCGATGGAGCCTGTGGTTGATTAACTTGATCACTGAAGGTTGATATATAACCCCCTGCCACATTAATTTTCGTATTCTGTATACGTATTTATCTACAACATTATTTTTGTCTTACATTACAATATACACTACCGGTCATATTTATTTGCCCACCCTTAGTTTTAGCCAAAATCATTAAACTATCAAATGTGTACTGAAAATTTATTTATTGTACCAATACAATAGTGAAAAATAAACATCATATAGTTACATTTTTCCAATATAAAAACTTTATCATTAATTATTATTAAATTTTGCTCTCATCAATGTGCCCACCTTTATTTTTGAAAATTGCGGCACATAACCGCGGCATCCTTTCAATTAATTTTTGCAGTGTATCTTTATCTAATTTGTGCCCAGGCTTCTTGAAGTTGTTCCCACAGTACAGTGGTGGATGATAGAGCATGTTCTCGAACCTTCCGGTCCAATTCTTCCCAAAGAAGCTCTATTGGGTTCAGATCAGGACTTTGAGCTGGCCATACCATTATAGAGATTTGCCCTTGCTCTTCTAGTTGATGCAAGTAATCGCCACACAATCTAGAAGTGTGTTTCGGATTGTTGTCCTGTTGAAATAGAAAGTTTTCGCCAAGAATCCTTAGTCCTGAAGGAACAGCGTTATTTTCTAAAATTTCCTTGTAGCCTTCTTTTCTTAGGATTCCCTCAATTTTGACGAGATCGCCTACAGATCTTCCATCAAAACACCCCCAAATCATTACTGAACCTCCTCCATGTTTTACGGTAGGCGCAATACATTCTGGCAGTACTCTTTCTCCTGCGGATCTTCTTACGAATATTCGCCTTTTACTACCGAAACGTTCAAACTTCGATTCGTCTGTCCACAACACATTATTCCACTGATCAATCGTCCAATTCTTATGTTCTTTAGCCCAATTTAGTCGTTTTATCTTGTTTTGCTTTCGGAGTAGTGGTTTTCGCAGAGCAATTCTTCCGTATAAACCCGCTTGCCTTAGCCTTCTCTGTACCGTGAACACACTAATTGGTTTAGCACGCGCTGTATTCATTTCAACAGCAATTTCGGGTGCTGTTTTTCGTCTATCGCGTCTACTTATCCGTATTAGATGCCGGTCATCTGCAGATGTCGTCGTTTTGCGTCGTCCATATCTTCTTTTGTTGGAAAATGTACCACTTTCTTCAAATTTTTTAACGTTATAATCAACGGCTCTGCGATTTAATCGCAATTACTTTTACCCGTACGATGATAAGCAATTATCATAGCACGCATTTCAACAGATAATTCCTTCGTCTTCGGCATTGCATTAAAATATTCACAATAACTCTCTATTTCACTGTTTTCGCAACAAAAGATGAACGATGACTGACATAAAATTTATTTTCCTTTTTGAATAACTAATATTGTAATTAGTTAGTACAATAACACAATATTGGTAATATCTTTCGGAAATGCAGGTAAAACTGTTAATACTGTAGGGATTATCCTATATAATATTTATGATATTTTTCCAATTTATGACACCTTTACCATATATCATAAATAATTTAAGATTTTCGTAGAAATTCATATGGAATTACTTCCACTAATAATATTGTTGAATAATTATAATACAGATTTTTCGAAAGATAATCCGTATTTCAGGAAACACATAAAATTGGGGTGGGCAAATAAATACGACCGGTAGTGTATATTTTTCTTAAATCTAACTTGAACAGAACGTATTATTTGTCCTATATATGCGTTGTTAAATTTGTATTCGAGTTTTAGAATATAAAATTGCTACGAATTAGTTTGCTATTGCATTGATTTCCCTTCCGCATATTGCTGCCTGATGTTCATTATCCAGTATTTTCACATTTTTTTTTCTCTTCGTCGATTGCCTTCCTGTATTCTTCTACACGCCACATATACTTTTTTCTAGTTTTACTTATTTTCCAATTTCTCTACTCTAGCCTCCTTTTGTCTTGAGTTGTTATCTATATATTTTTTTCATTTTCAATTATCGTATTTTACAATTTTTCAAAAAGAAACACTTAACAAAAATAATACAATAGAAAAAGAGGTATTTTTGTTTCGCATTTTATTTTATTGCATTTGTTTTTACTTTTTTGTACTTCCATTTTTTCATATTCCTTGCATATATTATTTTTTTAATTTAAATTTTCCATTGGTTCACCAACAGTCTGAACCATATATATGTATGTTATGTACACTTTCTATTGCTATCTGTTGATGACACTTGTGCACTATTTTATAGTATAGTCTTTGAATTAGCATTTGACTTCCAGAAGATATTTCAGAAATGTTAGTGACGAGATAATTAAACATGAATCTTTGCCAATAATTTCTGCATATATATCCGAACAAGGGAGTAATGAAAAAACTTTTATGACGTGGTATTTTGCGCGCCCTAGCCCAAGCCTTTGCATAACCCAATAGGGAATCCTAAAGTTTTGGAAGCTAATGTAATTAAAGTACTTAGTCGTTTGAAAAAGATGATAATCGAACGAAACTTCTGTCTTCGAATACTCTGAATAATATCATGCCTCCCTCTTTCGTCCAGAACAAAAATGTATTGAACGACAAAGCGAGAACGCTAACCGAACGCTATCGAAATGATATGATAAACGCTATGAAGGAATCGTTCATTAATAACACAAATCTGCCTGAAGATCGGTGAATTCCGTGAAACATATGTAGTAGATAGGATGTTATTAATAATAGAATGATTCCTTTTAACATTCGAATACTCTAATAAATGTAGGGTTACTTAAAGTAATCATAAATCTATTTCAAAAACGATGACGAAACAATAATTCTCTCTTTCGTCTCGTTTTTCTGTATTGAAATGGTACGATAAAGTCTACAAAGGAATCGTTTGTTATTAACACAAGTTTCCCCGATAAGAGGAGAATTCCTTGAAACGTGTAGTAAACAGGGTGTTATTAACATTTGAATGATTGTTTAAACGTTCAATTAATGACAACTCGCCAAAACTTTAACAAGTGGTCGTCTATTTACGCACTGGTACCGATTTTAGCTAGGTGACACGCCCTTTTTCTTTCGTTTACATTTGTATATTTGAACGAAAAAGGAAGGTGTTGCTTTTTCATCAAAACATTTTGTATAATTACATAATAAACTTTTAATTTTGCAGTAACTATTACATTTGTTTTTCTATTATTTTGTGGGTCGGTAAACACTTATGGCCAGTACTGTATATACCTGCTACTACATAAGCAATGAAGATACGATTCGCCTAGGAAATACCCCGATAATTGTTATTAGAAACGCCACAATACTGTGATGGCCACAACCATCTGATAGTGGTGCATTAACTAACTTAACTGACTCTAGTGAAATCTGGAAATCCCTTAACTAACCCACCAAAAAGATGGTCGCGACATTTGTGTCGAAAGCAGGTCTTGTAGCTACAATTCCTCTACAAGATCAAAGGACTGTTACTGCCGATTGGTATACAACAATTTGTTTGCCGCAAGTTATCGCACATAGCACGCAATAGAATTGAACGCAACAAATCATCGAATTGTTGGACCATCTTCTGTACAGTCAGGATGTAAGTCACAACGATTGCTTTACCTTTCCGAAAAGCAAGAACGGACTGCGTGGTCAAAGGTTCCAGTGGTCAGAAAGAGCAGTCGCTGCCTTCAAACGATTTTGACTACTAACAAACGAGTGAAACAACTGCTTCCAGTGCATGTAAAAGTGCACTACTCTTCGTAGAGAATACTTCGAAAAGCAATAAAGTCTTTAAAAGCTATCTACTGTTTAACACTTAAAAGAGAACCCACGTATTAAAAGAGAACCCACGTATGTTGCATTTATGTTTATTATATGTTGATTAACAATGCTTTGGATATTTGTAATATAAAAAAACTTATAAAACGCTTTTTGTTAAATAAAAAAATTAAAATACTTAATCTGATGTATGTATGTGTAATAGATATTTATGAAATTTCATTTAAAATTTTCAATTTCGAAGCGAACTTATATTTTCATTTCCACACGTAATTATGCTGTTGAAGTGTTTTTCGTGAGGTAATTGTTTATATGAATTGACACGTTCTTCGAATATTCACAATTTAACCTGTATGTTTCTTTGATTATTTTCAGAGGAAACAGAGACGGAACATCAGCGATCCCCTGCACAACACCAGGTAAGCTTGTTATATCCCATCCGACCGACCCCCATCCCCTCGCATAATTCGATTCAACCACTCACCCTATTCGTTCACATACAGTGTACAATAAATACGTTGCTCCTTTCACCTTCTGCCGGCACCCGATTTCGATTTTGCCCGGCTACCCGTTAAGAGAGACATCTCCATCCGTTCGCAAGTTTTTTTGGTGGCCGGACATGCGCGACTGGGTCAATTTCCCTCATTTTCGTTTGGCGCAGTGTTCGCCTAAAGTCTCGGTTTCGGATGGAACGGTGTTAAAACGTGTACCGTGAGTGTGCGCTTCCCTCTTTGAGAATATTTCGTCGCAATCTATTATTAAGTATTACTATTGCCTTTCGCGACTAAATGTGCTTTAGATTGTGATTTTTTTGTACGCAATCGAAGTATAAAAAGTGCGTGTAAACAGTAAGATAATATATATTTTGTTGATATAAAATAGAAAAAAATAATAATTTTATTTTAAAATATGCAGTGATTGCAGTAATATCAAGTGAGAGCGTGTGTTGTTAACATTTTAACCCACTTAGAATTTTGAAAATTGTTTTTGGTAATGTTCATTTACATATTTTAAGTTAATACTCGAAATATCTTGCATTTTTTAATGTCAAAATGAAGACGCAAACAGGCACGTTATTATTTATGAGCTGTTAAAGTAAATATAATCAGTAACACTTAATAAGACGGACACGGCGTGGAGGCAAAAATATTTACTCCCCAGTGTACACACATTAGCCGGACCAGCCTCGTTCCGATGACTATTACTAAAATTAACTTTTTTTTTTTTGGTCGGACGATGTTTTAGTATTTGTGTTAGAGATTTTTTTGGTCGTTTTGGCAAACTGTCCTCGCGTTTCAAGTTGTCTCAGACGGATAATTTTTTTTCATGTGGAATTAAGGACACCGCAATATTACGTGCGCGTGTAAGCAGTAATTGGGGAATTTTCGCGTATTTATTTCATGGTTGATTATTCATAAGTAGCGAAAGTTCTTTAAAATATTTTCTTTTAATAAAAAGGAATTCTTGAAATACGAAATGAAATCTCAAAAAATAAATTTTCTGAAGGTGTTTTTGTTCGAAAGCCTATACAGTTTTCAGATTGAAAGTAACCGAAATATCTTAAAAGCTGACATCTAATTAGAATTATTTTATTTATTCAAAATATTCCCTTTGAACAAAAATGTCAGGTTGATGCATGCAATATCTGGTCATTAAATTAAAATTAGCCCAGGTCTCTATTAGGATGACTATTTTAAATACATATTATTGTACTCCTTCCGTAAAGGTAAATGTGCGTACTTCTTAAATACACAGATTGTTAGCCCACAATATGCATATATTTATTTATTTCATTCATATTATTAAGTAACGGGGTTTGTTAATCCCTTAATCTTTATCTGCGCTTACTAAATTCAAGGAAGGTGGTGGCCTAATGCATTTATACAAGGAAAATTTATTCAGAAGACTTTGGGGAAGCCACGCTATAACATTGATGGGTCCGCCTGTTTCCAAGTATTGCAAATTGTCTTTGCACAGTTTGTTGTATGCTTCGGATCTTTATCTTGTTGGAATACAAAATTCGGACCCAAAGGTCTTAATCCTGAAGGAATGCCATTGTTCTCTAAAATGTTTCGATACTGTTCTTTCTTTAATATTCCCTCGATCTTTACAATATCACCCACGACCGTACCACCAAAACTATCCTAGATCATCACAGAACCACCGCCATGTTTAATCATAGGAACAATACATCGTCCTGTTGCACCCTCTCCTGTAGAGCTCCGAACTAAAACACGTCTTCTTGAACCGAAAATCTCGAACTTGACTCATCGGTCCACAAGACTTTACTCCACTGTTCAACTGTCAAATGCTGGTCTTCACAAACCCAGTTTAAGCGTTTGCCTTTATTCTGTATAGGCAGTAACGGGTTTTTCATCGCAATTCGACAGCACAAACCTGCTTTGTACAAGCGATATTTGACTGTAGTTCCACTTATTGGCTTTCGACAGTTTGAATTGATTTCAAGACTTTACTCCACTATTTAACTGTCTAATGCTGGTCTTCACGAACTCAGTTTAAACGTTTGCGTTTATTCTACAGGGGCAGTAACGATTTCTTCATCGCAATTCGTCCGTATATACCTTCTTTGTACAAGCGACGTTTGACTGTAGTTCCACTTATTGTCTTTCGACAGTCTGAATTGATTTCAACAGCGATTTCTGGGGCTGTTTTCCGATTTCTTTTGCTAGTCACCATTATTGCACGATCTTCAGCAGAAGTTTTTGCTCTAAGTCTCCCACTTCGTGATTTATTGAGAGCACAGCTACTTTCTCAGTATTTTTTGACATTATAGTCTACGGTGGTATTATTTAACTTTAATTGTTTCGCAGTTTTCCGGTTGCTTTTGCCAGCACGGGTTTCTATGTTTAACCCTTTTCGTTTCGGCATGTTTGACAGTCTTAACAACAGTAGACTTGTACAGGAATATTCCACAACGAATACAGAAACGTAACTAAGGGCGATTTTGATAATCTAACCTGAAACTTGTCCAAGGTAATTAAAACATCATTACTACAAGTATCCTCAACAGAAAGACAATTACAAGCACTTCGAGAAACTTTTACTTTACACTAATCCCTCATGCAGTGGCAATAACCAATTTTGGTTTGTTGCAGGTAATAAAGTAATTTACATAACAGTCGAGCTGAAAAGTCCTCGGTCTACCATAGTAAAACACAGTTTTTTGGCAAAATTCGATTTTATTATTCAACATAGTTGCCTTCGAGGGCGATACACCGATTATAGCGTTCTTCCAACTTTTCGATACCATTTTTGTAGTACGAATTGTCTTTAGCCTCGAAATAGGCCTCAGTTTCGGCGATCACCTTCTCATCCCTGCTAAATTTCTTCCCGGCGAGCATTCTCTTGAGGTCTGCAAACAGGAAATAGTCGCTGGGGGCCACATCTGGAGAGTACGGTGGATGGGGAAGTAATTCGAAACCCAATTCACTTAATTTGGCCATTGTTTTCATTGATTTGTGACACGGTGCATTGTCTTGGTGAAACAGCACTTTCTTCTTTTTCATATGGGGCCGTTTTTTTTGCGATTTCGTTCTTCAAACGGTCCAATAACGCTGTATAATAGTCGCTGTTGATGGACTGGCCCTTTTTAAGATAATCTATGAAAATTATTCCATGCGCATCCCAAAAAACTAACGCCATAACTTTTCCAGCTAACTGTTGCGTCTTTCCACGCTTTGGAGCCGGTTCATCGCGTGCAGTCCACTCGGCTGACTGTCGATTGGACTCTGGAGTGTAGTGATGAATCCATGTTTCATCCATTGTCATATATCGACGCAAAAACTCGGTTTTATTACGATTTAAGAGCTTCAAACACAGCTCAGAATCATCAACTCGTTGTTGTTTTTGATCGAATGTGAGCTCGCGCGGCACCCATTTTGCACAGAGCTTCTGCATGCCCAAATATTCATGCACGATGTGTCCAACACGTTCCTTTAATATCTTTAGGATGTCAGCTATCGCGATCAACTTTACTTTACGGTCATTTAAAATGATTTTGCGAACTTTTTTGATGTTTTCGTCGGTGACAGCCTCTTTTGGTCGTCAACTGCGTTCGCCGTCTTCGGTGCTCATTTCACCACGTTTAAACTTAGCATACCAATCAATTATGGTTGATTTTCCTGGCGCAGAGTCCGGAAACTCCTCATCAAGCCATGCTTTTGCTTCAACGGTATTTTTTCCCTTCAAAAAGCAGTACTTTATCAGCACACGAAATTCTTTTTTTTCCATTTTTTTAAATAACAAAAGTAGCTTCACTCTTAACGCAATATCTCAGTAACTAATGGTCGGATTGCTGTCAAATTTTGACACGTTTCGTTTGAAGGTTAGTACTATCTAAAAAACATATGGATTTAATAACAGTAACGCCATCTATGTGTCAGACCGGGGACTTTTCAGCCGACCTGGTAATGTTACTTATGCAGCATTTCTGTAAAAATGCCTTCCCTATGCTTATTCAATTTTGCAAGAATGAATTTCCTAGAAGCTACGTTGTATAAATAATGTATAAATATGGGTGTCCAAATACTTTTGAACGGTAGTGTGTGTGTTGTATGTATATATGTATGTGTGTTAAAATACGTAAACGCAGAAATATAAAATGAATCCATTATAAAAATCAAGGTTTTATATATTATTCTTACACGCATAATACGCTTATTGTAAATAGAAGCAAGCTATGAATAAATACCTACTATTTTTAATCTCTTTTGTAAACAAAATATAAATTCCTTTATGTTTTATAACACATAATGGTCAAATCCACATTCTAATTAGTTTCCCTATAATTTTCCATTCACAGTAACTGCATTTATATATAATTTTTAATGTTAACAACAATCCAATATTAAGAAAGTAAAGTACCTAGCACAAAATATTGAAAAAACATATAAGAAAAAATACACTTCATAAAACAGTTTTCCCATATTTTGAACATCGTCAAGGTCAATGCTATCTCCATCACTTTTATTCTAATTATTTATAAATTCCTGATGAACATAGAGATTTTCTAAATATACATTTTCTATTTCAATTGTATGTCTGATGCATCCTTTCCTGTAACATCTGTATTTTCTTCTTGCAAATTATACACATTTAACAGTATCTGTTTGGCTTGAACTACCAGATGAATCTTTTTAGCGCCACTATTTATATTATCCGTCACCAAGTCACAGTTATCGTTATTTATGTCATGTTGCTCACCCTCCCTGTCTTCGTTCCAATATCTCCAGTTTCTTGTAATAATATACCTGCTTTCTCGCATTACAAAATATATTTCGCTACTAACGAAAATTTATATGGACTATATTAATTCTTAAATGTAAGAAATGTTAAGCCGTAATACCATTTTAATTATAGGTTGTTAAGTAATTACTATTAAATTTAATTCCCAGAACTAAGTAAGTAAATCAATCGCTTACGTAGATACAATTTATTTAATACCACTCTCGCTATTAAAGTAAGGAATAGCTCATATTTCAAATGTGATTACGTTTCATTATGCTCTCACCGCAGGGAGTGCTGTAAAGATACTTACCTGGCTACTTGGTCAATTTAAAATATCGTAAAAGGAAGTATACCACTTGTTAGAAAACTGAATCTTTACAATTACGCGTTGAGAATAATTTACTGTATACAATATTCAAAAAATGCGCATTTTTTATTTAATGTACCATCGTCTGTACTTATAATAAAGAAAAATCGATTGAATATAAAGAAATTCTACTTTAACAAACAAAACTAAAATCACTACTATTGACTATTGACTGACTGAAGACTTCCTTGAACCGTTTCTTAACAATGCAGAAATTAAAAAAAAATTAATGCTGCGAATTTCTCAGAAAAAATATTCATAGAACACTTCAGATAGATATGTATTGGTATAACTTAATTTAGGTTTTCTGTAAATTTAAATTCTTAAACATAAAATTCCTAAAAACACCGGTGGACGGGGGGTCTTAGGAGAACACTGTAACGTGTAGCGAGAATTGTTGGGAGAAGTGCATGTGTACTATGACCGTTGACCTTGCAAGCATTTACCTGGTATTACGGTATGATGAAGTAGTCAATCCGCACACCTGGTCGTATGGTACTCTTTTCTTACATGGCATCTCTTGAAAGCATTTATACGGAGCTGCTTTTGACGCACATCTCTGCAGAGTTAAAGCACATCTACGTACATTTTCATAAATAAATCGTTTTCTTTTGCAAAAATTCGAGATGGTTAGGAGGCTTTTTCAAATTCAATTTGAAAATTGTTAATATTTCTGAACGTATTTACATTTTTTTTCTGTGTTCTTTTGTTAGAAACAAATGTATCTTACATTTGTCTCTTACATACGTTGCAGAAATTAAAAAAAAATTACCACCACCATTTCTTTTGAAAGAAATTTTCATTTAAAATGTAGCTTACTTTTAATTAATCCCGAAAAACTTTTAGAAGTTGTGAAGGTGTGACTGGATTATCTCTAAAGTTTAATTGATTTTGCAATTTAAACACGTGAATTTGTAATTTTCAATTTTTTTTCTATGTATTTATTTATTATCTTTTGTGAAAAATTATGGAAACATATGCGGAGAATTGCATATAATTATGTGCTTTTACAAACTCAAACTGAATATTCCAATTTTTACTACCTTTTACAGCGTATATACATTGCAGAAATTAAAAAAAAATTGCTGCCGTCCGGTGAGATTCGAACTCAAGATCTCATGTAAATCTTAACCACTCGAGGATTATGGAAACAGATATTAAATCTTGATTTTTATTGCACATAATTTATGCTCTTTTAAAAATTAGAATTTTCAGTTTCACATCGTAAAAGTGCATAATTATATGGTACCATATAGTTTCAAAAATTTTATTTATCACAACACAGTTACTGTTCGACTTTAAATGTAAACACATTTCCATTTCCATTCATTATGTCTACCTGAAAACATTCAAACTAAATTACATCGTAATATTCTGTCTAAAATTACAAGATTGTCTAATTGAAACTTCGTTATCCCTAATTACGAGGGCGCTTATTTGATCTCTCTACGTGAATATTTCTACGAGAAATCTACCTCTGTCATGTCTAGTTTATTTATAGCGATGTTGAATATATAACATATACATACTAAGATTACAAAAAGGCATGGCAATGTCAGGACGATGATGAATGATATCACGTGAGCCTGCAATCAATAAAGGTTACTAATCGTAGTAATTCAAGTTTTACTGCGTTTGAGGAGTGTCAACTTCGTCGTAAAAAAATCTATGCATCGCAGGAGACTACAAAGTAATAATTTTATCATAAAAACTCGCCCACATACACAACTTTACTTTGTACAACTGTTTTAGTTACGGATAAATATCAAAAATGTTTTCATTCATTAAAAAATGAGATGTGTAACCCCTTTTCGTTTTAACAAATCTAACCCGGGACACTTTGATTAGACCTTGTACAGTTGATTACGACATTATTGCTATAATATATATACACTCCGCGCAACATGAATAGGACCACCCGACTTGTTGCAAGCTTTCGCATTATTGCGCAATAGTGCCTAACGTTATGCATTGGGTGACGTAAGTACCACATACATATAAAATGCACCGCGCCGGTTGGATACGACCAGTATTTAATAGTAAGCTACCGGATGAGTGTCGAGTTACAACGTGTATCCGGATAAACAAACATCTGTAATTAAGGGTATTGTGCAACGATGGGACGACAGAAGTGCTTAAGTATGGAAGAAATTGGAAAAATTAAAGCGTTCCATCAAGAAGGGTATTCCTCAAGGGCTACTGCAAAGAAAATAAGTCGATCACACCAGGTTGTGAACAATTTTATTAGGGATCCCGAGAATTATGGAAAACGTTTTAAAGGGCGAACAACATCCGTTACAACTAAGAGAGAACGTCGAGCCATATTACGCGAAGCATCGAATTCGGCATTAACGGCAAGACAAATCGCGAATAACGTTGGAACGAATGCATCGGTAAGAACTGTACAGAAGTTACTGAAGACCTGTCCGCATTTAAAACGTTTGAAAATTAAACGACGGCCTCCTTTAAGGGAATTTCAGCGCACTGCACGTCTTCAGTTTGCTCGAGCAAAAATGGGGTGGACAAGAGAATGGCAAACTGTTATTTTCAGTGACGAGAAGAAGTTTAATTTAGATGGCCCGGATGGGTTTTCTTATTATTTCCACATTTACGTAAAGATGAAGTGATTCAGTCACAAAGGCGAGCCGATGTTGGTTCAGTCCTGGTATGGGGAGCTGTTTCCTATAACGGACCTGTTGATTTAGTAATAGTGAAGGGCAGACAGAATTCGGAAAAGTACGTCCAGCTGCTGCAACAGGTGAAAGACAAATTTTCCAACGTTATGGCAGGTGGGCCATTTATTTTCCAACAGGATAATGCCAGTATTCACACCGCGCGCATTGTTCGACGCTGGTTTCAAGAACAAGGCATGGAGGTTCTCGATTGGCCATCGCTCTCCCCCGACCTGAACATCATAGAAAATGTTTGGGGATGGTTGTCGCGTAAATTGTACTCCAATGCTACCCAATTCAGTTGCGCTGACGAACTAGAGCAGGCGCTGAAACGAAGTTGGGCGGAACTTCCCGTTGACTACTTGAGAACCCTGTATAATTCCATTCCATCCCGACTATTTGAGGTTATAAGAAATAATGGCAAAAGTACTCATTATTGAACAATAAAGTAATTTGTTATTGCAAACGAATCTTTTATTTTGTAGATTGGTCGTATTCAAGTGGCGTTTAATTACTCTACTTATTGTCATTAGTAACGTACATTTGCACTGACTTTTACAAAAATTATATTTGGTACCTACATACATCTTTTTATCAACCCTCTTATTTTCGAAAATAACAATTCCAGCGCGCTACCATGTTTATACCAACTACAAATGTCATATATGCAGTTGGTCCTATTCATGTTGCGCGGAGTGTATATTAGCTCTCAAATTTATTTATTTATGAGGATATAGTAATAAATAGGGTTGAACAATCCCCCGGGTAATCAGCGACAGGAATCGATGGAGGGCGAACGCGTGCAGGCATTGCCGACAGCTTGCATCATGAAAGTGACGCGAAGATGTCTTGCAAAGGTGGATTGTTGTTGCGATAGACGTAAATAAATTTCTAAGTCGTTTTCCCACTATACAGGAACTATAATTCTCACCTGTCCAGCCTTTTCGGCGAGGTTGTACGTTACTGCGAAAACGCAGGTTTGTTCAATTAAAATGATCTTATATTTTCATAGAATATTATAAATATAAGATCGTATTTTATAATAAATCATTAATTAGTTGTCAAAATTTTCTATTTAACTCCTAAAAATCTGACGTCTTTATTACAATTTTACAATGTAGAAATCATTTCAATTGATTTGTTCCATTTATATCTCTATATCTAATATAATCTATAACATGACTTAATATTTGACGTATGATATTTATAAATCAAGATTTTACATACATACTATTTACGACATACACTGTCTGTCTCAGAGAAAACAGAACTCTTTTAAATTAAAAACAAAACCTTACTATTTTATTTATTTTATTCAAAGTAGTCGTCTTCGGCTTCAATACAACGTTTTGCACGATCAATTAACATGTCGAATGTATTTTTAAGTTCATCTTTAGAGATGTCCTTCAATTTAGTTGTCGACGCCTTTTTGATGGCTTCGAGATCGGCATAACGCTGTCCTTTCATCGGCAAATGTAGTTTGGAGAATAGATAGAAATAACAAGGGGCCAATTCTGGTGAATACGGTGAATGGTTGATGATTAAAATGCCATTTGTAATTAGAAAATCAGTGACAAGCGTCAAGCGATGAGATGGTGTATTATCGTGTAACAAACGCCAGCTACCGTTTTCACGATATTGAGGGCAAACACGACGAATACGCTCCAAAAAATGTCACCAAGATAATATACAGCATTGACTGTTTGACTAGTTGGTACAAATTCTTGTGCATTATGCCTTTCGAATCATAAAAACAAATCAACATTGTCTTCACTTTTGACCTCTCCAAACGGCTTTTTTTCGGTCTTTCTTCGCTTGGATACTTTCTTTCAGAGCTTTGATGCTTGGTTTCTGACTGGTATTGAATACTACACCATGTCTTATCGCCAGTTACAATAGAATACCGTCTTTTTTTGAATCTTTAATCAAGTCTATACAATATTGAATTCAGTTAGCTTGCGTGGTACAAACCTCGCACAAATTTTTCTCAGCCCCAAATGCTGCGTCAAAATGCGATGAATTGAATCTTTGGAAATATTTAATTCCATTCCCACGTATCGCAATGAGGATTTTTTGCGCCAGGATGTTCGTCGTCATTTATGTCCAGACGACCATCTTTAAATAATTTATACCACTCATACACACTCGTACGTGGTAAGCACGCATCACCATATACTTGTTTCATCGAATTAAACGTTTCAGTAAACGATTTACCGAGTTTAAAACAGAACTTGATTTTTGCTCTTTGTTCAAAATTCATTTTTCGATCAATGGCAAATACACACTGTTACCTTATGCGCAATTTCTCTGCTTCTAATGATGTAAATATCATGAAATTTTGACATAACATTGGTGAAAAATCTACCTTACCGATTCATATTTTTTTTTGATAGATAGCGCCACAAGGATTACTATTTTAAAAAGTTCGGTTTTCTCTGCGACAGACTGTGTATGTTACATTATTTTGAAATAATATAAAAAATTAAATAACCACATCTGTTATTTAAACACAAAAATTGTTGATACATCTGCGTTTTAACACAAAGCGGGAATATCCCTTAGTTAACGTAGCAGTCGCGTCGTCAAGTAAAACACACGTGTGTTTGGCTTTCAACGATATAAGTCTAGTACGCACTTTGTCTTTGTGCGGACTCTGCCGTGGTTCCAAGTGCTATTTAATTATTTGCCGATGATGACAACTTACTTGACGAAATGTGTATACAGAATACGAAAATTAATGTGGAAAGGGGTTATATTTCAACCTTCAGTGGTCAATTTAATCAAACAAAGGCTCCATCAAAATTACCTTAAATCATTTGAAATCATGTCAAGTAAACGTAACAGAATAATTTCAGTTCCGTTTGAATTTAAGTAATTACATTGTTTCTTACTCCTTTTACCAGTTTTTATCACACGTGACAATTATTTTGTGGCTAACTGTACGTCCATGTTAAAAATAAATAGACCCGGCCCCTTTCTATCTTTGCAAATTTTCTTTCCTGTAAGAATTGCGTACAATCACATCATTTAGATTGTCCATTTTTTTTCCAAAATTTAATCTTATCTAATGCAAACGAAATAATAGTAATATTAAAGGATCAGTGAAACAAAAAGTCCGACTACTGAAACGAAAATTAAAAAAAAACAATCGAGTCTAAACAAAGCTACACGTGCTGCTCGTTCTCTTAACGTTGTATAACACAAACACGTAAGTGCTTTGCTTTCCTTGTGTTTTCGCACGTGTTCGGTTCATAACACCTTTCAGAAATATACACACAGCACTTTTTTCACACCAAACTAATTTGATGGGCCATAAATTTTCGATGTTTTATCCGAATGATGAAAATATTTTTGTCACTGAAAACACTTACTGCGTAATATTAGTCGCAAAAAGTGCCGATTGAGAGTTGCAATTTTATTTTCACATGCTGCAACAACTTTTGTAGGAGTTTCTGATCTAATCTAGGATACCAAATGCAGTAAATATTATTTTATGCCCCGTGTCTTATATGCGATAATAAAAACTAAGAATATTTCATGTTATCGAGATGTTTATTACTGAAAGGACAAATTAATAAGGCATTTTTAACAGTTTTCAAAGTCAGCGCACAAAATTGAGATTAGTATGATATACACTACCGTTCAGAAGTATTTGGGCACACATAGGTTTAGAAGAAATGATTAAAAGCACTAATGAAAAAGTGAGCATATATTTATTATTTTCATATACATAGCTAATTACATATCTGGCAGTAGGATTGTATTTAAACTTGTGATTCGTGTATGTGACCTCTTTGTTTTTGATAACAGCAGCACAAAATCGCGGCATTCTTGCAATTATTTTTGTTAAGGTATATGATGTTGTCCGAACCCATGCTTCTTGCAGCTTCTTTCACAGATCAGCCTCCAATGTTGGTATTGGTTACCGGACCTACCAATCAAGTTCCTCCCACAATAACTATATGGGGTTTAAATCGGGACTTTGCGGAGACCACTCAATAACTTTGATGGATCCGTCTGCTTTCAAGTGTTCCAAATAGTCTTTGCCCAGTTTAAATGTATGCTTCGGGTCATTATCTTGTTGGAATACAATATTCGGACATAAAAGTCTTAATACTGAAGGAATGCCATTGTTCTCTAAAGTGTTTCGATACTGTTCTTTCTTTAATATTCCCTCGATCTTTACAATATCACCCACGACTGTATCTCCAAAACAGCCCCAGATCATCACAGAATTACCGCCATGTTTAACCGTAGCAACAATACATTATTCTGTCGCACGCTTCCTGTAGATCTCCGAACAAAAACACGTCTTCTTGAACCGAAAATCTTGAACATTGACTCATCGGTCCACAAAAAACCTTACTCCACTGTGCAACTGTTTAACGCTGGTGTTCACGAACCCGGTTTAAGCGTTTGCCTTTATTCTGTATAGGCAGTAACGGGTTTTTCATCGCAATTCGTCAGCACAAACCTGCTTTTTGTACAAGCGATATTTGACTGCAGTTACGCTTATTGACTTTCGACGGCCTGTATTAACTTCAGCAGCGATTTCAGGGACTGTTTTCCGTCGATTCCTTTTGCTAGTCACCATTATTGCACGATCTTCAACAGAAGTTGTCGCTCTGGTTCTTCCACGTCGTGATTTATTCAGAACACTGCCACTTTTTCGGTATTTCTTGACGGTATAGTCTACGGTGGTATTATTTAACTTTAATTGTTTCGCAGTTTTGCGGATGCTTTTGTCAGCTTGACGGTGCGCAATTATAAGAGCACGCTTTTCTATGTTTAACCCTTTTCGTTTCGGCATGTTTAATAGTCTTAACAACAGTAGATTTGTACAGGAATATCTCACAGCGAATACAGAAACGTAACTGTAGCTAATTTCGATAATCTAACCCGAAACTTGTTCAAGGTAATTAAAACATCATTATTAAAAGTATCCTTAACAGAAGGACAATTTCATGAGCTTCGAGAAATTTTTTCATTTCGGCATCTTTAACAGTCTTAACAACAGTAGTCTCACGGGAATACCTTACAACGAATTCGGAAACGTAACTGAGGGCAATTTGGATCATCTAACCTAAAACTTTTCCGAGGTAATTAAAACGTCATTACAAAAAGTATCTCTAATAGAAAGACAATAACAAGAACTTCGAGAAATTTTTATTGTAGTGGCAACAACCAATTTTAGTTTATTGCAGGAAATAAAGTAATTTACATAATGTTACTTATGCAGCATTTCTGTAAATTTAATACTTTCCCTATACTTGTTAAATTTTGCAAGAATGAATTTCCTAGAAGCTATGTTGTATAAATAGTTTTATAAAATATGCGTGCCAAAATACTTTTGAACGGTAGTGTATACACTACCGTTCATAAGTATTTGGGCACCCATAAATTTAGAAGAAATGATTAAAAGCACTAGTGAAAAAATGAAAATATATTTATTACATGTACATACATAACTAATTACAGTATCTGGCAGTAGAATTACATATTATATTTAAATTTTCGATTCATCTATGTGACCTCCTTTGTTTTTTATAATGGCAGCACATAATCGCGGCATTCTTGCAATTAGTTTTGCTAATGTATCCGGTGTTATGCGGACCCAAGCTTCCTGCAGTTTCCTCCACAAATCAGCCTCCGATGTTGGTACTGCTTTCCGGACCTCCCGATCAAGTTCCTCCCACAATAACTCTATTGGATTTAGATCGGGGCTTTGGGGAGGCCATTTCATAACTTCGATGGATCCTTCCGCTTCCAAGAGTTGCAAATAGTCTTTGCATATTTTGGATGTGTGCTTTGGGTCATTATCCTGCTGGAATACAAAATTCCTACCCAAAAGTCTTAATCCTGAAGCAATAGCGTTGGTCTCCAAAATGTTTCGATACTGCTCTTTCCTTAGTATTCCCTCAATTTTCACAATATCACCCACGACCGTACCACCAAAACAACCCCAGATCATCACAGAACCATCGCCATGTTTAACCGTAGGCACAAAACATTGCTCTGCCGCACGCTCACCTGTAGATCTCCGAACGAAAACACGTCTTCTGGACCCGAAAATTTCGAACTTTGACTCATCGGTCCACAAGACTTTACTCCACTGTTCAACTGTCCAATGTTGGTGTTCACGAGCCCAGTTTAAGCGTTTCCGCTTATTCTGTTTGCGCAATAACGGTTTTTTCATTGCAATTCGTTCGTACAAACCTGCTTTTTACAAGCGACGTTTGACCGTTGTTACGCTTATTGACTTTGGACGGTCTGCATTGATTTCTGCAGCGATTTCTGGGGCTGTTTTCCGTCGATTTCTTTTGCTTGTGATCACTATTGCACGATCCTCAGCAGAAGTTGTCGCTCTGGGTCTCCACTCCGTGATTTATTGAGAACACTGCCACTTTCTAGGTATTTTTTGACGACATAGTCTACGGAAGTATTATTTAATTTTAATTGTTTCGCAATTTGCCGGTTGCTTTTGCCATCTTGATGGTGCGCAATTATAAGAGAACGCGTTTCAATGTCCATCTCTTTTCTTTTTTGCATATTTAACGATCTTAACAACACTACTAGCACAGGAATATCTCACAACGAATACAGAAACGTAACTGAGGGCAATTTCAAAAATATAACATGAAACTCGCCCGAGGTCATTAAAACATCATTACTAAACTTATCCTTCAGTATCCTTCACAGAAAGACAATTACAAGAACTTGGAGAAACTTTTATTGCGCTAATCCCCAGGTAGTCCCAATAACAAATTTTGGTTTATTGCAGGTAATAAAGTAATACATAATGTTACTTATGCAGCGTTTCTGTAGATTTAATACTTTCCTTATACCTATCCAATATTACAAGAATGAATTTCCTAGAAGCTATGCTGTTCAAATAATTTTATAAAATATGGGTGCCCAAATACTTATGAACGGTAGTGTATATGTATATACATAGATACAAAATAAATCAATCATTTACTTAATCTTACAGACGCATATTGATGCAAGTTATTTAAAAAAAAAGGAAAAATACTTTTTAAACACTGATAAAATTTGTCAGGGCGCAAACAATTTTATAATCACGTTCGTGTACCGTTACTGTTTTATCGTAAGTTCAAAGTGATCAGGATAATTGAAGTGAATTTCGTGCAGAAAGTGCAGTTATAATTTTAAAAGTAAAAAAAGAAAACATGAGTGTACTGTGCCGTGCAGAGTACAACAGCATTTCGAATGGTTTTCTCGACCAGGATTTTTACGCTCACAGGTAAAGAACTTCACAAAAGATGATTACAACCGCTGATGCATCACGCACACGGAATTTCTGCACCACCCGTCCCATACCTCAATTCGCATAAACACCAAACCGGCTTCGAGCAAATGAAAATCCCCTGCTCCCTCTTCTTCCACGTCGAATGCCATCATCGCCGACCGTGTTTAATTATATTTTTGTGCGCCTTCTTTTTGTTTTGAATGTTTTTGTTTAATTTTATTGCTCCTCAAGTTCGAACTGCATATTTGACGCAGACAGAATTTTGTTTCGCCGGTAATATTACTCCGCACAAGCGTTCTTGCAACGAAGTTGCGAGGAAAACGTGTATGTGGCCAACCATTAATATCATTTTAAGTTTTTTGTTTATTATTTATTTATAAATGTCAGGATATGAAAATTAGATTTTCAATAATTTTGTTGCGATTTTGATTTATACATTTATACAATCAGACAAAATGAAACACATATGCCATATAGAATATTTTATAAGAAAAGAAAATACAGTTTATCGCAGAGAAAACCAATGTTTTTTAAAATAATAAAAGCTTTCTATTTTGGTCAAATTCATTTATTTTATTCAAAGTAGTTGCCTTCGGCTTTACTAAAACGTTTCGCACGGTCAATCAACATGTCGAATGAATTTTTAAGTTCATCTTTAGCGATATCCTTCAAGATCGCTATCGACGCCTTTTTAGTGTCTTGGTCGTCGGCATAACGCTGTCTCTTCATTGGCAAATATATTTTGGGGAATAGATAGAAATCACAGGGGGGCCAAATCCGGTGAATACGGTGAATGGTTAATGGCTAAAATGCCATTTATAGTTAGAAAATCAGTGACAAGCGTCGACCGATGAGATGGTGCATTATCATGTAACAAACGCCAGCTACCATTTTCACGATATTGAGGGCGGATACGACGAATACGCGCCAAAAGACGCTTCATAACACCAAGATAATATACAGTATTGACTGTTTGACTAGTTGGTAAAAAAATTCTTTGTGCACTATGCCTTTCGAATCGTAAAATCAACATGTCTTCATTTTTGTCTTCTCCAAATGGCTTTTTTTTCGATCTTTTTGCGCTTGGATGCTTCCATTTACAGCTTTGACGCATGGTCTCTGGATCATATTGAAAACATCACGTCTTATCGTCAGTTACAATAGAATACCTGCAGTTTTCGTCCTTTTTTTGAGTCTTCACTCAAGTCATTCAGTTAGCTTGTGTGGTACAAACTTTGCCCAAATCTTTCTCAGTCCCAAATGCTGTGTTAAAATGCGACCAACAAACGAGTGGAACAACTGCTTCCAGAGTTGGTTCGAGAGCATACAATTCGTGGATAATACTTCGAAAAGCAATGTAGTCTTTAAAAGCTATCCATTGTTTTATTCCAGTTTTATGTGCAAAACTTAAAACAAGACCCATGTATTTGGTTTGTATCATCATTTTAAAATAATGATTTCACACTCTATTCCTCGTACTAGAAAGATTGTTGAATTTTCTCATTAGAACGTCTGTAATAATTCTTAAGACACGTTACAAAAACCATTTTATTCTGATTATTTGTCAATTTACTGGCATAATTTATTAAGTGTGAATGACATATATTACATACTAAACATTGCACCACTATCCAAATCATCTTGTAATTTTCTTTAATTCACTTAACGCACAAGGTGCTATCAGTTACTGACTACAAAAATCAACGGACCTCGTTCGAATTTTATGGTCGACAGCGTATGTGAAGGAGCCGAAAAAAGTTAGTATTGACAAATGTACTTTGTATGTGCGTACGGGTAATCTGTATTTACTTAAAACGTATTTTTTACAGGAATACGTTGATTATTGATTACTCATTCAGCAACCTTTCCGACGAATATTTTTGTTGGGATTTTTTTATCTCGCGTGCACTCGCTGACGTTACGTCTCCCATCTTTTTTATCTTCACCAAAAACGTGTGGCAAAAGATAATGAAATGCAGAAATGTGTTGTTCGTGAAAAAATCTAGAGATTACCAGCGTACTTTCCCTTTATTATTTGTTCGTTGTGTTGAATAAATATAAGGAAAAAAATCATGACGCATTTTCGCAACAGATGGCGCTAATTAATTGTCGCTAGTCATTCGCACGTATTTTTATGCTGTCATATGACAGCCGATAGTTCTAACTACATTTTGGAACAAAATTGAACGATTTGGTTGAGTGCTTGTTTTACTTTTCTAAAGGGAAGAATGTGCATCAAGCTTATGGAAAGTTGACTGTAAAAATGCTTTGCAAAAACGATCAGGGAGGCACACTGAAGTTGATGACTACGAAATTAACGTTTATTGAGTCAAATCCACCACACATGACACGAACGATTGCAGAAACGTTAATCCACATCCATAATGACCACACGAAAAGACTGGGATACATTAGTAAGCTCGATATTTGGGTTTTTCATGAACCTAAAAACATTTGCGATATACTCTTTAAAGTGAAATAAACGATCCTTTTTTTTAAGGGACTGATAATTTAAGCAATCAGCGACAGGAACCGATGTGGGGTGAACACGTGCAAGCATAGCCGATTACTTGCATTATGTCAGTGACGCGAAGATGCCTGACAAAGGTGGATTATTAACTGCAACGGGCGTAAATAAATTTTGTAAATCGTTTTCATACGTTCGAATATACAAGAACAATAATTGAATGTGTTATTCCGTAAAGTTAGTATTGTTAAATTCGTTCGGCTATGGGTTCTTGGCAGATTGATAAGCAAAAAAAACGGGATAGATGTAATAATGTAACATATGTATATTGAGTAAAAGAAAAAATTCTTTACAAATGCCACTGTTTAAATTGACGGTAATAATATACTATCATGATAATACGCAAGAAATTACAACACATGTTTTCCCGAGATGTACGTACGAGAATAGTTTGACAAGTAGTGAGAATAACACATAGGTGGCGCTATAATTGGTAAAACAAATGCACTGTAATTTAGGTTGCCTATTTATATGTTTGCATTCCGATATTTAGAGAAATCGGTTGATTAGTTTATTTTTAACAGCTGATTGAAAAAGAAGCAACACGTCATTTTGTTAAAATGGAAAAAGTATCGTGCGGTGATTAAATACTTCGTAATTAAGGGTATGAAAGCTACCGAAATAAAAGATGAGTTACGGGAAACATTAGGTGAATCTGCTCCATCATCCGCCACAATAAGTGGATGGGTAAATGAATTTAAACGTGGTAGAACAAGCTGTGTTGATGAAGCGCGCTCTGGAGAACCCAAAATTGTGACTTCTAAGGAAATGACTATGAAAATCCATAATATTATTACGCAAGATCGACGACTCAAAGTGAGAGAGATAGCAGACATGGTAAACATTTCAACAGAACGCGTACACCACATTTTAACGAAAGAATTGGACCTTTCCAAGCTTTCGGCAAGATAGGTGCCGCGATTGCTTACGACTGATCAAAAGTTCACTCGTTTGCGCATTTCCAATGAGTGTTTGGACCTTTATAAGCGAAATCCGGTTGATTTTTGTAGGCGATTTGTTACTTGCGATGAAACTTGGATACACTACAGTACACTCGAAACTAAACAACAGTCGAAACAATGGTTAGAACGTGGTTCCGCACTTCCAAAGAAAGCGAAAACCACTTTATCGGCAAACAAGGTGATGGCATCATTTTTTTGGGATTCAAAGGGCATTTTGCTCATTGATTACTTTCAGAAAGGTGCCACAGTAAACGGACAATATTATGCAGAACTTCTACAAAAATAAAATGTTGAGATTCGTGCTAAACAGTCAGGAATGGCAAAGAAAAAGATTCTGTTTCATCAAGACAACGCTCCCTCGCATACCAGCACAGTTGCGATGTCCAAAATCCACGAGTTGCATTTCCAATTAGTACCGCATGCGACTTATTCGCCGGATCTAGCCCCTTCCGACTTCCACCTTTTTCCAAAATTGAAAACGGCACTAGTTGGAAAGAAATTTTCGTCTAACAACGAGCTTATCATCTTCGTAAATGAGTATTTTGCAAGGCTTCCGGAATCGCATTTTACAGATGGCATAAGGGCATTGGAGCACCGTTGGAATAAATGTATTTCTCTTTTAGAAGAATATATTGAAAAACAAAAATTATTTTGTATTTGAAAAATTCGTTTTTCTTTTCCATTCTCACTACTTGTCAAACTACCCTCGTATATCTGGTTTGCAATATACTCGTTACAAAATGGAATACAAAATTGAGTTCGAAAACACTCTTAACAAATCCCACTCCATATAAATTTACTATATATACTCGTGAATAATCATTGCCTCCCTCTCTCGTCCAACACAAAAATTATTGAACCACAAAGCGAGAAGGCGTCTATCTCGCATGTCGGTAACAAAGTTTCCAGACCGTATATAGACTGACGCTTGCACCACAGCGATTTGTATAGTAGATAGTAGACAGGGTGTTATTAATATTTGAATAATTCCTTTTAACATTTTTTTATTCGGCAAATCGCCGTGGTGCAAACGTCTATCTACACACACTCTAATACTATAGACGAGACACAAGTTGGCATAGATGGGATGGTCTGCCATTCCCGCTATACTCTGTATGGACTTTGCACCTTCGAACTACCATTCATGTCCTTTTCTTTAAAATTACCACTACTTGCGTGGTGTGACATTCGACTCAAATGAGTCTGTGAACCTTATGAAGTTTTTAACCGATAAAGATAGGTTTCGAAGACAACGGGAAATGTATAATTGGTTGACCTTTTTCTATATTAATAAATAGTCTATGAAAAAAAATAGGTCACAACTTTCATAACCCAATATCTTCTTCGTTTTCGGTTTATGGTGATTTTATTGCTTCTTCTTTAGATTAGAGATAATGACGTTTATGTACCTCTCGTGTAAAAAAACACAATTTCATGATTAAATGTCGGTCGTTCTCTGCGTAGAAGAACGTTTATTCCTTATGGCGAACACGGTTATATGAAAAAACTGTTGAAGCATATCTGATGCTGCAAATATTTAACCGATCTTATCCACTTTGTTTATCTACACACTGAAAATGTTGCTTAAAAAGGTGACTGTTTATTCACATTTATAACCCCCTAAACCCCGTGCAATCTCCTTTAACGACACGCAACTGACCAAACTCTTGTTGTAACAACTCTACTTATGATTCCATTAACACATCCCAAATTTCGCATTACCATTTAATTCTTGAGACAAATGCAATCGAATGCGTTGTGATAATATAAAACTCATTCATATACTATCCTATCTGTTCTAAAATATTGTAGTATTTGCTAAGTTTTGAATATTCCAGAACCAATTTACAGTCGCACTTGTAACAACAACGTACATATGTATTTTGAACAAAAATGATTATTTTACTTTTAAAACATTAGTTCTTTTGTTGGATACTCCGCAAATATTTGGTTCGATTGAATTTACATTTAGATTTACATTTCCTATTCATTTGTATATTTCTTTTACATCATCAATTATAAACGAAACTTTATTTATTGTTAGAACAAAAATTATTTCTCTGGGAACTTTGATACAAGGACAAAAACATCTAAATTAGTGTTTGATTCATTCAATGTCAATAAAACAATTTTTATTTTACTCGTATGAACGACTGAAGAGAATTTTCAAACAATTATATATCAGAAACACAATTTTCCTGTTTAATTCGTTTTGTAGTTAATTTTGGACTCTGAATGGAACGGTTCTAACACTCGTTATCGTTGATTTATTCCCATGAAACGAAAAATAATCGAAATGTCCGATTATATATGGATGATAATATATGCTTTTACTCATTATTATAAGAAATGTGTTCGTCAGTTTAAAAATGTCATAGTATAGTAATTTTTTAACTTATTATGTGTTTTGTATAATTATTAAAGTTCGCAAATGATGGTTCCCGTTCATAGACCTCTGACTGGGAAATACGTAACTTTGTTTGAGTAAAAGAATGTATGAGTAAGGCTGAATAATCCTCCAGATAGCCAGTGATAGAAACCGATGCAGGCGAATGCCTGCATGTATGGCCGATAGCTTATATCATGTCAATGACGTGAAGATGCTTCGCAAAAGTGGATTGTTAACTGTGACTGGTGTAAATAAAGTTTTAAATCGCCGAATTCATTTGTAAGATTTGACAACTACTTCTTTAGTCTGTCTATTAGTTCATTAACATCGGAATAGCCCTGGTGAATGGTTTCGGTTTCGAGATGCCACGCATGCAGTATACGCGTAACAAATTAAGGAAAGTTGTTTAAGCAAGCGGTTAGAACGAACCATAGTTATCCGTTATCAGTTACAAACATAAACACGACACTGCCTTGATATCTGACATATTAGGCCAGTGAACTAACTGGTTGAACGAGGGATGTATGACGTTATTAGTCTTTTAGATGCCCGTTAGATTGCATAGCAGAAAATGCTAGTTTTGTTTAGGCATGATTAATGATAATAGTGCTAGCTATATATTCATACTTATACTTTTTGGAGAACTGATTGTTACTTGTTCAAACTACTGTTTGTTTTGTGTTATCGTTCAATATATGTTGCATTATTACATCTACTGTTGTTTTTTTAAATTTTTTATGTAATTAAGAACTCGCGTGGCGGTTCCTATCCTGCACAGAACCTACACAGCGTTACACAAGAACATAAACTGAAATACTGTCGAGTATTATATATTAAATTATTAAAATGTCACACACAATGGCCTTAAAGGGAATCCACCCACAATAGATAATAGGATTAGTGAATCTACCCTCTCACTAGTCCTATTACGAGGGTAGCTGTTTATATTTCGGGAATAGCAAACAAAAAAAATTTTTTCTTATCGAAAATAGTTTTATTGTTTTTCGAAATATTCTCCTTGAAAATCAATATGCTTTTGTATTCGTTTAAACCAATCCGAAAAGCGCTGCTGCCACTGTGAAAGCGGTATCTCCAAAATGCCTCAACTGCCTCTTCCGGCGTAGAAAACCGTTGACCACGAAGTTTATTATTCACGCGTAGGAACACACGGTGCTAGATTAGGGCTGTACGGCGGATGGCTCATCAATTCAATGTTTTGCCCGGCCAAATATTCAATTGTTTGAACCGACCTGTGAGAGCTCGCATTGTCATGGTGTAGAATGATCTATCGTTTTCGGTTTGTTTTTCTTATTTCTTCAAAAACTTTTGGCAAACAAATAGTTGTATACCATTCGGAATTAACCGTTCTACAACTCTCTAAAGGCACGGTTACAACGTGACCGGTTTTTCCAAAAAACAGGCGACCATTTGTTTTGATATGCTTCGAGCGCGAACAAATTTTGTTGGTTTTGGCTCATTTTGGAACACCCACACAGTCGACTGCTGCTTACTATCGAACTCATATGTATAGATCCAAGATTCATCACCTGTGACGACTATGTAAACGTTCTTTGAAGCACCATTATTGTATTTTTTATGCATTTTCTTGGCACTAATCGACGCGAGTCCCTTTTTGAGCCGTTGTCAAATTACGCGGTATCCAACGTGAACATAGCTTCTTAACGGCTAAATGTTCAAGCAAGATCTTATGCACGCTGGCGTTACTAATACCTAGAGATGCCTCGATCTCACGGTACGTCACATGACGGTCTTGCATTATCAATGCAGACATTGCATTAATGTTTTCCGACACAACAACATTTGCGGGACGACCTTCACGAAATTCATCGTCCAAAGAACGCCGTCCAAGTTTGAATTCATTATACCAACGCTATACTGTAGTTTTCGATGGTGCTTCATCACCATGTAAAGAATTCAGCTCGTCGATGCATTTTTATTGAGATAATCCACGCCGAAAGTTATGAAAAATTGCACGAAAATGTTCGCGAGTTAATTCCATTTTTTCACTGACATAAAATTTTCATTACTGTCAACAATAGAAATAGCGACCGGATAATAACACTGTCAATGTAAATATATTGTCAAAAATGACAAACTTCACGATGCAATCATCAGATCGGAGGCAACACTAACGAAACTAACGAAATATAAACGGCTACCCTCGTATTTATTGTAGCAGGTACGTATTCATTACGGAAAACCCAAATTTTTTTCTTTGAAATAATTGTACATAGAATATACTAAATACACATCAGATAGCCATGTCTTTGGGTTAATCCGCTTGTTTTTGATTTACACCAGTTGGAATAAAGAAAATTTAAAAATTATTAAAGCCGCGCTAATGATAATCTGGACATGTTTCATTCACAAAACCTCGTTTATTTGCAATAGGCATTGTTCTAAAAAACACTTAACTAATAGATAATAATCATATATAATAATATACGGATTTATATATATATATATATATATACGTCGAGATAAAACCATTACAAACTTACATATATGTATAAGATAAGAAGTAATATCATAGTATATCGATACATTACATAAACGTATAGTACTGAAGTTCGCTTTGTAGTGAAAATGAATGCGAGAGACCCAGTCGCAAGCACCTCGTTCACTGGTAACATTAATACGCGATGGTCACCATGTACACCACAATTGGAAATTCCATGTTTTACTTTGATGTTCTGGAGTAAGTGATGCTGCACTTGCTATCGGAATTACCCATCCCATCACCTTGTTGTGCAAATATATGTACATAGTTGTTACGTTAAGTGTTTGTCATGAAGTTAAGTATTGTGGTTTTTCTTGCAGTGATTCTGTCGATATCGACAATAATCAAGCGCTGGGATATCAAGCAAATTATGGAAGCACTTCCAATAGTAGCTTATCATCCGGGTAAGTAACTTTCTTTCCATTATTTCAATTCAGAATAGGCAAAAATATAGAAACAGGTGAATGTGTTTTTAACGATGAATAATTTTTTTTCCGGTGCAAATATGTGCGATATTAATGAGTTTTTAGATAGACATTATCTAGATATGAATGACGAAATTGTTATTTCGTGTGCTTATTTATTTAATCTGTTCGATATTTCATTATGGCGTAAATATGGACTTAAAATAATCCTCATCTTCCTCTAACCTTCGTACGTTTAAGTCGCCGAAAAAGAGGTGTTTAATGTGTGAAATATTTTCTAGACGCACTAGACTTAAAGTTGAACCGGAAAAGAAGCTACTGCTTATGCTAGTAGATTTCAGTGATTTCGAAACAGTTCTTGCCTATTGGCACAAATTAAATTCTTAAAAAAAAACTAAAATTGAATAGATTCATGTCATAGAAAATATCTGTAAAAAATGCGAACGTAGAAGTTTATACAATAAACAATTCCGAGTAAGGGATAATCTCCATGACACCCTAACTATATTTGTTACCTGAATATTATTTCTTGACATAGAAAATAAGGCCTTCATTCGTTTATACAAAATACTTCAGTTAAATAACGTGCAAATATGTAAAATATTTTAGTTGGATAAAATTTCAATACATTAACTTAAATATTTTATTTCCTTCTACAATTAAAATTATCTGTAGTGCGATTAAACTTGTGGACGGTAGTATATGCATTAGCTTCAATGATGACCCCTTTGTTCTATTCAAATCTTTTCCCACTAAGTGAAGTTTCCAGATTGGAAAAAGGGAAAAAATCTTGGGGGGCAAAATCAGGCGAATGAGATAAAAGCGGAAGCATTCCATGAATTTTTTTTCCATTGAAATAATCGAAGTGTAAATGCATACAATATCCTTAAGAAGAAGCATTCTTTTCTTCTGCAAGTAAGATTTTTTTGCGTTGCATTCCATCGAGCAATTGATATAAAAGGAATCCATAGTATCCTCCTGTTATCGTTTTACCTTTTAAAAGATAATATATTTAAAAATAGAGCCGCTATAATTCCAAAGACGGTATTTACAGCTTTACCGACCTTCACCCCCTTCGGACCATCTGTGGTAGCCTCAATCCATTGCTTTTATTTCAGATGTATAATGGTGTATCCACATTTCATCAAACATTATTCAGTGTCGAAAGTGTTTCGACACCGAATAATAATTGAAAGCCGTAATATGTTCTCGTTGGAGTTTGTGATCCATGATCACAAATACAGCACTCATCCTACACATAATTTTTTCATGCTCAATTCATTATACAAAATCGAAGTCACTGATCCGATCTATATGAAATGTGTAAAGTTTCTGCTACTGTAAGTTTTGACGGTCATCTAGAATCATATCGTCGTTTTTTGATCATTTCTGAAATACACCAATCTTTTGGACATCTATTGCGTGGTTCATTATTCTTTAAAATAATAACTTAATCACTGATCGGAATTCCACTTTTTCCATGTTTACATGTTTCAAAACCATTTATTTGAAAGTGTTTTTTCATATTATAAGATTATAATGGTTCTAAGAAGCAATTTATAGGAATTTGTGGTACCATACAGAATGCTGCAATATAAGAAAAATTTAGTATTCGTCTAGAATCTGTCCGAGTAAGTTGTAATACGAGTGTTCGTCAATAAACATACAAAATGCCAAAAAGTAAGGATTCGTAGTGCTATAATAACATTACACAGAGAAAAATTGTCACTGCGGACAATAGCGCAAAAATTAAAATTAACATATTAAGCAGTGGTACAGTAAAAAAGTACATAACAACGGATGCAATGCAACCAAACAAACGTGTCGGAAGACCAAGGATGACCACTAGACAAGACGATTTGCGACTGGAACTGTTATCTAAGCGGAATAGATGGTTAACAGCTCCACAGCTTCGCGCAGAATTAAATAAAAATCGTGAAAATCCGGAGTTGCTGACTACCATGAAAAGACGTTTAACAAAGACGGGACTAAAAGGGCAATTTGCTGTTCGTAAACCATTGCTAGTTGGCGAAAGGACGATACCAGCATGTGTTGTACCAACAGTTAAACACGGTGGAGGTTCAGTTCTTGTTTGGGAATCATTTTCTCTTAATGGTGTTGGAGATTTGCATAGAATTGATTTTAAGAAAAGAAGGATATTTGAAAATTTTTAAAGGACCACGCAATTCCGTCCGGAATTAAATTGATAGGAGAAGGTTTTTATTTCCAGCAAGATAATGATATGAATATGATATGAATCCTATCGAGTTGCTGCGGGACGAGGTAAGCAAAAAAGTGGGAGAACACTGTCCAAAATCGCAGCAACAGTTGTGGGAACACATTACAAATGCTTGGCACAATATTTCGGTTGAAACTCTTCAAAAATTTATGTTGAAATTACACAAAATTTGTAAAGAGGTTATTAAGTGTAAAGGTAGATATTTTGACGAAAGTCGCTTTAAATAAGCGCCAATTTTTCTTCATACAACTAATGATATTATTTATACATTGTTTTACCAAAAGTGTACCATTTTTTTTTCTATTTTACTTGGAGCTATCCCTCATTTATAGCCGGTAGTGTATACGAGGATAGTTTGACAAGTAGTGAGAATGACACATAGGTGGCGCTCTAATTGGTAACACAAATGCACTGTAATTTAGGTTGCCTATTTATATGTTTACATTCCGATATTTAGATAAATCGGTTGATTAGTTTATTTTTGACAGCTGATTGAAAAAGAAGCAACACGCCGTTTTGTTAAAATGGAAAAAGCAGAGTAAAATAAAAAATTAGTAACGGGAAACATTAGGTGAATCTGCTCCATCATCCGCCACAATAAGTAGATGGGTAAATGAATTTAAACGTGGTAGAATAAGCTGTGTTGATGAAGCGCGCTCTGGAGCAACCAAAATCGGGACTTCTAAGGAAATGATTATAAAAATCCATAATATTATTACGCAAGATCGACGACTCAAAGTGAGAGAGATAGCAGACATGGTAAACATTTCAACAGAACGCGTACACCACATTTTAACGAAGGAGTTGGGCCTGTCCAAGCTTTCGGCAAGATGGGTTCCGCGATTGCTTACGACTGATCAAAAGTTCACTCGTTTGCGCATTTCCACTGAGTGTTTCGACCTTTATAAACGGAATCCGGTTGATTTTTGTAGGCGATTTGTTACTTGCGATGAAACTTGGATACACTACAGTACACCTGAAACTAAACAACAGTCGAAAGAATGGTTAGATCGTGGTTCTGCATCTCCAAAGAAAGCGAAAACCACTTTATCGGCAAGCAAGGTGATGGCCTCAATTTTTTGGGATTTAAAGGGCATTTTGCTCATTGATTACCTTCAGAAAGGTGCCACAATAAACGAACAATATTATGCAGAACTTCTACAAAAATTAAATGTTGAGATTCGTGCTAAACGGTCAGGAATGACAAAGAAAAAGATCTCCTCTCATATCAGCACAGTTGCGATGTCCAAAATCCACAAGTTGCATTTCCAATTAGTACCGCAAGCGCCTTATTCGCCGGATTTAACCCCTTCCGACTTCCACCTTTTCTAAAATTGAAAACGGCACTACGTGGAAAGAAATTTTCGTGTAACGACGAGCTTATCATCTTCATAAATGAGTATTTTGCAAACCTTCCGGAATCGCATTTTAGAGATAGCATGAAGGCATTGGAGCACCGTTGGAATAAATGTATTGCTCTTTTAGGAGAATATATTGAAAAATAAAAATTATTTTGTATTTAAAAAATTCGTTTTTCTTTTCCATTCTCACTACTTGTCAAACTACCCTCGTATATATATATTATATGTATACATAGAAGGAGAGAGAATTGTTTTGTTATTTAACAAAAATTACATTTTCTTGACAGTAAATTTTTAATTTTTTTTTTTTGTTCTCAATTTATCAAAGCACACATTAAACTGTGCCAAATATAATGACTGGATAAATAGTATTAAACGAAAATTATTAACACGTGCAGCAATTAAAATATAGTGTTACCAGTGACCCACTTTACTTTTTTAAGTAGATTGAAGGAACCAGAGTATTATTTAAGTTCTTATTTTAACGTACTTTTAACATACATTAAATTCACTAGTCTAGATTGAAACATTTTTATATCTGGATATCCGTCACTCACTAAATCTTCCTTCTTTTCTTTTTATTACACAGATCTTCGAATGATAGTCCGAGCAGTTCAGTTGATAACGCCTTTCCAATTGTCTCGCCCCCTTCAGCTAGATTGACTTGGGACTATGAGAACGACTATATAGAGGCGGACCCTCCCGACTGGCAGAGCTCTCTGTCAGAAGAAGAATTAGCCCGCCTTCAACCCCACGAAAAGAAAAGACAAGATGTTATCAATGGTAAGTGGATGTTTTTTTTAATGATCAGGAAAACACATATACGCTGGTGAGACAAAGTTAATAGAAGTATTGCAAATTTTCGCGAATTAACAGCATTATTTGGGGCCAGACGACATTTCCAATAACTTATCTCCTCTATTACGTTTTACGAAGCGATTTCTTTAGCTTATATGAGCCTTTCAATATCATTTATTTAAAATTTAACACTGATTCCATTATATTTCCACAATTTTTTCGAACAAAATTTTGCCTCTTCTAATAAAAGAAATCGTATGTATAATAATATACATACGAGTGGTTATTTTGATGACCTCCCTACTATCTTATCTGGAGCAAGCGATGTCCGTCATTGTTCCTTATTACCTCCTGAATACGTTATGAAAGTTGCAAGAGCGGGGATTATTCATTTAAGTCACTCATCGAGGGACATTGAAGTAGGTCGTGTTTTTACTCCCTGTCGAATCGTGATGAACGCTAAAATGAAACAACGTGTTAACATGAAGTCCTACGTCAAACTTACAAATTATTGCAGAAAGCTTCGAGTGGTTTAAAGGGTCCAAAAGACGAGAGGGAAGAAGTTGATGACGACGAGCATCCCAATCGCCTGGTAGTGCAGAAGTAGGAAGCGAGCGTTGTGAAAGTGTTTCATCCACATTCACAACCTTCTGAACATTCGAGTTATTGCTGAGTTGGTCAAAGAGACTGGCCGCCAAATTCTTCATGACAATTTCAACATGAGCAAAGTGTGCGCGAAAATGAATGGCCAAGCTGCTAATCCGGGAAGAGAAGGAGAATCGAATGAGCATTTGTGCTGACATCCTTCAAAATATCGAAAGCGACCCAAACTTAACGAACATAATCATCTCTGTGTGTGATGAGTCGAGTCGACAGAACAAATCCAAATTCAAGACACTGAAGGTTGTTTTTCTTTCGACTTCAAGGGCATTATTCATGTCTTTGGGTACCAGACAGACAGATCTTTAATCAATTTTACTACAAGGAGATTTTGGAGTCTCTTCGTGAACGGGTTAGGGAAAAAAGACCACTGATATAGAGAAGCAACTCGTATATCTTTTATCAAGGCAACGTATCGCCACACAACACATTGTCCATTAGATGTTTCTGGCGAAGCACAACATCAGTGATGGTCTGCCCTCATAATTACTGTTTATTTTTGTTTTAACTTCTTTTCAATTTCAATTTTATAGAATTAATCAATAATTTTAATTTGTCGACAATAGATTTTTCATCAAATCTCGTTTTCTGTTCGGGGATGCTATTATATCATTTATTTAGAATAAAGAGTTCTTCAATTGCCATAGTTATTTTTGAATCTTTGAAACAACCTTCTTCAGGACAAAGTAAATAATATGTTTTATTTTTGCAGAGCTCTTCCATACGGAAAGGACACACCTGCGGAATCTCAAGGTACTGGAGCGTGTTTTCTGCAGGCGAATCCAAGAACACAAACTGCTCAAAGACGACGAGATCAGTCTGCTCTTCCCCAATCTCAGCGATCTCATCAGCATCCATTCGAAGTTCAGTACGCTGATGATGAGCAAAAAAAAAGATGTGATATTAGTGAGAGAAGTCGGTGATGCATTGATGTCCATGTTCGACGGTCCCATAGGAGAGAGCTTCCAAAAGGCGGCCGCCACCTTCTGCGAGAAGCAGCAGCACGCCTTGGACTTCATCAAGGAGAAGAGACGGAAAGACTCTAAATTCGAAACGTACCTGACTGAATTCGAAAGGGACCCGGCGTGCAGACGGTTACCTTTACAGGGCTTCATACCATCTGAAATGCAGAGGTTATCGAAGTATCCTCTCTTGCTGGAGCGACTGATAGACGTCGTGGAGAAAAGCGTGGACTGTGAAGTGGCCGAATATTCCCAGACGGAACTGTCGAATTTACAGCAGGCCCACAATAGATCTAAGGAAATTTTAAATTATGTAAACGAGGCGGCCAAACAGGCGTGGAGTCAATTTAGGTTACAAGAAATTCAAAAGCATTTAGACACGTCAGTATTCGAAAAATCCGAATACGCCATAGTCAATGAATTTAAGGTATGACTTATTGATCGCATGAGATGATAGTGTAATTTAGTAACTCTCTATTAAATTCCTAATTTTTGCTAAAAAAGTGATATTCAAAATTGGCTGAAATGTTAACTACTTGGTAGGGGAAACTTAAATTAGGGTGGTTCTAGCAAACGTTATGCTAAATAACTTGTTAAGCAGTAACAAAGACGAAGATAAACTTATCTCTTCGCATGGGTAACTTTCTACAAAGCTCCATATGCCAGAGTACCATCACCTCTTAACGTAAATTGAGTTTGTATTTTATAATTTCACTTCGAGGGATTCAAAAAGATGATACTTGTATCAAAATTAGTGGTAAGGTAATGTTTCTTAAACATAGTGGGTCTTGAATTACATAAGATATCCTCAACATATAGTCATTGTCGTGAAGAATAATACCTTCACAATAGAATGTACTTCGTTTCGACATCATAGACTACCTAATTTTTAATATTACGTAACTACATCTGGTTTTTAATCATCTAAGAAATCTTCCCAAAATTGATCCATAATTATCACATCTTTTGTGGCGTAAAATTTAAGAGATGCAATTTAATAGAAGCCTTTTTAAACTTTTCTGAAATATTATGAAAAATCATTCCCATCCGGTTGAAAGGACTGAAAATATTTGTATGAACTTAAAAAAAAACCGCAAGAAATAAGTAGGGATTTAAAAAGACACATTCCATGGTCATCCTCGATATATTCAGATTGTTATTGATATGTTCTTGATAGCAGTTCTGTATCAGTTCAAAGCTGATTTGTATCTGCTAAAAGTTCATGTACATATATTAGTCTAGAACTCATATAGTGCAACTTTTAACAGGTAAGAACAGCTTTGAACTAATACATAACTGCCATCAAAAATATACCTGTTACAACCTGTATACATTGTGGATAACCTTGAACGGCCTTTGTTTAGAACCCTGTTATTTCTTATATGCTTTTCATCCAAAACTCTCTAATCTATATAACTTACGTTTTATAAAATTTTAAACTACCGTAATACCGAATTAATATTTTAAGAAAACGTGCTTATTTCTTTTGAAGCTTGTAGTACATATTTCTTCCGCACCGTCATACATTCCAAATCTTCGCTTTTGTTTGGCCATCATCAAAAGAGCGCCACCCTGCTCTCAGTGGTGAATCTTATAAACAAGTTTAAATAAAACTTAATTTAATTTCAATAATATTTAAATTTGGGTTATCAATGCCATTAAAAATACAAGATCGTATTTTATATTAAATGATTAATTGGTTGTCAAAATTTTCTATTTAACTCCTTAAAATCTGACATCTTTATTACAATTTTACAATGTAGAAATCATTTCAATTGATTTGTTACCTTTATATCTATATATCTAATATGATCTATAACATTAATTAACATTTGATATATGATATTTATAAATCAAGATTTTTACACACATACTATTTACGATATACACAATCTGTCTCAGAGAAAACGGAATTTTTTAAAAATAAAAGCAAAAGCTTACTAGTTTGGTAAAATTTATTTATTTTATTCAAAGTAGTCGCCTTCGGCTTCAATATAACATTTTGGGCTGTCAATATGTCATATGAATTTTTAAGTTCATCTTTAGAGATGTCCTTCAAGATCGCTATGGGCACCTTTTTAATGGCTTCGACGTCGTCCAACCCGATGAATGGTTGATGGTTAAAATGCCATTTGTAGTTAGAAAATCAGTGATAAGCGTCGAGTGAACACCAGCTACCATTATCACGATATTGAGGGCGCACACGACGAATACACGGCAAAAGGCGCTTCATAGCACCAAGACAATATACAGCACTGACTGTTTGACTAGTTGGTACAAATTCTTTGTGCACTATGCCTTTCGAATCATAAAAACAAATCAACATTGTCTTCACTTTTGACTTCTCCAAACGGTTTTTTCGGTCTTTCTTCGCTCGGATGCTTCCATTTAGGACTTTGACGTTTGGTCTCTGGATCATTTTAAGAACACCACGCCTCATCGCCAATCACAATAGAATAACTGAAGTTTTTGTCCTTTTTTTGAGTCTGTATAATGTTGAATTCAGTAAGTTTGTATGGTACAAGCCTTGCACAAATCTTTCTCAGTCCCAAATGCTGTGTCAAAATGCGATGAAATATTTAATTCCATACCCACGTATCGCAATGAGGATTTCGGCTCATTTCTGATAAATTCACGCACAAGTTCGATGTTACTTTCCGTAACTACAGATTTTTTGAATCAACACACTAGCTTCATCAAATTAAACGTTTCAGTAAACGATTTACGGAGTTTAGAACAGAACTTGATATTTGCTCTTTGTTCAAAATTAATTTATTTTTCGACCAATGCCAAATACACACTGTTACTTTATGCGCAATTTTTCTGCTTCTGATGATGCAAATATCACGACATTTTGACACAACATTAGTGAAAGAAACCTTACCGATGCATATTTTTTTAAATAGATGACGCCACCAAGAATTACTATTTTAAAAAAGCTCCATTTTCTCTGCGACATACTGTGTATAAAAGAAAATTATATATCCATTTTATAAACAAAATTACGATTTTATTCAAAGAACCAAACTTAATATATAATTGGATAACTAAAGAATTGCTATAGGCAATATCTATTCTTTACTGCAAACTGTTCTAATCAAACACTTGTTTTATGGCCAAACACAATACCATTCTTTTTTGTAAATCTATCTTTCGAGATAATACGATTTTCTTACTATATTACCCTTCGACGTTTGTGGACATGCCTGTTTCTAGCAGAAGAATCTCTATTTTAATTTATGCAATGCATGTCCGATATCCTTAATAAAGTCAGGTATTCCCAAGGCATCAGGAAATAAATTTATAAAGTCCTTTGATATTAAAAAAATATTCTGCGTTGGAAAACACATACTTTTATGAGAACAACTATATTTAAAACAATATGTATATTTACCTTTTTATACCCATTAGTAATATAATTTAAAAAGGTTTTTTTTGAAGTTAATCATGTAAATTTAGACATACAGTATTTCAATTTCTTCACACATTACTCATAACAATATACTTCACATACTTTGTAATTGCAAAATACGTAGTAATAATCGTATTTTACATAACCAGAAATATTGAACGTAACTAGAAAAAATTCCCTGCATAAATCTAAACTGATCAAGTGAACAATAAGAAATCAAAATTCCATACTTGTATAAACCCTAATGCAATTATTTTTATTAAAAAAACGCAAAGTCTGCTATCGATAAGTTACATGAGTGTCTTGATTGTTCTGAAGTTAATTTAGATGTATCTCATAAGTGAGAGCCTGAAATTGAAGAAATCTATACTCCTTTCCCCCCAAATTCCTCGAATTAAATCCCAAAATACAACTCCACCCTTCCACAGATCGATTACGTTTCACTACTAGTTGAAAAACAAGCGAATTTGTATTTTTTTCTTCTGAGGTTAAGCTAGCATCTTCTAATTGCCTCGAACTTCAAATTTTCCTTCCTATAGCTCAGCGATATGTGGATTAACATGCCGGCGTCTCGAATTCGAATCCAAGATCGTCCTCCATGAAAGTAATTCGGTCATTTCCCTTCTCGTTAAATATTTTTATAAACAAAACACAATCTCTACTACCCACAGGCTACATGAGCGTCTTAATTATTCCGAAGTAAATTTTGATAACCTCATCGCAAATAAAAGAGGTTGGTACGCGAAAAATTATTTTTGTATCATTATACAGTTGGCAGTAACGTGTTTTTATAGTTTCCTAAACTTAAAGGCATGTTTAAAATTTATGCTGTTAAATACATACAACCTCAAAACTAGTTCTTACTGTCACACAATTCTAATTTACCAAACTTGTTAAATACGTATAACAAGTCTGTACCTAAGTTTTTAAAATTTTCAATTAAATACATATGAAATAGTAGAGTGAAAGAAAAACTAGGAAAACCGCCAAAAAACGTACATAAAAATGGCAGAACTGTGAAACAAACTGTAAATATACATCATATGTGGGGAACAACCGGCCCGCGAGACATTTATTTCATGTCTGATATCTATCGCTAAAAATTATTAACACTACTTTTAAACGCGGCCCGCGAACGTATTTGCATATGAAAGTTTGGGCCACAACATGTCAAAAGTTGCCCATACCTGATATATATGATTGGTATCCGACATAAAACGTAAAAATGTTTTAATCTAGGAAATTTGTTAGTTCCACCACACTCCACTTGAGATGGATACCTCTCTATATTCCCCTAGTACTCACAAGAAGTGTTTTATTTTAATCTGTTTATTAAAATGAATAAAATCATAATTAATTGTGTAGTATAATCGGACACTACTGGAAAATATATTTAACAAAACTGTTATTATATGAGCAAACAAAATATAATCTCGAATAAAGAACAATTCTATTGTCGACGAAATATTAAGAAACGTTTCGTTTAATTAAGGCTCATCAGACAACCTCTATCTCGTCGGTGAATCATTTTTACCTCGTACTTCTTCGTATTGAAACCATACATCATGATAGTGAAAAGAAATACGTCCATCATTCGAATAAAAACGAAACTATCCGAACGAAGAATTGCATTGAATAACTATAAAAATAAAAGTGCCGAAACACGGTAGATGCCTAAAATATAATCAGCTGTAAATTATTTATTTTGATACAATGCATTCGTTAAAACTTTGGGAACATAATCCCTAGTTAAAAATATAATAATCCCACAGCTAAACGGAATTCGTTCCGTTCCATATCTAAGTAGGTCACGTAGTACATTTCTAAAAAGTAAATGTAACTAAAACACATAAATTAACGAAAAACTCTTTCAACGAAAAATGAGCAATACTACGGCGAAATAATTTATGGGACTTTTTAAGAAATCCTTTTTATATCCTAATGTTTTCCTTTTTTTGCAATTTAAGTATTCAAATGCCGATTTTTTTAATTAAATCTTAAAAAAAATAAATAGCAAAGTACGTAAAATATCTATTTATAAAATAAATTAACGCAGAAAAAGACAATGAATACGGACAAGAGAATTTATTACGGCCTATTTTTGGGATTAAATATTTATGAGCTATGCAGTGTCCTGTTAATTTTATTTGTCGAGTACGCGTATTCGTGAAATGTCTGCAGACCGTGCACATATATATATATTTAGGCCATCTTACCGACAACGCAAACATACATAAATCATTCCCAATTGTCTTAAGTGGTTGTATCTTTTCCAAAGTGTCTTAGTTCAAGAAGTTCATTAGAATTGGGTCTGCTGAATTGCACATTAAATAATGTTGTTTAATTATAAAATGCAATTTGACACAAATAGGTTTTAGTGTGGATACGTTGTTTCATTTGTTTATAATTTACCTACAATTTTGTCAGGGAACAGGTGTATGTAAGTACATATAAAAATACAGCTTAAAAATTTACAATAAAGATTGAAAAGTACAGTACCATGCAATCTAATTAAAACCATATGCAATTCTTTTTTTATAATGAATTAGTAGAGACTTAAATAATATTTATATAACGGGTGGGCCATTTAAAAGTTTAAATTTAAAAATGCAGTAAAACAAAAACGGTTTGAAATTTTGCCAAATTTATTTTTTTGTTGTGAAGTACAATTGTTCCGGTTAGAGAAGGAATATTATTTCATTCATATGGCTGCCGCGACTGGCCTCACAGTACCCCATTCGATCGGACCAATGTTCGAGCACCTTTTCGAGTGTATGGGGTCGTATCTCGGCAATGGCATCACGAATGCTGGCCTACAAATGCTCAATTGTCTCTGGTTTGTCGGCATAACACTTTTCTTTAACGGCGCCCCACAGAAAATAGTCCAACAGTGTCAAATCGCAGCTTCTTGGCGGCTAATTGACGCAATAAATCGATGGTGGCATGAGATGTGTGGCAAGTTGCACCATCCTGTTAGAAACCAAACATCGTTCACATCAATACCATGAAGAGCGGACACAAAAAAATCGGTTGTCTTGGTGAGATAGGTGTCTCCATTAACCGCAATGGTTGCGCCGTCCTCATTTTCAAAGAAATATGGGTCAATGATGCCTCCGTTCCACAAGCCGCACCAAACAGTCACTCGTAATGGGTGCATTTGCTTCTGTAAGACCACGTGTGGGTTTTCTGAGTCGTAAATACGGCAATTTTGCTTGTTAACGTACCCACCAAGATGAAAATGAGTTCATCCGAAAAGATGATTTTTTTGGCAAAATCGACATCATCGTGTAGTTTCTCGTTGGCCCATCTAGCGAAGCGAAAACGAATCGGATGGACATGCGGCTTCAACTCTTAAACCAATTGAACTTTGTAAGGCGTCATAGCGAGATCTTTTCGCAAAATTTGACGTAAACTGGTGCGTGAGATGTTCAATTCTTGAGAACGATGACGAGTTGATGTTGATGGATTCTCACGCTCACTCTCAGCCACAGCTTCGATATTTTCAGGTGTACGCACTGTACGAGCACGTTCACGTCTTGGCGCATCAACAATGAAACCAGTTTCACGAACTTTCGCAATAAACTTGCGTATACCGAACACTGTACGTACAGTTTCTTTTCATTACCATGATTTATCGTTTCGAGGCGAAGAATGGTGGGGAAAGAAGAATTCGTTGATGAGGTCCAGATTAATTGATTCTCCAATAGGCGAAACGTGTCTTACTCAGTGTCTCCTCAGCAATGGAATTGTTCTTCATTTAGTCGTCGGTAATTATTATTAAATCCTACAAGTCTTGACTCGTCTTGTTTTCGAAATATTTTATGATCAGTGGAATCATTAATTAACTAATTTGTATGTGCACGTGTTATGTGTACAAAACGTGAACCGTTTTGAACACACAATAGTAATCGCTATCTACCTAAAGTCAAACATACCAAGGTGAGAAAACTACAAATCTATCAAGAGTGGAACATAAGATTCATTCATTTTAGATTTAAAAGTGAAAATTCACTACATAAGTTCCTGAAATGAGATACGTTATTTAAAATGCAATAAACATCATTTAAAACATTAAAATATCTATTGAACTCAAAAGCAAATGATACTATCAATGATTATTTCTAAATTTGTCAAACCATATTGTCGAAGGAGATGTTGCGTTGAACTATTGGCTTGTCTGAAAAGCTGTGTTCTTTCCAAAATGAACTTGGGATTGTCAGCTACCATCTGACATAAGTCTAGTACTTGCAAAAATTGAACTAGCGCCATCTGTTGTCACTTAATCGACAACTTATAGATTATGAAACAAAGAATTTCCCTCGTATTAAATTTAAAGCAGATTATTTCGAAAAGTAATTACTAAAATATTGTATTTAATTGAAAGACGAATATCACTCACTAATTGTTTTTTTATTTAAAAAAAATGAAATCGAATTTTTAATTTATACGCAGCTACTTTTCTCTATTTAATTAATGATCTTTCTAATATTGTTCTTTTCTCTTTTGTTTCAGAATTTAGATTTAACTAAATATAATTTAATATACGAAGGAACTGTACAGTTGAAAAGACAGAACAAAGGTCTCCTGAACGTTCACATGGTACTATTAGAAGAGGTCGTCATACTCCTGCAAAGGGAGGGTGAACGTTTCCTACTGAAATTTTTCCAGAGCGGCATTCCCAGTCAGCCACCATTGGCACCCATTATTAAGATGTCTACCTTATTAGTTAGGACAAACGCGGCCTGTAAGTCGACCGAACAAATTCAACGCAGTGCGTTTTTGATTTTCTCTGTGCGTACACGAATCGTTTCTTTTTGTTTTAGTAAAATGCTCTCTATTTTTGGTGAACACCTCAACGCAACATAGTCAAATGCACGAGCTGTTAACGAGAGACAATACCGAAAGAAAAACGTAAGTAATTGCACCTGATTGTATGTTATTGTTTTAAAACTGTGTCAAGCAAAAGTTCTGGAACTGTACAATATGTTGTGATAATTATGAAATTAAAGACACCGCATGAAGCGACTGGAATATTTAGCTTACAAGAATTTAAATAACTATGTAAACTTGTAGCCAACACACAGTGTGTGCTTGGCACAGAATAACTCCGCAAAAATTTCCCCGCTAACAATCAAATACACAGTGTGTGTGTTCGGTTGTTAGCGGGTGAAAGTTGTGCGGAGTTATTCTGTGCGAGCCTTACCGCGGATTCAGGTGCGACACTGTGCCGATGATGACAACTTAGTTACCGAAAAACGTATGCAGAAAACAAATATTGATGTGGAAAGCGGTTTTATTTACTTCTTCACAATTTGCGTGAAAGTTTACATATGTTAAAGAACTACTCATTGTAGACAACACACTAAATGAAAAACTTTCTCAAATGCTTCAGTTTAATTTGTAATTGATACAACCATGTAACGCAATATGTTTAATTTCTTATGAAAGGAAGTCATAATGAGGCTGAATTTCTTTTGTTTGCTATAGAGATATTAAACAAATTGTAATAGCAGCAAATAAGCACAAATTAGACATTTTAGAATTTACAAATCACATGCAATTTTTATATTAAACGGTGCAATACAAGTTGTAATTGTTCGTTGCGGTTCTATACTTCGTTCAGCATAAAATATTGACATTTTCCATGCCTTTTGAGATGCCACAAAACTGTTTTTCGGTCAATTTCGTCCCCTGTTGCGACACGATCGAGAAGTGAGTCACCATCATTCTCGTAACCCCGTGTTGTGGTCTTTTGACAAGAGCTTCGATACCTATCTGGCACAAAATTTATGGTAGCCAAACTTTTTCGTTACAATTGTATGCAATAAATTTCGTAATATTTGTGGAAACTCAAGCGAGAATTCGCTAATTGTGAAGCGGTCACAGTAGTCAGTCTACCACTGCACTCTTCGTTGTGCACATTAGTACGGCCATTTTTAAACATACAGAGTCGAGCAGAGAAAGGTTACTGTTTTGATTATGCCGGATAACGGCAAAGGTTTTGACACAGCACGCCACAGCTTACTATTATCAACACTTGATTGGGTCGGTATGTCAGAATCGACAGTGAAATTCTACAAAGCATATCTTAAGGGCAAAACTCAAAAGGTAATCATTGATAATGTGCAATCTAAGTCGTTAATAATTATGTTAAGACTTTTTTTTATTACCTCCCAAATTTTTCGTTGGTGTTCGAAGTTCCATGAGCGACTATAGATCAAGCCTAACAATTGATTCCATCATTAAGATATAGAATAAACGTGCCATCAAAATAAGAATTATGCAAATTTAGATTTTAAATAAAATAATCGGTTGAGAATGTTCACTAGATTTTCTACGTTCCAAAACTTTTGCACAACAGTGTATATGAACTATATTTATTTAATATATTAAACGAATTTCTTCATGAGTCAATGAAGCTGGAGTTAGACATAATAAAGTACAATTATTTTACTACAATACTTCACTGAAAACATATTAGTTATGCAACTAATATTACAATTACACTATTACTAGGGTGGCTGTTTATATATCGGGAATAGCAAACAAAAAAAAATTTTATTATCGAAAATAGTTTTATTGCTTTTCAAAATATTCTTCTTGAAAATCAATGGTTTGCATTCGTTCAAACCAATCCGAAAAGCATTGCTCCCACTATGAAGGCGGTATCTTCAAAATATGAGTTATGAATGCCTCAACTGCCTCTTCCGGCGTAGAAAACCGTTGACAACGAAGTTTATTCTTCACATGTGGAAAGAAAAGAAATCACAGGGTCTAGATCAGGGCTGTACAGCGGATGGCTCGTCAATTCAATGTTTTGCTCGGTCAAATATTCAATTATTTTCGTTTTCGGTTTGTTTTCCTTATTTCTTCAAAAACTTTTGGCAAACAAATAGTTGTGTACCATTCGGAATTGACCGTTCTACAACTCTCTAAAGGCACGGTTGCAACGTGACCGGTTTTACCGAAAAAACAGACGACCATTTGTTTTGACATGCTTCGCGCGTGAACACCTTTTGTTGGTTTTGGCTCTTTTTGGAATACCTACACAGTCGACTGCTGTTTACTATCGGGCTCATACGTATAGATTCAAGATTCATCATCTGCAACGACTTTATAAATGTTCTTTGAAGCACCGCCATTGTATTTTTTTGTGCATTCCTTGGCACCAATCGACGCGAGTCCTTTTTTGAGCGGTTGTCAAATTATGTGGTACCCAACGTGAACATAGCTTCTTAGCGGCTAAATGTTCATGCAGGATCTTATGCACGCTGGTGTTACGAATACCTAGAGATGCCTCGATCCCACGGTATGTCACATGACGGTCTTGCATTATCAATTCAGACACTGCATTAATGTTTTCCGACACAACATTTTTGGGACGACCTTCACGAAATTTATCGTCCAAAGGACGCCGTCCAAGTTTGAATTCACTTCATCACCAGATAAGAAATTCAGCTCGTCGATGTATTCTTGTTGAGATAATTCACCCCGAATGTTATGAAAAATAATTGCACGACAATGTTCGCGAGTTAATTCCATTTTCTTCACTGATAATAAAACTATCAAGGTAAATATATATTGTCAAAAATGACAAACTTCACGATGCAATCATCAGATCATACTAACAGTGTTACCAGTTCCCGAAATATAACGGCTACCCTCGTAAATGGCTTTGAGAAACTGCTAATTTAGAAAAACGAGATAAATAGAGAAACGCATAGAAGCTAACGCAAAAAAAATATCAACAACTGTAATATAAATCCTAAATTAACTACATAAATACTTGAAGAATCGATATTAAGAAAATGAACTACTAAATAACTTAAATATATTTCAAGTAGTGCAGAAATATAAAAATCACGCACAAATAATTAGTCTTTCTCCGCCCATTCAATCTCTGTTTGCCGTAATAAATCACAATCTATATGCATAAATAAATAAAAGTTAGAAAATATTTATGCTTTACAAACGTTAGATAGCATTGTTATCCTTTCTATTTAATGATTGGTTCAAAAATAGACGTACCCAATACGCCTGTGTTCTGTGACGTATCAGTTCCACATCAACGTCATCAGTATCGTTGATTACATAAACATTTGTATTATTTATCACTTTGGACGCCGTCATTTCTCTTGTTTATGAAGTAAAGTAATACTCTTTGATATTGAACAATATTTGATTGAGGATTCGATCGTCAAACGACATCCGATCTTCCGACTTATTGAGTGTACCAATCCATTAATGCTATTGAAAATTATAAAACTAGCATATTGAGAGCTGTTCTGTCTCTGTTATGCCTGGTAAACTAATACGTACTTTCATAGATAACACATTCATTTATAATTCGTAAACTATTTTCGTTTACAGTCGATGACATTTTGCATCCGTGCAAATCACTCTTTAAAATATTTTCTCCAATCTTTCATTTCCATATGTGCGAACAACTTCGGCTCTCGTAACTTACCCTTTTCACGTGGAAAGGAAAAGAAATAATTAAGAACTATGTAAAAATTACATGGCAAATTATTATTTCAATGTTTTGGACATTCAAATATTCAATTGTTCGAGCAGCTGTGTGGGCCCAAGTTTTATTATGATGCAATGTGATTCTTCCTGTTGGCCACTTCGGAGATCTTAAGGTTAACAAACTCCAATATACCATTCTCTTCAATAGCACAACAGTCCTCCAGTGCTACAATGTAAATATGTTTATTAATTCTAAAAGAATGTGGCGATCATCTCTTCGTTTCGGCCTTTTTTCCCGAACTATTTTTGTTGGAGCTAATTTACTTTTGAAGAGCCAAACTGTCATAGCAGTACATCTTAGTTTCATCGTATGTAACGATGGTAACTTTGACAAAGAAATCTAATGTAGATTTGCACCAATCAGTCTTTTTTCTGAACTAGTTGAATTGTGGGAAATCCCCTAAAGAAGACTTACGTATCTTCAAATAAGTATTTGTAAAATATGTTGTTAATTGCCCTTGTGCTAATCTTTAAGACTTCTTGAATACTCCTTATAGGTGATTTTTATAATATATGAATTAGTGAAAAGTTATCTAGTTCGTTAAGACACTTGTACGACATACGGGAGACATGGGTTCGAATCCTACCAGGGAGCAGAAAATTTTTCAGAAAGGTTCTGCTCTCCGTTTTCACTCACATTGTAGAAAAAGCATAATTATATATGCAACTAAATCTGTTTCTATAGTGAGATCTTTTTTATTGGTAATTATGACATTTATATGCGAAAAATAATATCTGCCAAATGGCCTCCTCTTGCAGCTCCACAGACGTCCACTCTTTTATTAATATTTTCAATGACATTTTGTCGAGACTCTATCTCACCAATGACAAGAATAATTTCATCTTTCAAAGCAGGAATTCATTGTGGATTTGTTTTATAAACATGACTTTTCACATAACCCCAAAGAAAATAGTCTAACGGTGTCAAATCACATGATCTTAGTGGCCAATTAACATCATCGTTTCTTGAGATTACACGTCCAGGAAATTTTTCTCTCAATAAATCAATTGATTCGTGTGTAAAGTTAGGTGTAGCGCCATCCTGTTGAAACCACATAACCTCTAGATAAATATTCATTAATTCAGGCCACAAAAATTCGGTTATCATGCGACGATATCGATCATCATTGACAGTTACAGCTTCACCAGCATCATTTTCAAAGAAGTAAGGTCCAATTACACCACCTGACCATAATGCACACCAAACAGTAACTCGTTTAGGATGTATAGGTTTCTCATGAATAATTCGTGGATTTTCCTCACCCCAGATACGGCAGTTTTGTTTATTAACATAACCACCGAGTTCAAATTGTGCCTCATCGGAAAACATTATTTTTTGAGAAAACTCAGCTGGTTGGTCATTGATGAAATTGACAAATGAACGACGTTTTAAATGATCTAGTGGCATCTGTTCCTGTCTTATTTGAACCTTATATGCCTTCAGAGCTAAATCCTTGTGTAAAATACGCTATGTTGTTGATCCATTAAGTCCAAGTTGTTGTGAACGTCGTCTAATGGACATTTCAGGATCTTCAGCAACACTTTCACGAACCAAACCAATATTTTCTTGTGAACGACCACTACGACTGTATTTTTCACTTTTTTGATCTTCCACAAAAATTTAAATTGAAATTTTTTAATAATTCGACCAATAGCGCTTTCAGATAGACGGTTTTGTAAACCATAAAATTCACGTAGTTTTCTAAAAACTCTTTTCACAGAACGCTGATTTTCATAAAATAATTCAACAATTCGAACGCGTTGTTGTATCGTGTACGAAGCCATTTTTATAAATGTCATACATCGCACTTTTTAAATGCCCATATACCCAGACAAATTCAGTGCGCCATCTATATTTTATTTATTCTTGAAAAAAACCGCGCAATTTGAAATACCCTTTATTACAGGCGTATGTCTTCTAGTCCATAGCCGCCAGGGACGTAAAAACTTTCCAAACACGTGTTACTTATAATTTTTAAATTAGATTTGTTAAAATTAAATCTTTGCTTAATAGCCTATGTTAAATTGCAAAAATTTCATCAGGCGTTTCTATCTAATATTTTTAACCAATTTCAAAGGCAAAGTTCAAATCAGAAAATACCACTTTTCATATATTTTTCCACATCAAACGCTGAAAACTAAAACAAACACCTTTATTTATTGTGTATACACTATATTTGTCCGTGCGCGCACGTAAATATTACTAGACCCGTACATGAGCCGGCCATTTGTAATCAACTATATAAACTTAACACCAAATTTAATGCCACATTTTAAATTCACACCGCCAAATCAAAATAAACAGCGTTCTAAATACATGTAATAAATACCGCAATAAATTGATCCTCGTCCGAAGTTTCTTTGTGGAGTTTCTAATAAACCAGAACCGAATTTATAACATTCCATTGTTTACAATACGGAAATTCTTAATTAGGGAATTTTTATTTTTCGTGTTTGAAATAATTGTTAACCGTATTTACTGGTTTACTGTGCTAGAAAATTGACGATAATTGTAGAAAACGGTCTGACGGAATAGTGATTTCGAATTATTTTGTTTCCTTTGTGGAGGCTTCCAAAAGTTAATTAAGTAATAGAAAAATATATACGCGCTGTGTATGCTAATTCGTTCAATTTATTAAATAAGCAGAGGTTCGAAGAAAATTACAGACATAATTCTTATTTTTTAATGTAAAAACAGTATTATACGTAGTAAATATTTTAAATGATATATTTAGGGAACACGCTTTATTAATCATCGTAATAATTGGAGCATAAAAGAAAAATATTTATATTCGAGTTTTAAGAATATACCATCGTAGAATGAATCGGCAAATGTTAGGCTATGGCTAGAACTTAAAAACAAATTTAATTTTCGCTGAATGTGCACCTTTAGCCAATTATGATTGACAATAAAAAAATTTCCTTACAGACGTTGACCTGTCTGCGAATTCAATATATTCGCACTTTACTAACTGTACATAAAATGTCTAAAAAATAGTTTCAAAATCTCATTAATTTTGGCCAAGATGAAGTCCACTTGTATCAGTATCACATTACGAAATCTTGCAGTATCAACAAAATATTCTACGCAAATTAATTTCTGTACCAAAAACCTAATTTTGACCTAATTTTGAATGCGCAGCTTCATCATTATGCCAGGTGTATCGGAAAGTCATTACTGTTTTTTTTCATTAAAAAAAACTACATAATTTTCAAGAAAACTGAAGAATGTATTTATACAAACTATTGGCCATTTGATTCTGCTCATCTTGCAGGCAATTTATAGATGCCATCCCAAAAAAACTGTTTGTCCTTTGAACTAAATTGTTCATCGAGCCATTTTCTAATTCTTCGAAATTGGCGAAGTGCTGCTCTGCAACCGCGTGTCCTATTGATGCAAAAATGTGATGGTCTAACGTGGCAAGGTCTGGAGAGCAACGCCGATATTATGTCCCATTCAAGTGCTTTCAACGCTTCATTGACCGGTTTTATTATATGGGACGGCGCGTTATCGTGCTGTAATATCACTTTACAGTCTCTTCGGGGCCATTCTTGATGTTTTTGTATCAATGCGTGCTTCAAATTGATAATTTGTTATCGGTAGCGATTAGTATTAACTACTTCATCAGATTTCAACAGTTCGTAACATACCACGCTACTCTGGTCCCACTAATCGCAGAGCATTGTCTTGCGATCAAAACGATTTGGCCTTGAAGTCGATGGGCCGGCTTCGCTGGGTGATATCCATGATTTTTGTGCTTAGGGTTTTCGAAATAAATTCGTTTTTCACCACCCGCCACTATTCGACACAGAAATGATTTCCGATCATACTTTTCAAGCAGCATTTCATAGACGATTTTCCTTTTGCTTGCCATTCAATTGATGTGGCACCCATTTTCGCATCTTTTGAATTTTTCCCATTGCTCGTAATCGGTCGCTAATCGTTTCTTGGGCTACATTTAACACTTCTGCCAATTGTTTTTGAGTTTGGGTTGGATCTTCATTCAATAACTCCTGCAGTTTCGCATCTTCAAACTTTTTCGGTTTACCAGAACGTTCTTTGTCTTGCACACCGAAATCACCACTTTGAATTGTCGAAACCACGCCTCACATGTTTTTATAGTTGGTGGTCTACCAGCAAACGATGACTTTCAGCGGCTTTTTTCTTTTGATTAAATAAGAAAAGTAATGCTTGCCGCAAATACACTTTTTCAGGCACGAAACTCGACATTTTCAAAAAGGTATAAATCTATGACAGTGCTACTTTTGCAAAATACAACATGTATTGCTTTCAGCCAAAGGAATTCACCACCAATACGAATATTTGGCTAGACATGTTAAGTAAATCAATATCAGTTGGTGGTAAATTCAATTTCTTTGCAGTTTGGTCTGTATACTCTGTTCACAAAAGAGAAAATGTACAAAAAATACAAAAACTAGCTCCTTGGATTGGCTGGCTAAGTAAAGTCAGTACAAGCGATTTAAATTCATTTACTGTCTATGAAGGAACGTCATTGAAAATCTAATATAAAAAAAAATCTGAGATGCAGGAAAAAAGACAATTAAATTAGTAATTAATCCGTGCATTACGTATAATAAGATAGATTCATTTGTACTACTTTTATTTAACACTATGGTCGTACACATAACCTAATTTTGTTCTGTTCCTTAATTTGCTCGGTTAAAACCGGCTTTGTCACGTGGTCATCGTGTGACCAGTTCATTTGTTCGTAGAACGAATTATAGGTGTATTAGAGCCATATACCATACGGTGAGAAGGAAGCGATTACAAATTCCCACCCCGCGATTTCAATCTCGGCACTCGTACCTTCAGATTCAGATCTTAAAGCAGGGAAACGGGATCAATTCATCGCGTTATTCAAGTATTTACGTATTCATGTTCTTCAAGTATTTGGTACGTACAAAACACGTATCATTAAAATAAACATTTACTTTGAAGAATGTGCGACAACCTAATGAATACGTAACATATGACGGTCACTATAAATTCACGCCATCTACTGAGAAAATATATAAAGTCTTTCTATTAAAAATATTAGACCGGAAAAAGCATATTCGCAGTACTTACGCGTTAAAAAGAATTGCTCTTTTTAACGCTTAATTTTTACGTTCGTTATAAAACCCTATCCACAGTTGATGTTGGTAACGAACCTTGCCTTCAATGATAGATCTCGGAACATATTGCAAAAAAGTAACTATTGTGATAAATAGCTGTCATAATAAGTCAGCGCCATCTATTGAGAAAAAAACTAATTTCGTAACTCACTGTATTAAATCTATAGAACAATCTATTAAAAATATTGGACCGGAAAAATTATATCAACAGTAGATATTGGTAAAACTCACACGATAAAAAGAATGAATTATTGCTCTTTTTAACGCGTAACTTTTACGTTTGTTAAAAAACCCTATCCACAATTGATGTTGGTAACGAGCCCTTCAATGATGTAGGAACATATTGCAAAAAAGTGACTATTGTGACATATAACTGTCATAATAAGTCAGCGCCATCTATTGAGAAAACAACTAATTTCGTAACTCACTGTATTATTTCCATAGAATCATTCTATTAAAAATATTGTACCGGAAAAATTATATCCACGGTAGATATTGGTAAAATTTACGCGTTGAAAAGAATGAATTATTGCTCTTTGTAACGCGTAATTTTTACGTTTGTTAAAAAACCCTATCCACAGTTGATGTTGGTAACGAGCCCTTCAATGATAGATGTAGGAACATATTGCAAAAAAGTGACTATTGTGACATATAACTGTCATAATAAGTCAGCGCCATCTATTGAGAAAACAACTAATTTCGTAACTCACTGTATTATTTCCATAGAATCATTCTATTAAAAATATTGGACCGGAAAAATCATATCCACAGTAAATATTGGTAAAACTCACGCGTTAAAAAGAATGAACTATTGCTCTTTTTAACGCGTAGCTTTTACGTTTGTTAAAAAATCCTATCAACAGTTGATGTTGGTAACGAACCCTGCAATGATAGATCTAATAGATGTAGGAACATATTGCAAAAAAGTAACTATTATGACATATAATGTCATAATAAGTCAGCGCCATCTATTGAGAAAACAACTAATTTCGTAACTCACTGTAATATAGAACATTCTATTAAAAATATTGGACCGGAAAAATTATATCCACGGTAGATGTTGATAAAACTCACGCGTTAGAAAGAATGAATTAATGCTCTTTTTAACGCGTAACTTTTACGTTTGTTAAAAAATCCAATCCGCAGTTGATGTTGGTAACGAACCCTTCAATAATAGATCTAGGAACATATTGCAAAAAAGTAAGTATTGTGACAAATAGCTGTCATAATAAGTCAGCGCCATCTGTCGACAAAAAAAATTATTTCGTAACTCACTGTTTTATATCCATAGAATCATTCTATTAAAAATATTGGAACGGAAAAATTATATCCATAGTAAATGTTGGTAAAAAATTCTCAGCGGTAGATCTAGAAATATATTGCAAAAAAGTGATCACGGTTTTGGAATCACAACACCATGCTTTTGCATACAATATACGACAAAACTATTAATATTCCTAGCAATTTCTCTAATATTTTTGTAATACGCTTTTTATCGCATTGCTGTTGCATGAATTACGACGGTGATAAAACAAATATGTGGACATAGTAAATGCACCGAGACAACGTATAGTTCGACATTTTTCGTGTTTGTTTGAAATATTTCTTCAAACTTAAAACGTAGAAATTTCACTGCAACGTGAGTAACCATAACGGTGCTAATTAAATCATATAAATGTGTGTAATGTGCATTAAAAAAAACGTGGAAGATATGTTGTTACGTTGTAGAAAATAGTTATTTTACATTTGATTAAACTGCGAGTAATTAAACATGCCGAAGAATGCGAAAATCAGTTTGTATTTGAGGATGCTTAAAGTTTACGATCATAACATCGCATCAGGTTATAATAAAATAGCATCAAAATACAAGAACAGTAAAACAGTCAGAAATATTAAGAAAAAATTGAATCTTAGTTCGTCAAGAACGAGCGTTGAAAAAAGGATCAGGAGGAGTGTCATCTATAGTTCACTCATGAAGAAGAAGTAAGTGTTAAATATTAAATTGACAATAAAGGCATTTTTAACAGTTGTTTACTAAAATGTTCGATCATATTAAAATAACAGCTCTCAGTAATATTAAATTTTTTTTTAATTTAAATAAATTGTTACAAGTCGTCATAGACTAACCTACAATTTTGCTCTATAATCTTAAAAACTAGGTGCTCGTCCAAGAAGTCCCCAGTGGAACATCTCAGTTCATTTAGTTCAACGCTTTTGTTAACGCGTTATACACAAAGTCACTATGCTCTGCTTTTTCACTGTCACTACGCACTACACAGTTCCAATGGTTTGATCCTCTTAAGTCTTCTGTTCAAGTCGGTGTTATCTAGATGCTGCAATAATTCGGTATTTACATGGTTGTGAAGCCTTTTCTCGTACTTTTCTGCAAACCTCTTGATTTCTTCTCTACCAGTTGGTATTTTTAGATCTCTGTGAAGATGATCATTGCGATAATACCATGGAGTGTCCACAATACCTCGCAGTACCTTGTTTTAGAATACTTGAATTTTGTCTATATTGCTTTTGGCTGCACACCCCCAGACCTGGATTCCGTATGTCCAGAGAGGTTTTAAAACTTGATTGTATAGTAACAATTTATTATGCACAGAAAGCTGTGATTTCCGCCCGAGCAACCAGTACATTTTTTTATATTTGAGGTCGACTTCCCTCCTTTTCTTTTTTATATGTTCTTTCCATCGTAATCGGATATCCAAGTTCATTCCCAGGTATTTCGCTGTGTTGCTGTTTGGGATATTGGCATTGTTTATTGTTACCGGTATCTGTACATTCTTCTTATAAGCAAAGTCAATATGACTTGTTCTCATTGATACGAAGTCTCCACATTCTAGCCCATTCGTTTATTCTGTTACATGCTTCTTGCAGCATGGCTGTCGTATCGTCACTGTTACAGCCTACAGCGAGAATAGCAGTGTCATCCGCAAAGTTGGCAGTTGTTACGTCCCCTTCCTGCGAAATATCCCATGTGTACAATAGGTAAAGTATTGGTCCCAGCAGTAATATTAAAATGAAAACAATATGAGTTTTTAAATAAAGTAGATACAGTCAGTTACCAAAGTATTTGTACATCCAGTGAACGTTGAATATCATCAAATGCGAAACATCCGGCTATGACGAAACATATTTACTTCTATTTCACAACGATAAAAACTCAAAAAAACTTCTAATAACAATATGAAAACTGTTATTATTTCCAACTACAGAAGTATTTGCTAAAGCTGCTTTATAAAGTTTTATATATAATCCATTTTCAATAGATATATCACATCCTGCTTTATTAAGTTTCAAATATAATCCACTACCTAACAATCATCACTTTCTTCTCCTATATTAAATGAACGCTTCATGATAACTCGCAATACCGACTATGATTATATAACTCTACCTTTATATATTTTCATTCACACACGTAATTATCTTTTTGAACCTCCTCCTCAACCTAAGCCGATTATCAGGGAACTACTAAGTAACAGCGTCTCCTCTACAATTAAAGCTCGAAAGTAAACTAAAACAGTCAAAGAAACAAAACTACGGGTTGTTGCTTGGGAAGTCTCAAGGTCATGACATTCCAATTACAACCTCGCCCGATTCAACTGCGTCATGGAAGGAGCGCAGTCGCGTTATTTAATTGCCATTTATCGTATGCCAGTCAGCATTAACTGTAGAAATAAGCAAGCCATCTTTCTATTGCTTTTATTGCTAAATCAATTGGTTATTGTGCAAAAAATGTATTGCATTAAAGAAAAAATAAATAACTTGAGAAAGCCAATCGTCAGAATATCCAATACAACAGAATAAAATTTATATTTACAAGAATAAAAGAACAATAATTGTAATTTGGAGCTGGTATCATTAACCCTTTGCACTCCAGCCTAGTAACTCATGGAGGATACCAATAACTCCAGCACTATTTTAGTTACAAGTACATACCTGTGATGTAAAGAAAAATGGAGTCGTCGCAATAAAAGACAACATTTATTTCTTAGCTATTTTATTAAGAAACATTCTAACTAATATTATAAAAGAAAAACAAAATTTTAGGACTTAAAATTTCTTAAAGTGTGATATCTTTGGAAACAATCACCCATATGCATTCACGGTCTACCGGGGCAAGTATCACAATATTCCGAAGTTTCGCGTCTTTTTCCTTTTTCCTAGTCTATTAGAACACACAATACAATCTCTTTTCTTGCCTTTTCGCATTATGTCCAGTCTTGTTTCATGTGTTGAAGTGGAAGGCTTTGATCGATCTTCGCGGAAATCACATACGAGTTGATCGACTAATCTAATAAAGTACCAGGGCCACAAGTTACTGTACTTTACTTCCTGTTGAAAAGTTGATTTTTTGTAAGGGAGTGTCGCTTCCCGTAATATCACTCCATGCATAGCTGTCTATAGGCGGTGTATCTTCGTCCTCTGAATCAGATGCAATAATTGTAATTCTTCTTCTTTTTCTAACCACTATTACGTCACTATCTGTCCCTAAATGATCTTCTAATGATATTTCACTTAAATCGCCGCCATGCAATGCAAAATCGAGATCATCTTCCACATCACTTATTTCACAACTATTGTTAAAATTTTCGCCTTCCATCTTCACTACACAAAGGATTATAACGTTATAATTATAACGATAAGAAACCAAATAAAGCACTTATTATAATGTAAACATAATAAACATATCATAAACACTATAAGATAAACACAGACGATTTTGCTTACCTAAGTGTTAAGGGCGCTGAATCAGTAAAACAACCGTGTCGCCATAGTCGCGACAGTGGATTTATTGTTAGCATTTTAATGTCGCAAATACGGCCACAACGAAGTGCAAAGGGTTAATATACAATCTTCTTTGAGCTTTTGGCATGCAATTGTTGTAATAACATAAATTAACGGTTAGATTTAGAAGAGTGTAATATCAAAAAATTCTGCATTATATCGTTCTAGCCTATCTTGCTGAAAAAATTAGGAATCTTGAAATTTCCACTGATATTGGAAATTTCAAGATTCCCTTTTTAAAAAGAAATTACTTTCCAACTGGACAATTATTACATGTATACAAACTTATCTGTGATATTAACATTTGTTTACTTTATTTATCAGTATTCGTGATATTGAAATTAAAATATTGTATCAACATTTAGCTAACTGCAATCACAGTTTCTACTATCAGATGTTGCAAAGAAATTTGGAAAATTTTCACAACTGGTATGAAAATGAAAAGTTCTTCCATATCGTCCCGCGTTTATTATTCACTTGAATGTTTTGCTCACAGCGTAGATTGACCTTTTCAGTACCCTTTAACTCCGGTCCACGAATAGATCCACAAAAATATTCGAAACGGCGCTTCAATTTGAAATTTTTGTTATCGCCTATTTTTGACTCGTAAATAAAGTTGCCATTTCGCATTCGAAAATGCGAAATTTTAAGTTCTGTCCAGTTAAAGATGTACCCGCGTTATTAACAAGGAGCGTATCGTTCGGGAAAATCAGGAAAACACATACTCCAAACAAATATTCTTTTGAGATTCCGAGTCAATTTGTTTGAGTAATGTTCGAGCGGTTTACATTAGTCAGCATCAAAGATAAATTTTATTTATAATTGATTCGGGCTTTTGCAATATTTCTCGGACAGTTAAAAACTTCAAACAGGCAATGCTAGTAATTTACTGGTGGTATATTTTACCTTGAAATACAGAAAAAAATGTTATTTAACGTATTACCAGTATGACTATACAGGGAACGATCGGTATTAACATTATAATGGAACATATACCACATACTAAATAAAAATCATTTAATCACATGCAAACAGCGATAAATATTTTTCTCAAATTATACAAAATAAGTGAAAGTAGTGGCGCCATATCTTATATCTTTTTGTCGTGGACAGTGGCAACTTTTATTAATGTTGTACGAGGGTGGTCTGAAAAGTTTCCGACCTCAACGTGAAGATGGCAGCACTCATCAATAAAAGCTAGGGAATGCAGTTGTGTATCTATTGTCAGGTACTCACCAAAGTTTCAGCCATTTTTAAAGCGCAAGTTATTATTTGACAGTCGTTTGAGTGAGTCGATGTGAGTGTCGAGTATCGAGCTGTCATTAAATATTTGTTGTTGAAAGGCAATACCCCTATGCAAATCAAAGACGAGTTGGACTCTGTGTACGGGGAGTCTGCACCATCATTTACCACAGTGGAATTTTGGGCAACTGAATTTAGACGTGGCTGTAAGATCTTGGGAGACGATGAACGTCCAAAAACTGCAACTACTAACGATAACATCGCTAAAGTTCACCAATTGGTGCTAGACGACCGTCGAAATAAAGTGACAGCTACAGCTGTAAGAGAATTATGATACGTGTAATATTCGATATAGTCTAGTGAGCGTTTCTTATGTATAGCATAATTATGTCCAAAACATGTATTAGTGTTAAAATTATTAGAAAACGTGGGTTTGATGAGATTTAGAAAAGGTTTTCCTGATTTAAAATACGATGACAAAAATCTGTAAGAAGCACACAAAAAGTTTCTCCTTGTCTTTGAAGGCCCATTGACAAGAGCTGATTGTCGCTTGCTTTCTAGCCCGTAACTATAAATCCAACTTTCGTCACCTGTACTCGGAGAACAAACATTTTTTTCAAAAATTTCTGCATTACGTATACGATGTTTATAGCGGTTAAAATTAGAATTTTCAGTTAACAACATAATAATGATTTAAAATGAAATAATAATGGTTTTAATAATTATATATAAATATGTAATTAAGCGCTTAATTATATGTTTATATGGAATTATTGACATCAAAACTTTACATGCGCGGTATAACTATTAGATCTGCTCCGTAATGTAAATTATGATATATTAAACGACTTAAATCTGTGCTGCCTAGTGGCCTAAATTGGTAAGGCAACCGTCTAGCGAACGGCAGATACAGGTTCGAGTCCTGTTCTAACGCAGAAATTTAAAATTAATTTCTGTAATTATAATCAACGATGGACAGCATAGAATACTAATTTTTAATAATTGGGTGTATCAATATTAATATAAAAAAATCATTTTTAAAATCGCATGTCTTCTAAATATTGTTTTCAGAGGTTAGTATAGTTTTAGAAATTAAACAAACGCGAATTTAATTAACATTTTTTTCTGGTGCAATCAGAAAGTATAAAACATCTGGCGTATCTATAAGAAATTAAAAGAGTATAAAATTGATTTGTTGTCGTAAAAATTTCAAACAAGAGCATATTTATGTTTCAATAAACGTTACATTTATTTGAATCTTTAAATTTATTTACAATTAACGTCATCCCATTTTTCCACTATCGCTTAAAATAATCCAATATCTTCCACCTTAATTGTGAATTCATACGCTTCCCCATACTCCCTCGCTTAAAATTCTGCCTACGAAATCGCTACTTTATCCCATAACATTAATGCAAATAAGCACTTTTACAAAATTAACTTCATAATTTGTCATCTTAGCTTCTTTTCTGCATATTTTTAATTTGCAATTTTGTTGAATTACGAGTGATTCAATAAACTGAAAATATTTATGAATAATGCAGCATTACGTATTGTAAATGCTTTAAAACAATTACTAGGAATTTTAAAAGTGATTAAAAGTAGCATTTCATCAAATTAAAAAAGGATTAATTCATCAATTGGATTACGTTTGATAATTTCAACTGTTAGGCATCCACCGTGTTTATAGAGCTTGCCTTACAGTCAAAGCATGACATTGCATTTTACGGATTAAGTTTGCTCTCTGTATTTTCCTTCGTTCCGATAGTTTCATTTCTATTCGGAAGATGGGAGTATAATTTTTATTCGCCTGAATGGCATTAGGATTTAATTTAATACGAGGCGTGTTTTAATTTTTAATTTAATTACTTTCTGTGCGTCCAAATTCCACTCGATATATCTGTATCTATATATTTTTAATAATGCTTTAGTTTAGATCTATAATGTTTGACGAAAATAAAGGTTAGATTTTCAATAGTCAACATTTACCTACCAAAAGCTTCAAAAGTAGTTATAGTCTGTTTAGCAATTTAAAATGGTCGATATTTCGTTTAAACTGAACCGAAAGTATAGTAACAAGGGTTAAAAAAAAGACGTGCACACTTCGGGCAATAAGCAAAGACGTTTTGGAGTAAGCGATGGAAGTTTTCTGTTTCTGTAATGAGAATGTAGGAACAAAATTCGATATACGAGGCGTGTTTTTTAAGTAAGGGCCGTTTTGTTGTATACATTAATAGGTTGTGTGCACGCTGCAACGAGTGCTTGCATCCTGTCCCAGCATTCCTTGGGAACAACTGTGCTCAGTTGCAGCTGTGTAGGTAACTTGTTCGGTGGTCTGTTCTATGCTGCGTAGAGCGATTCAAAACAAAAGACGTGGCATGCGGACAGAGGGAATTTGGCTACTCCATGGCGCAATGCAAGGTCTCATACAGCAGCTCAGATCTGAGCTTAATTGGACTCTTTTGTTTGGGAAGATTAGGACCACCTCCTTTACAGAGCCGATCTTGCGCCGAGCGATTTCCATCTTTTCCGCTATCTCAAACATAATCTCGCCGGCAACCACTACAACGATGACGAAGACGTGAAAACGGCCGTGAATTCATGGTTATCGAAACAGGCGGCAAGTTTCTATGAACAGGATATTCAAAATCTAGTTGTAAGGTTTGACAAGTGTTTAAATAAACTTGGTAGCTATGTTGAAAAATAGAGAAGTGTACGTAGAATCCGAAAATAAATTTGATTTTCGAAAATTTTCTTTCGCTTGGTTTTTATTTTCAAACGACCCTTACTTAAAAAGCACGCCTCGTAACTACATTTTAGATGAACACTTTTTTAAACTTTAGATTTTAAAAATGGCATTTGAAACATTCCTTCATTTCGTTTATATTAATCAATTTAGGTTATTATAACGTCTTTCCATAAAGCCAAACATAAACAGTGCGTGTTTGGCTTACTGCGGTGTAGGTCTAGTACGGACTTTGCCTTTGTGCGAATTTTGCCGTGGTTCCAAGTGTGACACTGTGATTATCTGCTGATGATGACAACTTAGTTGTCGAAACACATATACAGAATACGAAAATTGGAAAGAGGTTATATTAACCTTAATTGATTAATTTAATCAACCACAGTCTCCATTAAAATTTACCATTTATTTATAAAATAAATATTTTCTCTCTTATATTTTAAATCAGCCGGAGTTGCCAAATGCATATGAACGTATAAGTATATGTGTATGTGTGTGTGATGTTGGTTACACGGTTTCTCCGAGTAAGTTCTTCGTCCTAATGGACGAATTTCTTATAGAACGATAGGTGAAAGTGTAAAAATTACTTTTTTTAGAACTACTCGTGACGATAGGTGACCGAGTAAAAATTACTCCGGTCAATTATCGTCATGAGGAATTCTACAAGATAGTTGCGATATTATTGAAACGTCAACACACACACAGTCCATGAGGACGAAGAACTCGCGCGAAGAAGCCGAGAAACCAACATCACCTGCATGAAACACCCTCAAGGGTTAACTAAAACAGTTAAACCCTGAGAATGTATCACGCAAATGCAGACGAAATGTCGACAGCAGAAATACAGAGGATGCGCTCTAAACCTGGAAACCTAAATGAAGTAACCATAGACAACGACCGGAAGTTTACAAGCCAGATCAACTTTTTACATTGTATAATTATTTTTAATAAAAAATCATAAACGAATTTGAATCTGCAATAAAAACAAACAAATCAAGTGACAATATTATACTTTTAATGAGTGTCCTGGTAATTTTCTTTCGTATTGCACTGTATATCATATCGAGTAATTGTAAACAAGAAAAAGAACAGAACAAATGGTTATACTCGGAGTATTACAATTACGTTCGATTATTTATTACCCAATCAAATATTTTAATTATTATCAACAGTGGTGAAAACACGTTTCTGCAATAATGATCAAATTTACGACACCCTTGCATACACTTAATTCCAACTAATGGTAATTAACCTTACAGAACGATAGGTAGATAGTCTTGTGAATGTTTTTTTTTATTTTGTCATTAAAATTGTCATTCTTCATACTGTATTTAGAATGTAGGTCAGGAATGTCAAGCACCTACCTCAATGCATGTGTATTCACGTTCGCACATTCCAATTTTTTTTTCTCTTCGCGTGTGTAAAAAAATGTGTTCGTCCAATGTTCTAAAACATTGACGTTTGTCGTAAATGAAATAATCTCTTATTTTGTGTGCATCATGGGAGATTTTTTGCGTCTTTGATCTTCCTTATTCGACGACTTACGTTAGTTAGTGTAGATATAATATATTCATCTATTTGTCAATGTCTACGACAGTTAGTAAACTTAATGTTACTAACATTATACACAGTCTGTCGCAGAAAAAAACAAACTTTTTTAAAGTAAAAAACAAAAACTTACTATTTTGGTAAAATTCAATTATTTTATTCAAAGTAGTCGCCTTCGGCTTTTAAGTTCATCTTTAGAGATGTCCTTCAAGATCGCTGTCGACGCCTTTTTAATGGCTTCGACGTCGGCATAACGCCGTCCTTTCATCGGCAAATGTTTGTAGAATAAATAGAAAACACGGGGGGCCAAATCCGATGAATGGTTGATGGTTAAAATGCCATTTGTAGTTAGAAAATCAGTGATAAACATCGAGCGATGAGATGGTGCACTATCATGTAACAAACGCCAGCTATCATTTTCACAATATTAAGGGCGCCCACAGCGAATACGCGCCAAAATACCGTTCATAACACCAAGATAATATATAGCATTGACTGTTTGACTAGTTGGTACAAACTCTTTGTGCACTATGCTTTTAGAATCATAAAAACAAATCAACATTGTCTTCACTTTTGACTTCTCCAAACGGCTTTTTTCGGTCTTCCTTCGCTTGGATGCTTCCATTCAGAGCTTTGACACTAGGTCTCTGAATCATATTCAAAACACCACGTCTCATCGCCAGTTACAATAGAATACCTGAAGTTTTCGTTCTTTTTTGAGTCTCTATAGTCTGTACAATGTTGAATTCGGAGTAGTTTTTGATGATCAGTAACTTGTGTGGTACAAACCTTGCACAAATCTTATTCAGTCCCAAATGCGGTGTTAAAATGCGATGAATTCAAGCTTTGGAAATATTTAATTTCATTCTCACGTATCGCAATAGGGATTCGACTCATTTCTGATAAATTCACGCACAGGTTCGATGTTACTTTTCATAGGTAAAAATTGGCGTTTTCGAAAATTTATCATTACATCGTCTGTCGCAGAGAAAAAGATTTAATTTGAAATTGTGTTTTCCCTTTGTCCAGCAAAATATATACAATCTGTCGCGGAGAGAACCGACTTATTTTGAAATAGTAATTCTTAGTGGCGCCATCTATTAAAAAAAATTTACGTCGGTAAGGTAGATCTTTCACCAGTGTTATGTCAAAATATCATAACATTTGCATCATTAGAAGCAGAGAAATTGCACATAAAGTAACAGTGCGTATTTGGCGTTCACGCATATTTTTCTAATAAATGCCGCCACTAAGAATTATTATTTTAAAAAAGTTCGGTTTTCTCTGCGAAAGACTGTATTTACAGGCCATAAATTGTGTGTTTATAATGAATTTCAAATGTATTTAAAATACATTATATTATCTATTTTCGTAAAGCTCTCCTAAAGTGTATATACCATAAAAATCAATAACAATACATGTATTTATCTGTTGGAGGTGTAACCTGTTAAATAACGAAATTAGAAACCGTATTGTTATCTTCAGTAAGAATAGAAAGAGGCACTGAACATATAAAAGTTGTAAACTCTTCATGGACAAGCCGTTTAGGAACATAACTTAGAAATCTGTTTCTATTCCTTTCAAGTCACTGTCAATTTACTCCAATACGTTTTCTTCGCTTGCAAATCTCTTTCTCACGTCAACATAAATAATAGTACTTCGTTATTATTCCAGCATCTCTTCTACACTTTGGAAATAAAAATATCTTCGCGGTATATGCATACAATTTATTTTGTGGAGTTGGCGAAAGGATGCAGACACTTAAAAACTATAATTTGGAATACACTTACATTACTTCAACAGTCGACCAATTTTTCTTGATATCATTCTGTTCGCTTCAATTTTTGCTTGGATTTATTGCAAAACAAACATATTGTCAAGATGGTCTAATTTGAATTGGACAATAAGAATAAGAAAAATACTTTCATATCCAATAGCAGTCAAATTACTAATTACAGAATAATGTATACTTGCAACAAAAAAATATATATAACGATCGATGTGAAAGAAATAAAATTATACAAAAATTATATAAAAAATATAACAAAACCAATATTAAAAAGGAATTAGTACATATCAATACTACAAACTAAACGGCATTCACTGAAACATAACAAAATAATAAAAATCATTAACTTAAATTCTGATATCCAAAATTTTTTTAGCGAGTCTAGTGATGTAGTAAACAAATCGATATCATTGCAGTATTTATTAACATTTCTACACATAAAAGCGTAGTTATTCAAAACTACTCCAAAAAAAGACAATCGGCTTGGTTTTATCAAAGTCTTATACACTGCTGTTGGCTTGGTGAGTGTTATTATGGAAACGATATATTATGTATCTATATGTATATAATACAAAGAAGTCGGAGAGAGATTTATACGTTCATCTCGTGAATAGAATTAAAAGCACTTACATAACACCATACTAACGTAGTTATTTTCTTTCTAAATTCTATAAATCAAGTAGAAAACTAGTTTACGTGAATACAACACTTTGTAATTTTCAAATATTTATTTTTCGCCTCCACACGTGTATGAACATAAATGCGCAGACGATCATTTTCTTTCGGAATTTTCTAAACCAACCAGAAAATAATATAGAATGAGCTCTTGTTAATAGAAAAGCATTTGTTCCTTATCTTGAAATTCTCATAACTTACTCCAGTGCATACTTTTATGAAAAAATTAGAATTTCAATATACTTGTCTGGCAATATTTATATTCTAACGTCCATCATTTTATGGTTGTCACTGATGGAGGATGATCCACGTAAATAAAGTACAGTTCAGTTTTAGTTTCATCGTTTATTTTGTTTTTTAAAAACAAGATCTTTTATCACTGATCAATACTTCCACGTTTTAAAATACGCTAAAAAATGTTCGCTTTTTACTCAAATTACAAACGCCCTTGTAATCGGAATTACCGCAATTCTGGTTAATCCTTCAAAAATTAAAAAATTGAAAAACCAGTCAGATTTTTTATTAGTTCTGCCCTCTTTCGACAACCTCACTTAATTACTGATCCGCCCTCGTATATTCTTTTGCATCTTATATGCAAGCTCCAATTCAAAAATAAATTTAGGTTAAAATGGAAACTTATCGGTACGTCCACGTATATCTTCATCTGAACAAAAATGAAGTAAACTTGAGTTGCTTTGAATAGAATAGTCGATTTTAATCGAACGAAGGTAACTTGTATCCTATATATGTAAGTACCAGTAATATTTTAAACTTTGCTATCGATTCTTCCTGTTTAACCTTGCAGTTGCGGTAAATGGAAAAATACCACTACGTCCGTTATATTAAAAATAACATTTTTTTATATTGAAATTCGATCTGCACAAATTACTTACTCAAAAATGTATTTATTATATTTTTGGCATTTAAGCGCTGTTAAACTACTTATATTTAGGAAATGATATAACCTTTCAAATAATAAATGTCAAAATAAAATATCTATTTCAGATAGATTTATTTTAAGAATCTTTTATCCAATAGAAATTATTTTTCGAACATAAATATATGTTTGCATACTTCTCCGACCTTTATCGGCAATTCATATTTAAAAATTAAAATTATTTCCCCGTTTTCGTTTCTGAAATATATTTTTTTTTATAAAGACTGCACAAATGCGATAAATTATTCAGTTACTGCTCGAGGAACGTCAATAAATGTACGTAAACGTACTGCAAGTCCCGTCAACTTGCTTTTCCCATGAAAAATTTATCTTTCGTGCATTTTTTCTCACATGCACATGAATTCCATTATATAAAATAGGATAATCGCATTTTAAAATTCAAGTCAGCAGTGGTTCGGAATTTAACACGCTTTCGAAATTGCTTCTTTTTTGTTTTAAAATGTAATTTTCTTGTAATTAGCATGTCAATAGAGTAAAGAAATTTAAAAGAGGTAGTCTGACGCAATTAGAATAGAAATAAGTGAATAACTACAATGTATTTTGCAGGAAATTATATTTTAATATAAGTGCAGGATATACAGCACTGGATATATTTATTAATACTTTAAATAAAACTGTAATATTGCTTGGAATAATATATTGTTTTGCTTGAGTTTGATTGTAAGTGCAATAGAAAATTATAGGCAATATTTTTTAGTATTTCTAAGCAATAAATACCGCCGCGTATTTACTAAAATGAGAGAAAAGATTATATAAATCCGTAAGAAAAGGTGCAAGTTGAATATATACGAGGTACAGTTAGAAAAAGTTGGGAATCTGGCAGGGCCAATTGATTTGATGAGTGACGCATTCAGTGCAACATATTCTTTCTTTTTCTTCACATGTTCCAGAAATTTTTAACCCCAAAACAAATCATTCAAATCTCGTGAATTTTTTTTTGCTTGCATTACATTAGGTATTTCCAAATACTTTGTTTGAGAATTCAAATACTATATTAAAAGTTTAATATCAATTTGCTAGTGACCACCCATATGTGTGCTAAAAGTGTAAATTTGGCAACCACAGAACAGAATTTATCCTTCAATGAACTTACAAGGAATTTTTTTTAAAAATTATGCTGTAATGAATTTTTTTTTTATTTGCTTCCATAACGACGCTCTTAAAGCATCTAAAATGGTGCGTTTGTAAATTATGAACGTACTATTTTAGCTTAGTTTAAGTTTTAGTTTTTCAAGAGGTTTTCAAGAGTGGCCAATTGAAATTTCATATCAAATCCAAAAAAATTTAATAATGCACTCGTAGTGCGAATTAAGATCTCTGTCGGTCGGTATTCGCTGGATGAGAAAGGGCAACGATGAAAAACTTTTCTGAACAGCAGACCATTGAATTCGAACCCAACGCCCTGGCGTAATAAATCAATGACTTACCCACTACTGAGCTACGAGGGAGCGTTTTTATATTCGCGGAATGGGGGACAAGGGTTGGAAATAAAAAAACCAAATTATTTTTCTTTTTCAATATATTCACCTGCAAGACGGATACACTTTTCACATCTTTCAATTAATTTATTTATACCCTCATAAAAAAATGATTTCTCTTTATCTGCAAAATACGCCGAAACTGCCTCCTTGACTTCATCATCGGCAGTAAATTTTTTACCCCGCAGCTCTTTTTTCATTTTCGGAAACAGGTAATAATCACTCGGGGCCAGGTCTGGGCTGTAGGGTGGGTGATTCACAATTTCGAAGCCCACCTTATGCAGGGCAGCTAACGCAACGCGGCTCTTGTGGACGGGCGCGTTGTCGTGCAAAAGCAGAACACCTTTTGTCAATTTTCCCCGTCTTTTCTCTTTACTGGCTTCTTTTAGTCGCTCTAATATTGAAGCGTAATATTCTCCGGTTATAGAAACACCTTTATCTTTATAATCAATCAACAATATTCCTTCCGAGTCCCAAAATACCGTTGCCATGAGTTTCCCAGCTGATTGTGACACTTTAAATTTCTTGGGAGGTGCTGTGCCCTTTTTATGCCACTGCATGGAGTCTTGTTTGGACTCAGGTTCATAATGATGAACCCAAGTTTCGTCTCCAGTAACAATTCCACTCAATACACCATCCTTGTCTTCATTACAGAGGTCCAAAAATGCACGCGAACACTCTACGCGCTGTTGTTTTTGCGGCGGCGTGAGCATTCTCGGCACACATCTTGCGCTGACCTTAGACATGCCGAGATGATCGTATAGGATTTTAAAAATTGTTGTATCGGATACTCCAACCATTTCTGCGAGTTGTTTCTTCTTTAGTCGAGCATCTTCGAGTACAATTTGTTCAACGTTTTGGATAAGTGCTGGCGTGGTCACCTCAATGCTCCTGCCCGGCCTCGGGTCGTCTTCAAGGGATTCCCTTCCTTGTTTAAATAAACTATGCCACTTGTATACCATGGTTTTTCCTGGACAAGAGTCGCTGTAAACCAATGACATCTCATTCATTATGGTCGCGACTGATTTTCCTTGCCTGGTAAGAAACTTTATAACGGCACGATATTCGATTTTTTCCATATTTCACTTTTCACTCCTGATTATGTTACTTGGTTGACGATAGCTCAAAGACTAACTGTCTAATAACCATGAAACTTCGTATTTATACTAATCATGAGTTGCTGCACAGGCCACGCCCCCAATGCGCCTACTCACCCCTCTACAACCCGCTCATTCCGCGAATATAAAAACGCTCCCTCGTACATTAACTATAATTTTACGACATAACCAATACATTTTTGAAACATTGTGGGGGAATTCCCAAAATTATATCCAGGACAGTAGTGCCTACCTGCTGTATAAAGTATGAGCAATATGTTTTCCAAGTAATTCCAGAATTTAATTTCCTTGTTTATAAATTAAAGAAATTTATTAAAATGTTGAAGTTTTGATGGAATACTGCAATATCCAGCCAAAACTTGCAAAAATAGATTTAATAATAAACTCTCAACGTTCATTTTAGCGTTTTATATGTATATATTAAGTATATGTAAATATTATTTGCTTATTTTTACGTCTTTATTAGTCTGATTGGCGCATAATACTAGACGAAAACAAAATTTGATGTTTAAGGAACTTAATTTTGTATATTTTGAAGAAGATCGAGTAAGATGACTTTTATTTCCCACTTTCAGTTTATTTTTTTAAATTGTATATACAAAATGAATCTTTTAACAAATCTTGTAAAAAATAAAAAGTCTAAAATATTAGGAGAAATTTTCCTATTATATGTATGTACTCACTGGAATAAAACAGTAGATAGCTTTTAAAGGCTTTATTGTGTTTCGAAGTATTCTCCACGAAGATTATTGCACTTTTGCATGCGCCCGAAACAACTCTGGAAGCAGTCGTTCCACTCGTTTGTTGGTACAATCAAAATTGCGTTTTTAATCCCATCAACTGCTCCTTCTGACGACTGGAACCTCTGACCACGTAGTCCGTTCTTGATTTTCGGAAAGGTAAAGAAATCGTAAGGACTTAAAAATTCAATTGTCTTGTGTGCTGTGTGCGAACTTGCATTGTCTTGATGGAGGATAGACGATTCGTTGTTCTGAGTTGGTTTTTAGAAGCTCGCGATGACTTGTCGCAAACAAATGGTTGTATATCAATCGGGAATAGCAGTTCATGATCTTGTAGACATGACCTGCTTTCGAGACAAATATCGCGACCATCTTTTCAAACGGACGACTGGCGGATTGTCTTTTAAGTTTTGCAATAGATAGCTTTTAAAGACTTCATTGTTTTTGTTGCGTTAAAAATTCAATTGTTTTGTGTGCTGTATTAGAATTTGCATTGCCTTGGTGGAGGATGATTCGTCGTTCGGGATTGGTTTTTCGAAGATCAGTGATGTCTAGCGGCAAACAAATTGTTGTATACCAATTGTCAGTAACAGTTCTATAATCTTGTAGAGGAATTGTTGCTACATGACCTGCTTTCGAGACAAATATCGCGACCATCTTTTCGAACAGACGACTGGCGTTTATTTTCTAGCTCCTATGAGTAAATCCAAGATTCATCACCACTGACAATGTTGTACACGTTTTCTGACACCAATTCATCTTAGCTGCTTTCTGTTCTTCGGTCAACAAATGCGGTATCCAGCAGGAAACTATTTTTTTACGCACAATTCTTTATGCAAAATTTTTTGAATTGAGGTCTTTGAAATCCCCAATAATGCTTCAATCTGGCGATATGTCACATATCGATCTTCGTTGATGATCTTGCGCACAGCATCGACGTTTTCCTTAGTAATTGCCGTTGTTTGTGAACCTGTTCTTGGATCGCCGCTAGGACTAATCCGTCCACATTTGAATTCTCCATACCAACGATAAATTGTTGGTTGATATGGTGCTTCTTTGCCGAAACCAGAAACCAATTCGGCGACAATATATAATTTTTATAGCACTGCATTATTTTGTCTGAGTCACTGCATGTCTTATTTCAAGCAAAGGTTTGGATACTATAAACCATGGCATTTTGATTTCCAAGTTGACATCTTTTGGCTTTGCTCCGAATATTACTAATTTGTTTTTTTCCTATCTGCAAAATTGTTCCGGTTATGTTCATTATATTGGGTTCTCATCTAATCTCTTCGATATTTCCTCTGGAATCCCACAGGGTTCCCCTCTTGGGACCCCTTTTGTGCAATATCTATGTTAGCAAACTCTTGGAACGTCTTCACTACAGAGCGTTGGCTTATGCCGCCGATCTAAAAAATCTTTAGCAGTATTAATTCACCTGAGGATAAGGATAGAACTAAGCTTCAAACAGATCTGTGCATTATTGGCGAATGGTGTACCCATAATCAAATTCAGCTAAACATCAACAAATGTGCTGTTCTCCTTTTTTTTTAGCAGAAGTGACACTTCGTTTCACTATGACTACAATGTTCGTCAATCTACTATATCTAGAGTATATAACTTCAAAGATCTTGGAGTTTTGTTAGACTCGCACCTTAGCTTTTTTAAGCATATATAAGTGACATAACTACATCAGCTTCCAGAAGTCTAGGGTTCCTTATTCGGTCCTGCAAGGATTTTTGTAACCTGCACACTTTGAAGATTCTTTACTGTTCTCTTGTCCGGTCCGAAATGGAATACGCTTCAACAGTATGGTAACCGCATTATCATTACTAACAGTTTATCCTGAAACGTGTTCAGAAAAGATTTATGAAATATTTATCTTATAGGATTGATGGACATTATCCTGCCTTTGGTACGACATATAAAGGTTTACTTGTTCGATATAACTTCGAATCCATTTGTATATGCAGAGAGAAAGCTAGTGGTGGTTTTCTTTTTAAATTAATTAATAATTTGATTGATTCTACCGAGCTGTTGTCCCAAATTGATTTCCTCGTATCTAGGTTTGATATTAAATCGCCGGAAACTTCTTCAATACCAGGGGCTAGAACCAATGTCTTTTACAAGGCTCCACTGGTTCATATGTGCAGAAATGTCAATGAATTATACTTGGATCTCTTTCTGATACAGCATTAATCAACATTATCATGCCTTTGGTACGGCATATGATGGTCTACTTGCTAGACATAATTTCGAATCCCTTTGTATACGCAGCGAGCAAGCTAGTGGTGGTTTTCTTTTTAAATTAATTAATAGTTTTATTGCTTCTACTGAGCTGTTGTCCCAAATTGATTTCCTCGTACCTATGTTTCATATTAGATCGTCGGCAACTTTTTCAGTACCTAGGGCAAGAACCAATGTTTTTTTTACAAGGCTCCACTGGTGCATATGTGCAGAAATGCCAATGAATTATACTTGGATCTCTTTCTGATACAGCATTAATCAACAAAGACCCTTTTGTTTGGCTGGGTGCTTTTTTCTTCTTTTTTTGTATTAAATTAACTACACTTATTATTATTCTTAATTTTAGTAATATCTCCTGTAATTGGATTGTTATCTTTTGGGCACTAAAGATTATTATTATTATTTTATGCATTTTCGTGAACGTGTATGTATGTATGTATATTTTTTCTATTCGCCCTGTAACAGTATATCGTTTGATAATAAAGGTTATTAATTATTATTATTAATAAAGACGCTTGTGCGAGACCTTGATTTGACAAATAGTACGGATCGCGTAGATTTTCGCGGAGTTTCCACCACAACCGCGACGACAACGAGTCTCAATCTGTCGCTGATTGCCCGTACGAGAGCACCAGTACTCCGGTTCCAGCGTAACGTCGTGCAGACAGCGAGCTCTCTGCTTATGTTTTCGGCACAGTTTAATCGGCAATCGCGACGACCGTTGTTGTTGTTACCGCCCGGTGTATGTTAGTGTTTTCGCATTTTGTTTCTTTTTTCAGTTGCGGACGGCGGCATCTCGGCGTTCGGTTTATTTCTCTTCTCGAGCCGTTACCGTTCTTCCTCCGCGGCGCGCGTAAATAAAACGTCTCCCGACGCGAGTCCCAGACGCAGCGCGCTTCTTACCCCAAATAATATGACTGTTCATTGTTTACGGCGATGTGAATTTACGAAATGCGAATTTTACCGCGATTCGATATAGAAATTGACGAGACACGATAGAACTTAAATTAGTTTCGGTGAAAAGTACGATTTGTCGCAAGGGTTGAGAAGAAGCAGTGATGAAGTGTAAAGATGTTGAGCAAGTATGACGATGTCTTCTTCGCATAGGCGAAAATCTCTGACGTTTGAAAGTGAAAGGGTGTGTCGTGTAGAACGCAGGGGTAGTTTGACTTTACCTGCGGTAACTATTCAAAAGATTGACACGCCCGAGAAACGGAGAGGCAGCCTAATAGCGAGGTAATAGAAGCAGCAAAATAAGAAATGTTATATTCACTAGATTCACTTCGGTTTTTCCAATACGCGTTCTTTTCATTAAAACGTTAAGAACAAATGAAAAATAATTAGAGGATTCTTTTATTTTTAATACGTTTGAGCTTTTTTCCTCCATTTATTTAATAAAACACTTAATTCAATATTAACAAAGTTTCTGGCGATTTTCCCCTCTTTTTCAAATTATTTTATTTAATTATTATTTTTGGTTGAAGAAAGGGTCTTTTTGATAGGTTAATCGTTTTATGCTAACTATAAATTTTGTTCTTTTATGTTGAGCTTTTTTTTCATCGACTATTACGAGTAATAAAGCACTTAATTCATATTTAACGATGATTCTGGCGATATTTTCCCCTCTTCTTCTAATTATTGTAATTGGTTGAAGGAAGGATCTCTTTGATATATTGATCGTTTTATGCTAACTATAAATTGTATTCTTTTATATTTGGGCCTTTTTTATCGGCTGCTAGAGGTAATAAAACACGTAATTCATTTTTAACGATGTTTCTGGCGAATTTTTGCCCTCTTTATCTAATTATTTTACTTAATTATTATTATTATTAGTTGAAGAAAGGATCTTTTCGCTATATCGTTCATTTTATGCTAACTACAAATTGTATTCTTCTATATTTGGGCCTTTTTTATCGACTGTTAGAGGTAATAAAACACCTAATTCATATCTAACGATGTTGCTGGCGATATTTTCTCTTCTTCTTCAAATTATTTTATTTAGTTATTGTAATTGGTTGCAGAAAGAAAACAGAATCGATATCTAAATATAATTAACTTGAAAAAGAGGGACAAAATCTCCAAAACGTCGTTAAATGTGAATTAAGTTAGGTGGTAATTTTGATGGAGCCTGTAGTTGATTAACTTAATCACTGAAGGTTGATATGTAACCCCTTTCAACATTAATTTTCGTATTGTCTATCGACAACTAAGCTGTCATCACCAGCAGATAACTAATCACAGTGTCCCACCGGGAAAACTACGGCAAAAATACGCACGAAACAAATTTCATACACGACTTGTACGGTTGAAAGCCAAAACGCACAGTGCGTTTTGACTTTGGTGTTATGTGAATTTTAAGGACTTTATTAATAGTTTCTATGTTTTATATCCTCAATACGTGAAGGTAAAAAAAGAACGTAAATATGTGCTAAATACAGCTATTGTAACATAGACGTAGTTTGGAATTTTTACTTTAATCTGAATATCTCAATCACCTGTTGTAAATAATAGACAAATAGAGTTGTGGCTATTAACAGCTGCTGTAGGTAAATATTGCCTACCATTTACTCCTGTAATAATTATAAAGGTAAATAAGGCCTTCACTAAATATATATTCAATAAATTTATATATAACTCCGTTCCACATTAAGTTTGTTTAGATATTTGTTCAAAGTAATAATAAGTACCTGTATATAGTAAATTGTATATTGAAAGTATTTTATCAGCTCATATGGTCGGTGGGAAATAGTTTTTTTTTTAGAATATCCCAAAAAAAACCAATCAATAACTCAATATAAATAATAGATGCAACGAATTTAGTACGATTTTTAAATTGTTTAACAGATTCCGATTTTATTCATTCTACGGCGCTTTTTCTTAAAAACTGCATTGGATATTATGTCTAACAGTGGAACGAAGAGATTTAACTTTAGATCAAATGAATCAGGCAATAGGGCCTTATTTAAGGCGACACGCGATAAGTCGAAGTAGTTGAGGAGATAGATCTTTTCCAGTGTCATTACTGATGGCACTTTGGGAAACATCAATACAGACGTCTACACATTACACACCTGGCACGTTCATTCCAGTCGATGAGCAAATCATGGCTGAGAATCGACGCGCATTGCAATATTTGCAATATTATTTTAGTCAGGTAGGAAAGGTAAAGAAATCGTTGGGAGGATGGTCCAACAATTCGACGTTTTGTTGCGTTAAAAATTCAATTGGCTTGGGTACCGTATGTGAACTTGCATTGTGTTGGTCGAGGATGATTCGTCGTTCGGGTTTGGTTTTTTGAAGCTCGCGATTACCTGTGGCACACAAATGGTTGTATACCAATCGGTAGTAACAGTTCTTTGATCTTGTAGAGGAATTGTTGCTACATCACCTGCTTTCGAGACAAATGTTGGGACCATCTTTTTGGGAGACACCTCGGGAACGGATGACTTTTGTCGGCTTTTCTTCATCTTGGAACATCCAAACAGACGACCGGCGTTTATTTTCTAGCTCGTATGAGTAAATTCAAGAATCACCGCCACCGACAATGTTGTACACGTTTTTACAGTTTCCTGTGCTGAGACGATCTAGATTTTTTTGATGCCATTTCACCCTAGCTGCTTTCTGTTCTTCGATCAACAGATGCGGTATCCAACGAGAAACAAATTTTTACACTTAATTCTTCATGCAAAATTTTTTGAATTGAGATCTGAAATCCCTAATAGTGCTTCAATCTGGTTATTTGTCACATGTTGATCTTCGTTGATGACCTTGAGCATCGACGTTTTCCTGAGTGACTGCCGTTTCTGGCGAACATGCTCTTGGATCGTCGCTAAGACTAATCCGTCCACGTTTGACTTCTCTATACCAATGAAAAATTGTTGACTGATGTGGTGCTTGATTTCTGAAAATAGAAACCAACTCAACGAGGTATATTTGTTGGGATAATTTCCTTCGAAAATTGTAAAAAACTATTCCGCGAAAATGTTCTCCGTTTAATTCCATTTTTCAACTAACTTGCCAACTTTGACAGTTCGTTGTGACTAAAACACGGCACGTATCGCACTGAAACTTTGGATTTAGGTTAACTAAAGATGAAGGTTAATTTTTAATACTGTCATTTGATTAGTGGCGCCCTCTATGTCCCACTAAACGAAACTTGAAAGACATCCCACGTAGCCAGACTCGTAGCATGTTTTCTTTTTATTCTAAGCTACCCAAGTTAAAACAAGTATTTATTTAAGTAAGTATAAATTGTGATTATTATTTTATACAACTACTACATACAACAAAATATTGAAAACACAAACAACACTTTAAAATACAATCATAATAAAATAAATAATAATAAAAATAAAAATAACAATACATTTTTTTCTTTTTTAATTTATTATATATATATATATATATATATATATATATATATATAAAGGGTGTTTCAAATTTCGCGGTTTTTTTAAAGAATAAATAAAACACATAATTTGCATTCACTTTCAAAAACTTTATTACTAATTGAAGTATCAGTTATGATATTTATATGCGAAAAATAATGTCTGCTAAATGGCCTCCTCTTGCAGCTCCGCAGACGTTCACTCTTTTGTGAAATCATTCAATGACATTTTGACATAATTAAGGCTCTATCTCATCAATGACACGAATAATTTCATCTTTCAAGGCAGGAATTGATTGTGGATTGTTTTTATAAACCTGACTTTTCACGTAACCCCAAAGAAAATAGTCTAACGGTGTCAAATCACATGATCTTAGTAACCAATTAACATCACCGTTTCTTGAGAATACACGTCCATGAAATTTTTCTCTCAATAAATCAATTGATTCATGTGCAAAGTGAGGTGTAGCGGCATCCTGTTGAAACCACATATCCTCTAAATCAATATTCATTGATTCAGACCACAAAAATTCGGTTACCATCCGACGATATCGATCAACATTTTTAAAGAAGTAAGGTCCAATTACACCACCTGACCATAATGCACACCAAACAGTAACTCGTTTAGGATGCATAGGTTTCTCATGAATAATTCGTGGATTTTCCTCATCCCAGATACGGCAATTTTGTTTATTAACATAGCCACCAAGTTCAAGATGTGCCTCATCGGAAAACATTTTTTAAGAAATCCCCTAAAGAAGACTTACGTATCTTCAAATAAGTATTTGTAAAATATGTTGTTAATTGCCCTTGTGCTAATCTTTAAGACTTCTTGAATACTCCTTATAGGTGATTTTTATAATATATGAATTAGTGAAAAGTTATCTAGTTCGTTAAGACACTTGTACGACATACGGGAGACATGGGTTCGAATCCTACCAGGGAGCAGAAAATTTTTCAGAAAGGTTCTGCTCTCCGTTTTCACTCACATTGTAGAAAAAGCATAATTATATATGCAACTAAATCTGTTTCTATAGTGAGATCTTTTTTATTGGTAATTATGACATTTATATGCGAAAAATAATATCTGCCAAATGGCCTCCTCTTGCAGCTCCACAGACGTCCACTCTTTTATTAATATTTTCAATGACATTTTGTCGAGACTCTATCTCACCAATGACAAGAATAATTTCATCTTTCGAAGCAGGAATTCATTGTGGATTTGTTTTATAAACATGACTTTTCACATAACCCCAAAGAAAATAGTCTAACGGTGTCAAATCACATGATCTTAGTGGCCAATTAACATCATCGTTTCTTGAGATTACACGTCCAGGAAATTTTTCTCTCAATAAATCAATTGATTCGTGTGTAAAGTTAGGTGTAGCGCCATCCTGTTGAAACCACATAACCTCTAGATAAATATTCATTAATTCAGGCCGCATAAATTCGGTTAACATGCGACGATATCCATCACCATTGACAGTTACAGCTTCACCAGCATCATTTTCAAAGAAGTAAGGTCCAATTACAGCACCTGACCATAATACACACCAAACAGTAACTCGTTTAGGATGCATAGGTTTCTCATGAATAATTCGTGGATTTTCCTCGCCCCAGATATGGCAATTTTGTTTATTAACATAGCCACCAAGTTCAAAACGCGCCTCATCGGAAAACATTATTTTTTGAGAAAAATCAACCGGTTATTCATTGATGAAATTGACAAATGAACGACATTTTAAATGATCTAACGGCTTCAGTTTCTGTGTTATTTGAACCTTATATGTCTTCAGAGCTAAATCCTTGTGTAAAATACGCCATGTTGTTGATCCATTGAGTCCAAGTTGTTGTGAACGTTGTCTATTGGACATTTCAGGATCTTCAGCAACACTTTCACGAACCAAACCAATATTTTCTTGTGGACGACCACTCCGACTGTATTTTTCACTTTTTTATTCTTCCACGGAACCGGTCTCTTGAATTTTGTTAATAATTCGACCAATGGTGCTTTCAGATGGGCGATTATGTAAAGTATAAAATTCACGTAATTTTCTAATAACTCTTTTCACAGAACGCTGATTTTCATAAAATAATTCAACAATTTGAACGCGTTGTTGTACCGTGTACGAAGCTATTTTTATAAATGTCATACATCACACTTTTCAAATGCCCACATACCCAGACAAATGCAGTGCGTCATCTTTATTTTATTTATTTATTCTTAAAAAAATACCCGTAATTTGAAACACCCCTTTTTAATACATATATATTGGAACACTGATTTTAAGTTAGCTCTGCAAATTTAGTCATTTAGAAGTAATAAACTTATTTAACCCAGAAAAATATTAATATTTGGCCGCAATTATTATAATTATACATACCAAAATGAGTGAACATATACGTATGTTGTTTAAAGTATGCCGTTTCTGGTACACTACGTATTTTCGTCTAATATATTTTGTAGCTGAAAAAAATTAATAAAAGACTACTTACCGATTCTAGTACTATTTCTTTACGAGCTAAAATACGCTTATGTATTCATTTGTTTGCTTTTGATATAATCAACAAAAATATATCTATTGAATCAGCAATAATATTTTTCTCTTTGTCTAACTTAGAACTTAGCTGTTAGATTTCACAAAAGAATTAGAATTTAAGAGGAAAGAAATTGCAATAAAAAAAAGAATTATCATACTAGAACGCGATCCATATATAAGATATCACATCGGGAACGGAAAAGCTGCAACGGCATGAGCGCAGTGGTCGTTTTTATCACACGCTAGATAACATTTCAGACGAATAACTGTGTTTAAAATATTTAAATACAGAGACACAATCGCTTGCACAATCTTATTACCAATTTTCACATTTAAAGTTTCCGTGTCAACAAGTTAATTACAAAAAAGAAATTGTAATTGTTGACAGTTTTAATTGCGACAGAAACACAGGTTTTTTTCTTAAATAAATGTGAGTTATTATAGAAGCAATTTCTAAGTTAACGTTTCATTTTCTCTAAATTAAATTTACTACATTTCATTATTTCTTAATATGTGTGAATTACAGTCGACGTTCGTTTTAATCTTTGTAATAAATCAAGTAAAGCACTCTAAATGTAGAATATTTAAATTCATTTTGAAGTATATAAATATAATCAGAAACTAAAGTACTTGTCCGTAAATGAAATAACTAACTTTCATTTAAAAAAATAACGACATCTATATAATGGATATCCCAAAATTAACGCAAGATTTGAATTTGTCGCTATTTGTGCAGTAAAGTGTTGGCAACCCTAAAAAAAACAATTCAACAGCTGACAGTTTAGGGTTAGTAAAAATGGGGCGTTACACGATAGAACAACGTGTCTTCATTATTGAACAATATTTCAAAAATAATGAAAGCTTGGCGGCCGCAGTTCGAAAATTTCATACAAAATATGGTCGGAATAGTGTTTTAACTTCGTCAGCGGTGAAGAGATTAATTGAAAAATTCAGGGAGACTGGATCCGTTGGAGAGGCCAAACACACTGGTCGTCCAAAAACAAGCCGTTAAAATGTCAATATCGAAGAAGTGCGTGAGAGTGTCGATGACAATCCGGGAACCTCAATTCGGCGTGGTGGACGAGAATTGCAAATTTCAAGAAGCTCTCTACAGCGTATACTCACTAAAGATCTGTGTCTCCATCCTTACAAAATTCAATTAACACAACTGAAGCCTAATGACCATGCACAGCGAAGAGAGTTCGTTGAATAGATTATTGAACATCTACAAATGGATGCTGATTTTTCGAGCAAAATCATCTTAAGCGATGAAGCACATTTTCACCTCGATGGCTTTGTTAATCGCCAAAATTGCCGCTTTTGGGGTTGTGAGAATCCACATGTGATTGTCGAAAAACAAATGCATCCACAACGTGTCACTGTTTGGTGTGGATTTTGGGCTGAAGGCATAATTGGACCATACTTTTTTGAAATTGAGACTGGGCAAGCAGTGAGTGTTACTGGTGCTCGATATCGCGACATGATAACACAGTTCTTTCTGTCGAAATTCGATGATATTGATGTGGCCAATATGTGGTTTCAACAAGACGGTGCCACATGCCATACAGCTCGTGAAACAATTCAATTACTGCATGAGGCATTTCCAGGTCGTGTACTCTCTCGTTTCGGTGCTCAGAATTGGCCCTCTAGATCGTGTGATTTAACACCATTAGATTTCTTCTTATGAGGTTATTTGAAATCACAGGTCTATGTCAACAAGCCCACAACCACCCGTGCATTAAAGGAGGAGATTCAACGCTGCATCAACGAAATTCAGCCACATTTATGCATATTGGTCATGGAAAATTTCGACAAACGATTGCGTATGTGCATGCAAAGCCGTAGCCATTTGCCCGATGTGTTATTCAATATGATTCAATAAAAAAATAACATTCAAAAGACTAAAAACCGTGTTTTCTATTTAATTCAAATCTTGCATTAATTTTTCGACAGCCTTTACAATTTGAAGGCATTTAAATAAACACAAAAAATTAAGAGAAATCTTTAAACTAATTTTTCAAGGTCAATTTAAATAAGTTCTTTGAAAAAGAATTTATTAATATAACTGCATTCCTTTTGAGCAAGTTTTTAATTGATTTTTATTTCCTTATTGTTGTCCATGAGCTTATACGGATATTGTTTTTTCTTTATTGTCATTCATAAGCTTGTACGGATATTACTTTTAATCAATGCGTCAATATATGGCACTAAGTGGTCGTCTAACACCTAATACATTTCTCACATGGTTGGTTTGTCCATTATACGTTGCGATAAGACGACCTTTCCAATTATAATATAGCACTAAATCGTTACTAGAAACAAATTTTGATGTGCATACCAGGTTGTACAATAAGTTTTGCCATTCAATGAGGAAAACACGATCTTATGGTTTGAAATGCATTCTATTATTCAATAATGGGTGTTTTTTAAAGCTGCATGAGGATTATCGATATCGATCGAGGATTTCGACTCATTTCTGATAAATTCACGCACAACTTCGATGTTACTTTCCGTAACCACAGATTTTTTTACACCAGGATGTTCGTCGTCATGTATATCCGTACGACTGTCTTTAAATCGTTTATAACATCATATACACTCGTACGTGATAAACACGCATCACCAGACACTTGTTTCATCAAATTAAACGTTTCAGTAAACGATTTACCGAGTTTAAAACAGAACTTGATATTTGCTCTTTGTTCAAAATTCATTTTTCGGCCAATGCCAAATACATACTCTTAGTTAATGCGCAATTTCTCTGCTTCTAATGATGCAAATGTTATGATATTTTGACATAACATTGGTGAAAGATCTACCTTACCGACGCATATTTTTTTTTAATAGATGACGCCATTAAGAATTACTATTTTAAAAAAGTTCGGTTTTCTCTACGACAGACTGTGCAGAAGATACAACTCTTTAAAAGTTTTTACTTACGTGGGCAAGGTGAAAAGTTCTCCTCTTGACAATGAAAGACTGCGATTTAAATTTAAAAAATGATTTTATTATCGTACATAATCTCCCTTTAGTTCAACACACTTGGTCCAACGTTTTTCTAGCATCAATATTCCTTCCCGGAAGTGAGAGTCTGGAAGGCTGTCATAATAATCTTCTACGGTCCTTTCAACTTCTTCGTTGGATGTGAATTGCTTTCCAGAAACAAATTTTTTCAAATTTGGAAATAGATGGAAGTCTGAGGGTGCCAAATCAGGAGACTAGGGAGGATAACCGAGCAAATCGTACCCCGAATCTCGCAATTTTCCCATCGCTAACGCACCCATGTGTGCGAGTGCGTTGTCCTGATGAAAAATGATTTTTTTCTTCTTCAAACCAGGCCCCTTCTCGCGAATTTTGGCATCCAGCCGGTCAAGAAGGTTAGAGTAATATGCGCCTGTAATTGTTCTGCCTTTTTCAAGGCAATCAATTAACAAGATTCCTTTTGCATCCCAAAACACGCTGGCCATGACTTTTCCGGCAGATGCGATCGACTTCGCTTTCTTTGGCGCTGAACCACCGGCTTCCACCCACTGCTTCGACTGCTGTTTCGTTTCTGGCGTGTAGTGGTGGACCCATGTCTCATCCATGGTGACAAATCGCCGCAGCAAAGCGATCGGATTCTTGTTAAATCGGTCCAAAGAATGCTCCGAAAATCGTTTGCGCATTTGCTTTTGATCGACATTCAGCAAATGCGGCACCCATCTTGCGCAGAGCTTTCTCATCTCTAATTCTTTGTGCAAAATATTTCGCACCCTTTCTTCCGATATCCCCACAGCCTCAGCTATCTCACTCACTTTCACTCGCCTATCGTCCAACACAGTATCATGTACTTTTTCGATGATTTCTGGTGTGGTTGCGGTTTTTGGCCGTCCTTCACGTGGGTCATCTTCGAGGGACGTACGACCACGTTTAAATTCAGCTGTCCACTTTTTAACGGTTGACATCGAAGGAGCAGAGTCACCGTACACTTCTGTCAACTTCGGATGAATTTCCATAGCGGTTAAACCATCCAAAACAAAGAATTTTATGACCGCACGATATTCAAGTTTATCCATTTAAAAAAATAATACGCACGATGTCTACTACAAAAATTCTAGCAAACAAACTACTTGAGAGAACAAGTTGAAAGTTTTCATATGAACTAAAGACATATGCAGCCACGCAGGAAGCATAAATTTCTGTTAATTGTAACGCCATCTCTGTGTCAGGTTGAGAACTTTTCACCTTGCCCACGTACAACTGGATTAATATTCGTCATACTGAGAGAATTGATTAGAAAATCATAGAATAAAAAGTATCAATATTAAATGATCGCTTATTTAAATTATTTTTTCGCATTATCAAAGTCGTTTCTATCAATGCTATTATTTAAGTATAGACTTAATATAACATTGCAGTATGTAAATATATAAAATCTGTTATTAAACAATTAAGAGCTGCTTGTCCAATGAAGTTATCATTGCGCTAATGTTTTATTGCAAAGTTCTCTTCAATTTATTTGCTGAAAACTAAATATACCGCGTAAATATATATAAACCTCTACTTTCGGAAACAATATTTACAGTATTTGAAATAATCCGCTTATTTTTTTGAATATTATTTATAAAATAGTATAAATCAAGTTTCCGTTTTAATAATATTTCAAATAAATAAAGCAACATCATATAAAAGAGATGTTAACATCTATTTCATAAATTCTAAAACTAATTAAGAAGTAATATACCATCACTCGTGGCTATTAGACGTATATGAGACCATTAACGTTGAAAGAAAATAATTCATCCCACACACTTTTTAAATAATTCTTTGAAGGAGTATTCTATGGAAGCTTCTGCTTTTACGATTTGTTATTTTGTTTGTCTTCCGATATTAACAAATGAATTTTTAAGTGAATGGTTATCTTTCTTTTTTGTAATCCAATTCCTTTTGTTTGACGAAAAATTCGATCGCATTAATGCATCTGTGTAGGATACCGGGTCAAGGTTCCCCGGAGTCACTATCGCGCATAGCATCAGTTTTTCCTTTTATTAAAGTTCATTTGTCGGGAACTAAACGTTCTTTGTGTTATTAAATTAAATTGCTGAATTCGTGCGGAGAATATAGAGCGTGTTGCGAAACTCCTCACACGAGAACACAAAACAAATAATATTGGAAGTGTGTTTAGAAAAATGATCGTCTCTACCTCCCGTCGTTTGTATTATTCAGTTGTTTAGTTTAGAAGTTAAATGTTTATAGATATTTTTTCGATTTGTTTGTTGAAAATACAACAAATACTTCTTAATATACTTTTGAAACTAAACAATTATTATACAAGTGATGTAAAATTATAAAAATATAGAAATTTAATTGTAACACGTTTCTTAATGTTAAATTCGCTACAGTTTGAATAGTAATTAAAGGCCTTTGAAGTAACATTGGCGTTTAATAGAAATAAAAATATTATAAAGTTGGGGTAAATGTTCTTGCTCAAAGAACATTGACCGGGCTTCCAAATTCACTTAATATAAATAAATTTGTAGAATCCCTTTAAATGCTTCTCACACTGTTTCGAAATTTATAATTTATTGCATATAATTATGCGCTTATCCAATGCTAAACTGAAAAATTCTAATTTTAACCGCTTTATACATCGTATATATACTGCAGAAATATTTTAAAAAAATTTCGTTGTCCGCGTAGGACTCGAACTCACCATCTCATTCTCTCCGGAAATGTACCCTAAACATTAGATCACGGAGACAGTGAATTCGAGTCTTTTTAATGAGCCATAAATTGCATTATGGAAACTCACGGTAGGTTATTAATTGCATATAATTATGTGCTTTTACGACGCTAAACTGAAATATTCTAATTTTAACCCCTTTATACATCGTATATGTGATTTTTCAAAAAAAATATGTATTCTCCGCGTGGGATTCGAACCCACGATCTCAATTTCTCCGAGAATGTGTCCTAACCTTTAAACCACGGAACTAGTTAACTCGAGTGCCATAATGACACTTTAGAAAGGCACTGTCTGAATCACATATGAGAAGGGTAGAATAGAGCAATAACAAACTAACTTTTTTAGATCTTATTTATAAGTGTTACCCTTTTGAAATAAACCAGAAATTACCAAGAATCTTTATACCAGGCGCACCGGAAAATCATTACCGGTTTTTTTGTAGAAAAACTACATAATTTTCAAGAAAATGGAAAAATGTATTTATTCAAAGTATTGGCCATTTGATTCTAGCATATCTTTCAGGCAATTTATGGATGCCATCCCAAAAAAACTGTTTGTCCTTTGAGCAAAACCGTTCATCGAGCCATTTTTTAACTTATTCTAAATTGGCGAAGTGCTGCTCTGCTAGCGCGTGTCCCATTGATGCGAAAAGATGATAGAAGGACGGGGCAAGGTCTGGAGAGTACGGCGGGTGCGATATTATGTCCCATCCAAGTGCTTTCAATGCTTCCTTGATCGGTTTTGCTGTATGAAACGGCGCGTTATCGTCATGTAAAACCACTTTGCCGTCTCTTCGGGCCCTTTCTGGACGTTTTTTATCAATGCATAGTTCAAATTGATAATTTGTTGTCGGTAGCGATCAGTATTAACTGTGTCACCAGGTTTCAACAGTTCGTAATACGCCACGCCAGTCTGATCCCACCAAACACAGTCTTGCGACCAAAACCATTTGGCTCTGAAGCCAATGGAACAGCTTCGCCAGGTGATAACCATGATTTTTTCGCTTAGGATTTTCGAAATAAATCCATCACCCGTCACTATTCAATGCAGACATGACTCCCGATCATACCTTTGAAGCAGCATTTTGCAGACGATTTTTCGATTTTCCATTTGCTTGTCATTGAATTGATTTGGCACCGATTTTTCCATCTTTTATATTTTTCCCATTGCTCTTAATCGGTCGCTAATAGTTTCTTGGGCCACATTTAACGCTTCTGCCAATTATTTTTGAATTTGCGTTGGCTCTTCATCCAATAACTCCTGCAGTTTCGAATCTTCAAACTTTTTCGGTCTACCAGAACGTTCTTTGTCTTGTACGTCAAAATCACCACTTTTGAATTGTCTCAACCACGCCTCACATGTTTTTATGGTGGGAGCATGCTCACCGTAAGTTTCTATCAGCAAACGATGACTTTCAGCGGCCTTTTCCTTTTCATTAAATAAGAAAAGTAATGCGTGCCGCAAATGCACTTTTTCAGGCACGAAACTCGACATTTTCAAAGAGAATTCTTTTCTTTCACTGTTCACTAGCAAACTTTTCTAGTTCCCATTATTTTCACTTCAGGATTATACTAGAAAATCTATATCTCGTCAAAAGAACCAACTATTTCCAAAAAAAAGCAAAGATTTTCAAGTTCAGAATATAGACATGAATTTGATGTTTCTTGGCACATATTTTGAACAATCTTAGCATGAATTTCTGCCGAATTCTAACCGTCACATAAAATTTAACAATTCCTACCTTCATTCTGATATAATTCTGTTTTATGATTCGTTAAAAAGTTGAATGAAATGTTTAGGACTATCAAACGCGTATTTTCTCTGCGTTCAGTGGAGTACAAATTAAATTCGAAGAAAATACATACGCGTTTATGAAGGAAGGTACGTCATAACACACTTTCCGTTATAAACGACAGCTCTATTAACAACTGGTTTTTGTACGGCTTAAAAACGGTACACACTAAGTACATACTATTTTTAATCTTTGTTAATACATATAATACACATAATAGTTTCTTAGTTCATTATGATACCATAACGTGTAATATACGGGTAAACACATACAAATACCTGTCTCTTTTCTTTTGTGCACATTTATTAATCTGTTCTTTGGCACGGGTGTTACTAAACAAAATACCGAAACTTTGATCTTATCAAACAAGAGTGTGTCGTCCTTATTCCGTAACATCAAAGTTTTGCAAATATCTCCCGCATAATTTTAATGAGCTGGTGTTTCCAAGGAAGCAAATCCTTGATATAATTTCTAAAAATATTATACATTATTTTACGGTATATATGTACATAAATATACATATACGCGTTTATAACCGTATTTTTTTAATGCGTTAATCATGTATTTATACTATTCAAAGATTTAGATTTGTGCCCTCGAATTACTTAGTAATTAATTTTAAATAAACAACACACATTTATAACGTAAATATTTGAACATTAAAAACTTGCATAAACAAAATATAATATTCCATGCAAAATTGAATGATCTTTAGAAATGGATGTATCATACGTTAAAGTTCCGCCGCGTGTTTGGCACCGAATTAAAGTGCTCGTCGAAAGGAATAGGACGGAGCACCTGAACGAATTGAAGCAGCCGTTAGGCCGCAATGGCTACTTAAATTTTCAAAAAAATGCGTTTTTAGAATTATTCCAGTTTTCCGGTTTTATCTCGAGAACCGGGCGTCGCAGTGGTTACTGGTTTGGACGAGTCGATTCCGAGCATCGATACGCGTCCAGCAGTGTCCCATTGGTTACCGAGAGGCCCTCGGTTCGCGAGATACGGCGCCGGGCCGAAATAAAATGGTAAAATTTTTGATCCCTAATTTTGGTCCGGAAACAGCGATTTTCGGACATGCTCTAGATGTTTTTCCCCGGTGTGTTTTTTTTTGGACGATTTCGTGTTTTTTGCGAATGTTCGAGGTGTTTCTTAATCAGGAAGTCAAAATACATCAGATATGGCTATTGAATCGTTGAAAATCGACGTTTTTTGCGTAATTAAACAGTGTCGCACCTGGAAAATTACGGCAAAATACCCGTACATAACAAATTCAGCACACAATCTGTATCGTTGAAAGCCAAAACGCAAACTGATAGTGCAAAACAAGTTGTCATCATCAGCAGATAATTAAACAGGGTCGCACCTGGAAGACTATGGCAAAATATACGTTTTGGCTTTCAACGGTACAGATTGTGTGCGGAATTTGTTTCGTATGAGTATTTTGCCGTAGTTTTCCAGGTACAACACTGTTTAATTATCTGCTGATGATGACAACTTGGTTGTCGAAATACGTATACAGAATACGAAAATTAATGTGGAAAGGGGTTATATATCAACCTTCAGTGATTAAGTATGCATAATATGAAATTAATAAAACTAAGTAAATACCAATTATAAAGGAATGCTTAAAAAGTCCTTTTTAATAATTAGTGCGGAAAAGCCTAGTGCCGGTAGAAAAAATTTGTTTTGAATTTTGTACACACAACGCGTGACCATTTTAAAATTGTTGAAGTAAAAAACACGCGAAGTATTTAAAACAGGAAGAACACGTATAAGTTGTATTTTTAAGTCGTTATATCCGCAAAATATTATCCTGTGATCCAGCAAAAATTTATAAATTTAAAATTTCAGAAAGTAGTTAACACAAACTGATAATTTCGTTGAATTTGATATAGGCAAGAACGCATAGCGTAATATTCGTTATTATTATAGATTCTTAGCTAAAATTGGCGAAATATTACACCTTCCTAAAGCTTCTGTTCAACATATTTGCTAACACTACTATAAAGAATATGTAATTGTAAACTTACCATGTAATAAAGGTCAAAGGAATATAACAACTGCAGATATAAAATTTATTATCCGCGAACATCACATCAGTAAGATTAACGAAAATGTTAAACGATTTTAGTGTTGGAAATGTAAAGCGAAATGTTTTATTCACCGAATTCTGCACGAAGAAAACCTTTGATAAACCAATTTAATGGAGTGAAACGTTTTAAGATTTGCTCTAAAATATAGAAATAAAAGCGTAAATTTTGAACATAATTTTTATAGAAGAAAGTAAATTTTCTGTATACAGAAATGAATAAGAAATAAATTGGAGGAAATTTAATAAAACATGCTAATAATTATATATAAATATATAATTAAGCTCTTTATGACGGGATATTAATGAAAATTAATATGTTCGGCATAGCAGAAAAATAATAATTTTCATTAATTTCCCATCGCTCTTTTGCGATGGGAAATTAGTGCTTAATTATAAATTTATATGTAATTTTTAGGATTAAAATCTGACTGCGGTTTAATAACTATTAGATCTGTTTCCGTAATGTGATTATGACGTTTTTAAAAATCTCAAAACTGTACTGCCTAGTGCCCTAATTGGTAAATCACCCGTCCAGCAAACGGCAGATGCAGGTTCGAATCCTGCTCCAGCGCAGATTTCAATCTCATTAAGAATATGTGGAATATTTGAATAAACATGAGTACATACAAAGGTTACTAGGAAAGTTTTGCAATACAGCTTCGTTTATTTAATTTTTTCAAAGTAATTTTCTCTACACTCAATACACCTCTCCGTCCTCCGAAACAAATCTTTAAACCAGTTCTGCCAAGTTTCACTAGGGAGTAAAGCACATTCGTTGTCCAAAGACCGTAGAAGGTCCTGATCGCTGGAAAACCGCCTTCCTTTTAGCTTCATTTTCACACGCGGGAACAGTGCAAAGTCGCAGGGAGCAAGATCTGGACTGTAGGGAGGGTGCTCAAATATTCGGTACAGGCTTTGGCGCGGTGAGCTGGAGCATTATCGAGATGGAGGAACCAGGTGTCCATTCTTGACTTTGGCCGCAGATTCTTCATAGATTCAATGACTTTAGGCAGGCACTGTTCAGTATACCACTTAGCTGTGACTGTCTTCTGTGTGTCTAAAACGACGCGTTCCACAATTCCACTCGATTTGAAAAATACAGCTGTCATTTTCTTTTTTACAGATCTGAATTTTTTGACAACTACGGGTGCGTCCTCATCATCAAAGACCTAAACTTTGTTTTGAGCTTTGGTCGGCACATCGTAATAGTACAGCCAAGTCTCGTCACTTGTCACGACGTTGTTCACATACCGAGATTGTCCCTTATTAAATTTTTTAACATCTTCCGGCACCAAGTCACACGTCGCGTCATCTGCTCTTCAGTCAGTCGATGCGGCCCCCTGAGAGAACAAAGTTTCTTCACGTGCAAATGATCATGCAGAATCGAACGAATTGCTGGTGCATTTAGGCCTGAAGTACCCTCTATCTGTTGATAGGTCACTCGCCTGTCCTCGCCAAGCATTTTCCTCACAGTAGTAACGTTTTCCTCCGTAACTGACGTTCGTGCCCTTCCCGGCCTCTCAGCATCCTCCACAGTTAAATTTCCCCTTTGGAATTCTCTATACCACCTGAACATCGTTGTGCGATGTGGACAAACATGTCTCAACATGCAGCAACAAGCAGCTTCCTAGGATTCATTGTTGCGTCATATTGCAATACTTTCCTAGTACCCTTTGTATTTCTCCAGTAACGTTATAATGTTTATGCAGCATAAAATGTTAATTTCTGTGAAGTTTCCGGTTTGATACAAGATTCGCAAAAAAGTACGTTTTTATAATAATTTTTTAATTGGGTTACCAATGCGGAACTATAAACAAATTCGCGAAGTGTATAAAATAAAAATGGTTCGCCTCAGGCTGCGTACATATGTATCTGTATGTATGCCCCGTTCAGCTTAGCAAACGTAAATATCTTTGATTTGCGGAAAGTGTTATTTATGTTACGTTCAATGAATTAACTTTTAGTATCTAGTTTGTCAGTAAACAAATAGATCAATCGTATTATAATATCATAAAATTCCCTAACACAACAAAATGCAAATATATTTCCAAAAAAATGTTCGATTTACATAATTCGTAGATTGCCGGGATTTATTAACAAAGTGGGCCGCGCAGACGATGATTTAAATCATTATTATTCAATAAACTCGAAGCGGCAATCATATTTATAGCCCGTTTATTATTTCAAGCCGAGCACTTGCAAATATTTCCTGGAGAAAATACGTGTGTATGCACAGTATACCTACATCAGAAATTATAGAATTACAATGAGCATATACGTACAAAGTGCAGATCGGGTTGTTCGATAATTGTGTTCCTTTTAAATTCTAAATATAAGAAGAGTAACGTCATCCTATTGCAGTGTTAGAATAATTAACTTATACAATAGCGACAATTGATTGTATTTTGCTTTTCTGTGACCTACACGTGCATGGTATTTTATTATATGAAACACTTCGCCGTATCATCGTCTATAATTGGGAATAATTATAAGTATTCTTCAGCTTCATTTACGCTTTATAACGGGTCTTCCAATAAGAGGTTTCTTTTTATATGTAAATAAAAAACGAGTAATTTTAAGCGAAATCATCGGATCTTTATTTAATTGTAAAGAGGAGGGTATGCCATTAATAATGGAAAACAATATCTACGCTTGCAGGACCATATTCTTCTCATGAAATTTTCCATCACCAATTCGCACATTTACGGCTATATGTCCTCGATAACTTCACGAATTCTATCTTTGAGATCTTGAATCGATTGTGGCCCACCGGCATAGACCTTATCTTTCACGTAGCCCCAAAGAAAATAGTCTAAAAGTGTTAAATCACAAGATCTGGATGGCCAATTGTGATCGCCTCTTCGAGAAATCACACGGTCAGGAAACTTTTCACGCAAAAGAGCGATGGTATCGTTACTTGTGTGGCACGCAGCGCCGTTTTGTTAAAAATAGGCGTCGTCCAGATCAATATCTTCCAATTCCGGTCATACAAAATCATCGTTCGATTGCGCAATTCATTCACCGTCATAGTTGCTCCAGCCTCATTTTCGAAAAAGTAAGGTCCAATAACCCCCCCCCACATCATAAACCGCACCAGTCACACGTTGAGGATGGAGATGCTTTTCAACAATAATTCTTGGGTTTTCCGAGCTCCAAATGCGACAATTCTGCTTGTTAACGTAGCCTCCGAGGTGAAAATGGGCCTCATCACGCAAGATGATTTTTGGATTAAATTACGGATCAGTTTGATGCATTTCGAGGACCCAATCAGGAAAGACACGACGTTGTTGATGGTCGGTAGACGTGAGTTCTTGTTTTAACTGAACTTTAAAAGCTTTAAGAGCTAAGTCTTTGTGCAAAATACGATGTAATGTCGTCAAAATTTTCCCATCTCTTTTGATTTAATTTTGAGAAAACGACAAACTTGAAGAATCCTGATGGAAAATTTTGATGGAGACTGTGGATGATTAAATTAATCAGTTGAGGTTAATATAACCCCTTTTCACGATCATTCTCGTTTTCTGTATATGCATTTTGATAACTAAGCTGTCGTTATCAACAGATAATCACAATTTCGCACTTGGAGCCACGGCAAAATCCACACAACTGCAAGAGAGCCAAACACACACACAGTATGTTTAATCACAAGGGGAAGATTCGTCAAAATGAATCTACAGTGCGCGTTTGGCTTTCAACGGAATAAATCTGGACTTTGTCTTTGTTCGGATTTTTCCGTGGTTCCAGGTGCGACACTGTAATTAATTATCTGCTGATGATGACATCTTAGTTGTCGAAATATGTATACAGAATACGATAAGTGTTGTGGAAAAGAGTTATACGACTACACGGTTATGCTGGGTAGATATAATTTCATTTCCTTGGAAAAGCGAAGAATCGTTTCTACTTTAAAACCACTTGACAATCTTTTAAATAGTATTAGTTATTCGTGATTGCCGGGCCTAATGAATTTTAACGTTTTAAGGTTAGTATCACGGCAACGAAATACGTTTTATTATGATCAAAGTAGAACTAACATTTTCTCTCGCTCGTCGATTTCAAATACGTGTGATTGTTATAACTCCATTGCTTATTTATATGACATTCATGCAGACTCATTGGTAAAGGTTTCACAGTGTATACTTACCATAACCGTTTTTTTATTTTCTTATTCTGTAATAATTTCAATACCGTTTCTATTGTTTTATATTTCTCCATGCATCCTGTACTTCAGTAGTACTTACATGTTAGAAATAAATAAATTGTAGTTCGCGCAACAAGTGCGCAATGCGATACTTCTCCCATTTTTTTCCCAAACGAGTGGTAAATGTTGCATAAATTATGCGCTTTTACGATATGCAGCCGAAAAATTATAGTTTCTACTGCTTTTTACATCGTATATACGTTGTGGAATTTTTTTAAATATTCCTATTCTCCGGTGAGACTCGAACTCACGATCTCATGCTTGCCGGGCGTGCGCCTTACCAATCGACTACAGAGAACTTTTATATTCGAATCTACTAACATGATAAATTGTATTATTGAAACAACTATTAAATGAAAACCCACGGTAGGAACTGCAATGTGTATACGATATAAGAAACGGTAAAAATTAGAATTTTTTTAAGTGGGAAAAGTGCGCACGTGTTGTGTTGCACACTATATTTTTTTTACTGCCGTGTTTTTTAATGTAAATTTGGTTACTTGAACAATGTGATATGAACTTTGTACTGCATTGTATCTGTGACATACAAAACATCAGAATACATATTGTCACATTTCAACAAATGGTGAATAGCGTTTTAATAATGCTGCACAAGGTCATATTGATGATGCCATTTCTAATAAGATGGAAATTGGCAAAGAAATGTAGCACTCAGTTGCACCTAGCCCATCTTGCATCCTTTAATAGTAATCTATTAATAAATATGTTGTTAATATTAATACATGTAATAACCGAAAAAGGAAAAGAAAAATTACAATTTCATATTTTCGTTGTACTCGAATTCTTTCGACATTTTCTTCCATTGAATTGTATATTTTTTTGCTGAAGTTAGCAATGCGTAACTTTTGCTATTTTCAATCTTAAGTACTCGCGCGAAGTCAGACAGCGAAATGCAAAAAAAAGTGAAAGGTTATGAAATGTTTCTTAAAAGAAATTCACACTGCATTTTAATGCTTTCTTCGTCGTAGTAATATCGCACTACCGTAAAACTTTGACAAATACCTCGCGAAGTTTTTATCTTTTAAATACAGTTTCGTGTAACCCAATTAGATCCACCATATACGAGGATAGTTTGACAAGTAGTGAGAATGACACATAGGTGGCGCTCTAATTGGTAAAAAAATGCACTGTAATTTAGGTTGCCTATTTATATGTTTACATTTCGATATTTAGATAAATCGGTTGATTAGTTTATTTTTGACAGATGATTGAAAAAGAAGCAACACGTCGTTTTGTTAAAATGGAAAAAGCAGAGTATCGTGCGGTGATTAACTTCTTCGTAATTAAGGGTATGAAAGCTACCGAAATAAAAGATTAGTTACGGGGAAAAAGTGAATCTGCTCCATCATCCGCCACAATAAGTAGATGGGTAAATGAATTTAAACGTGGTAGAACAAGCTGTGTTGATGAAGCGCGCTCTGGAGCACCCAAAATCGTGACTTCTAAGGAAATGATTATAAAAATCCATAATATTATTACGCAAGATCGACGACTCAAAGTGAGAGAGATAGCAGACATGGTAAACATTTCAACAGAACGCGTACATCACATTTTAACGAAAGAATTGGGCCTGTCCAAGCTTTCGGCAAGATGGGTGCCACGATTGCTTACGACTGATCAGAAGTTCACTCGTTTGCGCATTTCTAATGAGTGTTTGGACCTTTATAAGTGGAATTCGGTTGATTTTTGTAAGCAATTTGTTACTTGCGATGTAACTTGGATACACTACCGTACACCCGAAACTAAAGAACAGTCGAAACAATGGTTATAATATATATATATATATATATATATATATATATATATATATATATATATATATATATATATATATATATATATTTACTGTAGTTTTCGATGGTGCTTCATTACCATGTAAAGAATTCAGCTCGTCGATGCATTCTTGTTGAGATAATCCACGCCGAAAGTTATGAAAAATAATTGCACGAAAATGTTCGCGAGTTAATTCCATTTTTTCGCTGACATAATATTTTCAAGTTACTGTTAACACTAGAAGTAGCGACCGTATAATAAAACTGTCAAGGTAAATATATTGTTAAAAATGGCAAATTTCACGATGCAATCATCAGATCGGAGACAACACTAACAGTGTTGCCAGTTCCCGGAATATAAACGGCAACCCTCGTACTATAGTAAAGATGGCTCTAATTCGGTTGCACGATACTGTACGTATATACAGTACTGTTATGCAAGTGATTGACTCAAAAATTCAATGGACAAAGACAAATCGTATGTTTTTTTAGCTTGTCCAAACGTGAGTTGGCAGAGGATTATGTTAAAAAATGAGTGATTTCAAACCATTCTTTTCCTTACTTTTATTCCGCGGATTTTTCAGCTCACCCTCGTAGTTAGACACGTTTTTTTTTTCTTGTGAAATATATGGACTGCATTATATGAACGTCTCCAAAGCACCATTAAAGCAAATGTGAATAACAAATCTAACCAATTACCATTTATGAACACACTGTGCTCGTTAACAAGTAACGCTTGCGCAAATTATTTGAAGAAAATTAATCCGTTATTTACCAAACACACTGTAAACACATAACTATTAACGTCTTATATACACATTCGCTGAGTCAGATGATATAAAATTACTTTGTTTTTTTTCTACTTTTTCCCTCTTATGTATATATCTCGGGCGATAGAAAACCGTTTCACAACCATAAACACGCATTTCATCTCAATTGTTTGCTTCCCATTCGCCAATATTTTCGGTAAAACAAAGACCAGGTGTGTTGTTATACTGTAACACCAAACAATTATTCTCTTTTCCGAATTATTGGCTCGATGCCTGACACGTCCGTTGCGCTTTATACATTTTTTTCCTGAAATTTTTTGAAGTGTGCGGGCGTCGGTCTCCCATTTGCCCGTTCTCAGTACAATAATACACGTGGTCCTTTGCGCTTCTTAGAGCAACGACGGTGACATATACTTTCAGCACAATCGCGGCCGTCGTAAAAATAGCTTCCTAATTAATTATTCTTTATTACTTGCCGTTGGTAGACTAATTGATTGTATAATACGCGTAATGTATCCAATACGTGTTTTATAGAACGTGTTTGTGATGTATGGTGTTTTAGTGCTGGGATTAGCAAAATATCCACTTGCTTTCCTGTTTTGAAATTAAAAAATCCACACCCAGAGGAATAAATGTTTAGATTAACTACCTTTTGAAAGAGACCTATAAACTATCGGGCTTAATAAAGTGATCGAAAATCAGAATGTTCAACAACATGCAAAATTCTGCGAGCAGGTATACTTTAGACTTTGAACGTATAAGACACTAAAACAAACACTAATGCTGTAGAGAAGTGCAAAAAATTCACTTATTATCATAGCGTTCTAATAACCAGGTTAATAAATTATATAATAAAAGGAAAAAATTCAAAGGAATGGATGGCTTATAAGACTATGTATTACTACAAAAGCTTCTTTCTCTCTTTTACAATTAATATTTATAAATAGTTTCTTAACCTATATGGAGTGAAAAGTTGAGGAATTTATGACGCACTGAACCAGAGAGGATAACAATGATATTATAATTGTCTATTTTACAAAAAGATATTCGAACTTGAAAACATTACACGACTTTAATCACAAATCGAACGATTGTAGACACTTTGCCCAGAATATTTGCAAAAGTAACCCTAGGAAGTAAATATATACTACCACTTTAGCTGAAGCGTTCAATAAAATTTTGAAAACATAAAGAAAATGGAAAGAAAATAGCACAAAAATAAAATGTATCGATCCTACTTCCGTTGACAAATACCTAGCAAAGAAAAGTAACCGAAATAATTCTGATGTAAATTTTTACACAACTTGCATCCCACGCAATATTCTATGAGTTAATTTTCTAAGCACGTCTGCAGAAATATTGTTCCATTCGGATTAAAGAAAGATGATCCTTTGAAGCTGAAGGTGATTTCTTACTTTTTAATCGACTTCGTTCCGTGGCAACTCCAAAGGATTTAGATTCGAGCTCTGAGGGGGCCAACGAAATAATTCTGATATCATTGTCAATTATTACACTTTTATCTGATCGAAATATCCTGCTTTCCCACCTAACAACTTGCACCCCACGCGATATTCCATCAGTTAATTTTCTAAGCACGTCTGTAGAAATATTGTTCCATTCGGGTTAAAGAAGCCGCCATAGATGCTCCTTTGAAGTTGAAGAATGATTTCTTACTTTTCTATCAACGTCGTTCCATGGCAACACCAAGAAGTTCAGATCCAGGCTCTGAAACGGCCAGGGTATAATTTGCGCTCTATTTAGCTTCTGCCTAAACGTTCGAATAATTTTTGCAAATTTTAGCGGTATGTTTCGGGTCGTTACCATAGTCAGACGTGAAGTTTTCCCTTATTGAGTGCAGTCCTGAGGAAATAATGTTATGTTCGAGAATTATTCTGTCCTGCTTACGCATCATAGTGTCTATTTTCACCAAGTCGTACAGAAACATCCCCAAACATAACTGAACCACTCCAGCTTTACCATTGGAACTATGCATTCACGTAGCATTTTCTCGTGCTTCGCTCTTCGAACAGAGATCCTACGCTTTTGCCTGAAGACCTCAAATTTGGACTCGTCTGTCCAAGGCACTTTAGCCTAATCGTTGGGCGTCCAATTGCAATAGTTTTGCGCTCATTATAACCGTTTTTGCCGATATATCCATCCATGTATCCATGAAGATCGGCTTCTTTTAGACGGCCTTTTGTTGTACTGACCGAAACAGCAATTTCACGTCTGCTATTAATTTCTGGTGCTGTTAGTCGTCGATTTCGTTTGCTAAGTAGTTTAATTCGTAAATCTTCAGCAGTCGAGAGCAAGGACCTGATCGATTAATATCTTCGACAGACCCCGTCGTATGATACCGCTGTAGTGTATAGTGCACCGTTGACTTTTATATATGCTGTTTTTCAGCAGTGGCATATTCTGTATAACCCTCTTTTCGAATAGCACTTACAGCGGATCGCTTTGTATTCGTGTTGTACATATACAGTGAAAGTTCTGCAAATGACCGCTTCTCTAATGCAGGGGCCCAGGAGTTTTCAGACATTTTCTAGAAGACTGTGCGTATGATTTTTCGCTGAGATTTTACCTTCTTTGAGTTTTTTAACGATTTCATATTTTGAAATTTCTCAAAAGAGATATAATTTCCAGCTCGGGATGTTTCTTAATCAGGGCGTCAAAATACATTGATAAGACCATAGACTCGAAAATCAACACTTTATGTTTTGTATTTTCACCGATTCGCAGTTTTTCGCGAATATCTCGAGAGCCAGAGAGTCAGTCGTGACAGATGAACATCACAACAAACAGACATCTTCAGCTTCTCTCTGCGCGGTAACTTACCCACCTGCCACGAGTGAATCAACGTGTTGTACATGTACAGTGAAATTTCTGCAAATGACCACTTTTACGCTTTGGCGTACATTTATCTTATATTATTTACCACTCCTTGAAGAAGACTATTCTCAAAACCAATTTAAAGCGACCATTTCAAACAGTTAGTTATCGTTCTAAACCGATGAATGCTACCAAGTTCGGTACTTCACTAGATTCTAAATGAACAGACGAACAGATTAACAATACGCTAAAAAAATTAATTTTTAAACTGTTATCATAATTGGACATTAAGAACGTTAACTGAATCACCGAGATGTGTTTTACGTAATTATAAATGCGAAAATAACAAAACCTGAGAGCGTTTTGATCATTATATAACGTTTACTTTGAGTGAAATTAATTTTTTGTATAAAAATATAAACAAAATTGTGCTGTAAGTCAGCATAATATAGGGCGCCATGTCATATATGTACGATATACCAATAAAACATAATTTTTATTATAACCTATAGCACTCTAGTACAGTGTTTCTCAATGTCTGGACGCGCCGAAATTTTTATGGGTCAGGATGTGACAAGAAAAACTATATAAAGAATAAAATATTAGTACGGCGCAAACAATATCCTTTCTCTATAATTAATTCTATTTTAGTAGATCGCCAAATATATATTTAGGTCCTGGTACCTATACAAACAAATTTATTGAATCGCTGTGTAAAAAGGTTGAAAAATCTGCTCTAATATACGCCATTTAGTGGTAAGATAGTAACTATACATACACATATTTTCACTCTTATTTGCTGAAAACACTGATAATAATTGGTAAATTTTGGTAGGCGTCAATAATCCAATGAACGAAATTACTGATTAACTTTAAAGATATTTTTCTATTGCTTATTATTGGTATATCAATTAAAATGTGCTATTCCTTGTAGGTGGTTTAAACACTTGTCGGACGCTGCAGAAGCGTACAACAAACGAGAAGGCAGAGAAGGCAAATCCAAACGATCAGAACCGCCACCAGATGAAGAAGAAACCGTCGTCGAATTACCGAGCACCAGGGAGCCCACCACCGAAAGGGCGGAATCGGTGGGTGGTTCCGAATCTGCGACCAGTGAAACGGAGCAGAGCATACCCAGCACAGACAGCAACCAAAGAAACAGTGCTGCCACGGAAGATGACAAAGACAAGAGACTGTCACATTCCGACAGCGAGACGAGCGAAACTCCAACCGTCGTAGGAGGCAATTCGAGTAAGTGATTATCTTTTTTGCTTGTACTGATTTGGAAAAGTTAAAGGACATTGCTTTAATTACACATTGGTGAAATGGTGGCTTTTTTATTGTATAAAAAAGACTTTAAATTTGTTACATTTTTAATGATAAAAAATGTACCGAAAACAATAATTTAATTAGAATACAAATCATAATGTTCTGTTCCATAATTTATAGAAACAAATTCAAAACATTTTCCGGTATTTTTTAATTTTAGAGAAGAAGAATCGCCTAGAAAAATTACGTACATATATTTTTTGTGCTATAACTTCGCCTACATGTGTACTATGTGCAATTTCTTGTAAAACAAAGTACTCAAAAATTCTAAAAACACTAGCGGAAGCCCGTAAATACAAGTAATAAACTTAGTACTGTCAAATATCCAGATGGATTAATGGTAAAAGATAGTTCACTTAACATGAACGATGAAATACAGAATATTAAGATTCGTTAGAGTTTATATGTTTGAATTTCGTGGAGCTTCATTTTTACAAGAGGATATGATAAAACCATGAAATGCATACAAAATAACAAAAAGAACTTTAAATAGGACCGTCGAAACCTCGAAAATCGCATCACATTCCTTTTTTCGAATTTTTTAGATGAGGCTAAATGAAGTTCACAAAAATTGCGAACCTTTTTTTGTCGAATTTGACCCGGAAACTACCCAGAAGTTTTCAGACATTTTCAAGAAGACTATGGGTAGGATTTTTCCCTGAGATTTTACCTTTTCTCTGTTTTTTAACGGTTTCATATTTTGAAAATTTTTTTTGTGAATATCTGATACCAAAAGAGATACAAATCCGAGCTCGGGATGGTTCTTAATCAGGACGTAAAAATACATTGATAAGACTATAGAATCGTCGAAAACCAACACTTTATGTTTTGCATTTTCACTGATTTGCAGTTTTTCGCGAATATATCGAAAACCAGAAGGGCTATCGCATTGCTGTTTTGTTTTTCGTAATCAGCGAGTCCGAATACATAAAGTAGAGTCATCAAAACGTTGAGGACCTACACTTCGTATTTTTCTCATATCCAAATTTCAACGTCAGGGATTCAAAAAAATCCCAATTTTCAAACACCTACAACTTCCACATTTTTCATCCGTTTGTCACACAATTTACACTAGATGAAAATTAAAGAATACCAGAAGTTTTCGTCCTTTTTTGAATCGTTAATCAAGTCTGTACAATTGATTGTGTCTTCATTTTTGACTTCTCCAAACGGCTTTTTTTTTCGGTATTTCTTCGCTTGGATGCTTCCATTCAGAGCTTTGACGCTTGGTTTCTGACTCATATTGAAAACACTACGCCTCGTCCTCAGTTACAATAGAATACCTGAAGTTTTTGTCTTTTTTTGAGTCTTTAATCAAGTCTGTACAATGTTGAATTCAGTTAGCTTGTATGGTTCAAACCTTGCACACATTTTTCTCAGTCCCAAATGCTGTATCAAAAAGCGATGAACTGAATCTTTGGAAATATTTAATTCCATTTCCACGTATCGCAATGAAGATTTCGGCTCATTTCTGATCAATTCACGCACAAGTTCGATGTTACTTTCCGTAACCACAGATTTTTTTTGCACTAGGATGTTCGTCATTTATGTCCGTACGACCGTCTTTCAATAGTTTATACACAATCGTACGTGGTAAACACGCATCATTATACACTTGATATTCGCTCTTTGTTCAAAATTAATTTTTCGACCAATGCCAAATGCACATTGTTACTTTATACGCAATTTATCTGCTTCTAATGATGCAAATGTCATGATATTTTGACATAACATTGGTGAAAGACCTACCTTACCGGCGCATATTTTTTCTTAGTAGATCGCGCCACTAAAAATTACTATTTTAAAAAAATGCCGTTTTCTCTGCGACAGACTGTGTAATTCTATACAAAGATATTTTTCGTGCAAAGTACAAATTATAGATGCGCTGAACAACGAAAACGAGCCTTACAATTCAGTTAAATTTTTGACACAACGGAATGAAACGGATAAAAAGAAAAAAAAGTAAGTTGGTAGCACAAAAAGTATATTGCATATGTTTCTTAATTTTCGTTCCTTATTATTTAAGTATTACATACGTATTTCAATTTTGCTCAGAGATTTGGGAAATTTTGACCAAAAAGTAAACATTCTAAATATAATTTACACTTGTGTTTATATTTTTGAACTAGAAAAATGAAGTTCCACTGACGATATTTATCGCATTTGTCTTTCATTGTATACATAAGTACGATTAATGATAAATTGGCAACGTTAATATTCTTTTGTGCTGCAGTCTTACCGCTGGCATATTCATGCTTTAAAAGAAGCATATATCCTGCAGCTGTTCATGTTACTGCCTCAGAGAAACTCTGAGGCATCTTTTCTGTTTATCAAATTTTAGTTAAAAAGAATCTAAATATGTTTATAAATGCAACACAATTCCTAATTAAGAAAAAAGAAGTGCGAGGGGAACTAGAAAATATTTCTGCCTAATAACGAAACAAAAGACCAAATGGTCTTTTTGATAATTTTATTTGTCAACGTACTCAGACTTAGCTTTTACACACTTACGCCATCTGTCCCCGAACGACTTTATTCCATCGGAAAAAATGATTCTTTCTGCTGATTTTCAAAATAGGCGCGCTTATATCTTTTCTTTCAATTGGTCATCGGAGGTGTTTTCAAATTTCGAAATTAAAATGAAATCGAACGGAACCAAACTTGGACTACATGTAGAGTGGTCCGGGTGAAGAAAGTTAACACTCTCTTTCTTGTGAACTCGCGAGTTGTCGTAAAGCAAACCTAAACATTTTAGGTCAATAACCATACATAATTTTGTAGGAGTATTTCCTGTAACTGCTGTTATTGTCGTCCCCATTGGCATGTATTTAACAAGAATAACTCCTGCTTGGTTGTAAAAGACGGTGGGTCATCTTCAATGGAGTCACGACTTTACCGAAACTGTTTTGACCAATATTTTACTTTAGAATATGACGGAGCTTGGTCTCCCTACACTGCGGTCATTCATTCATTAATAGTTTCAGGAAAGTTCTATTCATTTATCAAAAATTTGATGACTGCTATGTTTTTCTAGTTTCACACATTTTTATTGCGAAATACTTTAAATAAAAAAAGTAACGAAAGACTCAAAGTCAGCGTGACACATAAGTAGAAAAATGTCACTATTGAACGTTACTAGGCAACGCACGATTAACTGTTTCCATCATGGCTAAGTAGATTTTCTTCTAGTTCCTCTCTCGTGAAAGTACAGAAGTAATGAAAATAATCGTGTTGGATTACTTACAACACGATTAATTTCATGAAAGAAAGAAAAATTGCAGGATTCGAAAATACGATATTATAAACAAATCATTAAAAGAAATAAGTTTTGTTTCTGCATTGCAAAACATTCATATGAACAGCACAATATACCAACGATGAGGTTGCAGCATAAACCGAGTTCTATAATTTTGTAATGCAATATTAAAATTTTAAGTTTTTCTTTTTAAGAACATTTACAATTTCCATTTTTAATAATATAGTAATTGTTAATTATTACTAGTCAAAAATATTTCACTAAAAGCCGACAGTATATTAATAATTATTAATACTTTTCAAAGAAAGATATTGTACATAATAAATAAAACATATAATTATTAACGCTGACAATTTTAAACGCAAGTAACACAGGATAACATACTTTTTGCCAGAAAATTCTGTTGCTTATGTCCTGATATCAAATGTGTGTTTATGTATATAACAAGAAAGGACGTAAAATTACCTCAAATGCCTTTATTTGGAAATGGTATGTTTAATATAGTGTCCAATCTTCGTTTTCCATGATCAATTTACAGCGATTGGTCATACTTTCCACTTATTTTTCAGCAGCTGAAGTGGGTAGTGATCTCCATAGTTTGCGCAAACTAGTTTTGAGTTGCTTTAATGTGTAGCAACGTTTTGTATGAAGCTTTGGCTTCATAATTCATAAAAACCATCAAAAACGACGTTTCTATTATACAAATACGTTAACACTTCATTTTATATAACGAAAAGAACTGTGATTTTATTTTCTTTGTATCTATTTATATCCGTTTTATGTACATATTATACTTGTATCTTTCACGCCAACAAATAATACAAAATTTTTGAATGAAAAGTTTAATAGAAAGTGATGCAAGAAGAGGTTGAACTGTTTATCTCCCTCCCATCCAAATATTGATTGTACACAGCGGCACTTTTGCAGTTGAACAGAAACAGTACAGAGCTCCTTAAGTATAAACTGTAATTTTAATTTGAGATGATCATGGCGATGATGATGATAACATGTATGTAACATAAAAAACGAACCACCCAGTAAAAGTATAAATTTTTAAAGCAAATTTTAAACAAATGTGTGCTGGGTTAAATATGATAAATGATTAAATCCACGTAAATGAATTTATTCTGCTATTCACCCAAGCATGCTCCTAATAAGATGTTCTATGGATTCCTGTGGAAGCTCGTTCCACACAGGTTGTAAATCATGTAGCTGTTGTTAAGTTTTTTTGAGAATTAGGAAACCAACCCTTCGACATATTATATCCCAAACATGCCCTACGGACGCTAGATCTGGCTGGCAATCGCACAGATTAATTGAAAATATTGCAGGAATCGTAATGAAACTGGTGCAATATGGCGACGGGCGTTTTTTTGTTGGATTGTGTGCTGTACTTTTAAGCATTTAATTGTCCCCAACGGAATACTACCACTAGTCCTGTTTCCTACGTTATTTCCACCCCACTCAATAAAACTTCTAGCCAGTGCAGTCTCAGGTGCTACGGGAAATTAAAAAAACCGCTTTTCTCCTCTTAGTCGTCGAACTCGTCTACGACCATCATGGGCCCACAAACAAAAACGAGATTCATTTGAAGACACAATATTGCTTCAGGCTTCCTCTCAATCTACTTGTACATTACACCATTCTGGTCTAAGGACACGACGCCGACTAGTGGGCGCAGTTAATACTGCTTCTAACTAAGTTTATTTGCTAACGTTCAGACTAACGTTGTTAAAATGATGTCCTTTCATATCCCTCTTCATTCGTAGAAACAAAAAAAGGTGCACGGAGCAAGATCGGGGGCGTGGGGCAAAGAAGTCATGCTGTTTTTAGCCAAGAACTGGCGAATTGATAAGGCTGTGAGCAGGTGCATTGCATGATGGAAAAATCCCGTCTGCCACAAATCGGCCCTCTTTCGTTGCACACTGTTACGAAGTCTTCTCATAACCTCCAAATAGAGTGCCTAAGTAACTGCCTGATCGGGTGACATGAATTCAGAATGCGCAATCCCTCTTACACCAAAGAAACAAATGAACATATAGCCTTGATGTTTGACTTCATTTTTCACCTTTTTCGAAACGAGAAAACCATTCATACACTTGAGTTTTTCCCATAGATTCATCCTTATAAGCTGTTGCAATATCAAGATTGTTTCTGCAGTGTTTTTTCCGAGCAGGATGCAAAATTTCACAGCCGCACGCTGTTCACACAACCTTATTCAGCGAAAGAATCGACTGCACGGAACGCAGAACAAGTTGCGACACGCGCACCTGCAGCAGGAATGCATACTAACCAAGCCCCACTCACGGCGCTGCCTTTCCCTTTATTTTTGGGTATCCCCTCGTATACTTCTACAGTAATGTATCGAATCTCTTCTCTTTTTTAAATATTGCACCCGCTAAAGAGAAATATCGACCCCTAATGTTTATATAGTTTCTCCATGATTTCGTGATCCATAAAAATTTCGGCACAACCCAATATCGGGTCGCGACTCTAAGGTTGAGAAACGCTGATGTAAATGACTAAAAAAATTTAGCAAAACATTGTATCCTCTTAAAAAACATATAATATACTTGTTCTGTTCAAAAATAAAGATCCAAAATCAAGTCTATTTCATAAAATAAAAGTAAAGAAGTAAAATTCTACACTAATACAACGCAGTTTTACAACAAATTTCAAAGAAAAACTTCCCCAGTCTTAACATACATAAATCAGTGAGATTTGAATTGTCAGCGCTAATAGTTATTCTTTTTGCCTTATTTGCACTAATATTTTTCGACATAAATAAACACCCAAAACACAACTACAAGCGATCAGTATTTAGGTGATTCGCATAAATTTGTACAAACAATGGTTGTGGTTTTTTTAGTTGGTGGTGGTGTATCGATGAAGTTCGCAGCTGATGACTGGCCCCTCATACAACCTTACGAGGTTCAAGCTGAGATCCCTCCTGTTCACTCAGCTGCTCCTGTACTTACACCTATAGGTATGCACCAGAGCACTTAGATATTTATTTGCTTTTGCTCACATATACAAAGGAAAATATGATGAAAGTGTATTATAACGAATTTATACAAATTTTGACTTAATTGAAATTTACGGATTCGCTGCTTAAAAACGTCAAATTCAAATCTTTTTATGCAATTCTAACATTAGTTCGTTATAATTAAATTTCAACATTAGTCCCCTGAAATAACAAATAAATGCTTTTACCATTAACATCTTACGTTTCGATCAATTAGAGCAAATAAGAAGAAAAGGTGAAGTGGTACGCCAAGCGTTAGAAGACAAAGAAAAACTAGTAGCAGACTTATTGAGTATACCCAGGGAGGACTATCATCATATAGCAGATATGGCCATCGAGGAAGCCAAAAACAAAGAGCTTACAGAACGAGAACCCGCAGCGTTGGTGTTAGCGTCTGTATACCAAGGTAAGTCCTGCCAAAATTAGATAAAAGAAATTCGAATAACGTAATTTCTACGTTTGTTTTTATTGCAGTGGACCAATTGTTACTGGCTGTGAATCAATCACTGGATATATCCGAAGGTGACCCTGTTTTAATGACCGGTGGCAAGCATCCATCGTGTGCCAGCAATGAAAACTTAATTTCGAAAAATAATGTGCCTTCTGTACCTGTCCATAGGCTACAAGAAATCGCCACAACTCTAAATTCTCAGCTTACAACGTTATTGGTACGTTACAACGCTTTAATTTGTTAATTTCTTGTTAGAGTTCAACTAGAGGTAAAAATTACGTGACTGAAAATTTTAAAAGCTTTGGACTAAATAATAGGGCAACTATAAAGGACTATTTTTCTTAAGTTGGCGAAAATTCTACAATTTTATGTTGACATGCCTGATTTTCAAATTCTAATTTATTAAATATTTAATAAGATAAACGTCAAACAATTCTAAACACTCAAACTATTCTAATTAAGGCATAAATCTCCAGGCAAGCTAATTGAATTTCTCAGTGTCGCCAATTTAAATATTTGTTTCAAGCATTTGTAGTCACCCTTTATTATTAAAACGTTTTTAGAAATTTCCCTGTTTTAAGGTCCACTTCTTTTAATATTTTATATTTGGTTAAAATTCACACACAATACCCATAAGCTGTTAGATAACACGGATAAAATCGGTGCTAGACCGCGGGCATCAAAAGAGGTGTGTGACATTTCAGTATTACCATGCGCCGTATACTATTTATTATGCACACACCTAAAAAGAGAGAAACTTAACGTGAACAGAATATAATTTCAGTTCTTTCAGTGTTACCGTGTTCTAGTAGCAAATATGAGTGAAAAAATAAGTCGTAAAAATCATTACGTGGTGACTAATGTTCGAAAATTTATTTCAAAGCATTCAACTTAAAATACAGCGGATCTTATGTGATATGTTATGTGTGCAATAAGAACTGATTGATTTGAAAACGGTCGCATTGCCAAAAATATCAATAGCGCAGTCGAAAGCCCTATGCGGATTTTGTAATGAAATTGATGAGCTGTTACGTGCTCGTAACACCTTAATTAAATCGGCCGAATTTATGTCCATACCGCGTATGCAAAGTTTAACCCTTATTTGCATTACTTTTCGTACGTTTTTTATATAGTTTTTTTTTGTGCGTCGGAATGTGTGCAATTCGGCATTACGTCATAAAACTATAGCCAAATAGGTACTCCTGTATTTTAATTAACCATTTTTATTTACCTGTGTATTTGTTCTATTCTATACTATATGTTAGCTTTTGAATTTAAATTGTGTTACGTAATTACGCCGGTATTCTGTTAATTACTATTTATTTAATAGCATATTCATTAACATAACATAAATATTTAAAAATTTGGGGAGTTTATATCTGGGCCCGATAGATTAATTATTCAAGGTAATTTACGCATACCTTACACAGAGCCGTATTCAGAATTATATTGGTTTTTGTATAAGTTTCTAGTAGTATGTATACCAGGTGTACCGGAAAGTTATTACCGGTTTTTTCGTTAAAAAACTACATATAAACTACAAATTCTTCGAGACAACTTCTTCGAAATTGGCGAATTGCTGCTCTGCAAGCACATATCCCATTGATACGAAAAGGTGACGGGGCAAAGTCTAGGAAGTACGGCAGGTGCGATATTATATCAGTTCCAGTTTTGCTGTATGAGACGGCGCGTTATCGTGCTGTAAAATCACTTTACCGTGTCTTCGGACCCATTCTAGACGTGTTTCTATCACATCATGGTTCAAATTGATAATTTGTTGGTAGCGATCAGTCACCAGGTTACAACAGTTCGTAATACACCACGCCACTCTGGTTCCACCAAACACAAAGCATTGTCTTGCGACCAAAACGATGTGGCCTTGGAGTCGATGAACCGTCATTCAATTGATGTGGCACCCATTTTCCCATCTTTTGGATTTTTCCCATTGCTCGTAATCGGTCGTCAATCGTATCTTAGGCCGCATTTAACGCTTCTGCCAATTATTTTTGAGTTTGGATTGGGTCTTCATTCAATAACTTTTTCGGTCAACCAAAACGTTGTTTGTCTTGCACATCGAAATCGCCACTTTTGAGTTGTCGAAACCACGCCTCACATGTTTTTATGGTTGGAGCATGCTCACCGTAAGTTTCTACCAGCAAACGATGACTTTTCAGCGACTTTTCTCTTTTGATTAAATAAGAAAAGTAATGCGTACCGCAAATGCACTTTTTCAGGCACGAAACTCGTTATTTTCAAAGAGGTGTAAATCTATGACAGTGTTACTTTCGCAAAATACAACATGTATGGCTTTGAAGCTTGATGCCAATAGAATAAAATGACATGTGTCAAATCAAAACGTTGCATATATAAGCCTAGCAACATCTGTTAGAAAAACCGATAATGACTTTCCGGTACACCTGGTATTGTTAATCAAAAGAAGTGTCAATAAAAGAGAACATTGTATTTATAATTTCTATAACTAGTTATTGCATATCACCTCTCTGAACTTATATTAAATAAGCAGTACATGCACTAAAATTGACATTAAACATTTCCAAATAAAACACCTAGCTTGAATAATATGGTTCTAATTTCAAATTGTCTTCGTGTACTGTTATTTCAATTTCTCCACAGTTGTATAATTCTTGTGATTTTTTCCAGAGCGTGATTAAACAAAGAGATGAAGAGAGAGATAGGTTGAGAAGGGAATTACAAAGGACCAGAGAACAGTTACACGAAAAATTGGCGTTACACTGTTCGTCACACTACTCCGATGATGAAACACAACAAATAGATTTAATGCAATCCGGTGACTTGGAAAGTATAGAGGTAAGATATTAAAAATGCCTAAATATATTTGTTTGTGACTAAATTCATTATAAATATTACAAGCAGTTAAAATTTTTGTTGTAACCTCTTCAGCAGTGGTATCTGAATTAATACTTGTTTGATATTGAATTTTCTATACAAAATCTAATTTCTATTTTTTTTAAATGTTAAATATTACACCATAAATATCATATTTTTAAATAAATGTGACAGAAATAATCGTGTAATTTACTGAATTGAATTTATATTTTCAGTTAAATGTTAAATCTTTATTTGGATTAGAATATTTAATTTATATATGACAAAGCATAATTTTGAAACAACAAACAAGTCATAAAACTATAAACATATTGTGAACAGGCTCCACATAAATTAAATTTCATTTAGGCGAGATATCCATTCAATAAATCATATTTAAATATACATAAATGTGGCTTCAAACTTTTGGAAAATTTCCTCGTGTCATCATATATAATCTATTTATATATCTACACAAATTAGCATTAGAAAGAGTATAATTTTCACCATTCTTTTTGTAAGTATTTTAATTTTTAATAAATACCACAGGAAAAAAAGTATCAAAAAGCAATTTACACAGGATTAAAATAAATCAACCATTATTGTCACAATATCTTTTCTTTGAGTTATTTGAAAACTGAATTAAGCAATTAAAATGTTACCTACCTTGTCAATTATTTGGACACAAAGAATTAATTTCGAAAATTTAATTTTGATCTTTAGGAAAAGTATTGCACTTGTACAGTAGAGAATTGCTCATATTTTCGGATGCAATATTGGGCAAATACCTATATATCGGAGAAATCATAAAATAATATAAATTTACATCATTTGTATTGAAAATAACTTACATCTACTCTATTAAAAATGCTAAACCGCCATATTGTTGAATTAAACATTGCAGGAAATATAACGAAACGTATTCTTATTGGTTCCTCATCGATACGTAGCATATAACCTAAAATTCAAGTTTTAAATTTCAGAATATATTAAATATATTTTTTTATTGGGTTAAATGTTGTTTAAATTCTTTGTATGTGAACAAGGTATGTTAAGCATGTGACGGTTATTATTCGGTATAATTAATTACACTATTTTTTTTTGACAACCTTTAATTTTATTATGAGAAATAAATGTATATTACTTATCTTATGTACTTTTTAAGTTGTACCACACAATTTCTTCACACATAAAAAAATAAGTATATCCTATATTAAAATCTCATTTTAAAACATTGCAGTGACAGAATCCAACTTGATCAAATGACTATTTTGCAGCTATTTTAAAATTGAAAAATAGAGTTAATAAAATTGTTTTATGAGCTTTAAACAGACCACACTAACAAACTTTTATGTGAAATAATTTCATACACATGACAGATCATGAACATATGTGAAACGGCATAATGCGATTGTGTGAAAAACACATTAATAATTACATAAATCTTAATTTTTAAAATATAAATTAAACGCAATACTTTCTTTGGAGATTTAGAAAAAATAATCGGAAATTAATAATCCATTACTAAACGCTTTTCTGAAAGTGGATCTTTATTTTAAACAAAATATATTTCAGAAATAAATGTCAATTAACTTTATGACAAAATATATTACCTGATACCACTGTTGCTTATGAAACAAAATGAAGTTTTTCTTTTTTTCTTAAAAATTAAAGCACATCTTTGTTTCGCAATCTCAAAAATCTCCAAAATATTTCATACGTCATTTCAATATCTTTACGTTTGTTGAAAGGGAGACACCAATTGCAAAGTAAACTAATTTGAATAATATCGTATACCACAAAGAAAGCTATGGTATGGTCCTCGATGTCTTGTTATAAAATTTCTTAAATATTAAACCGTCTACAATATTATTACAGTATTTAGTGATTTGTTATTTCTCCATTTTTAACACTTCTTTCTCCGGTTTTAATATTTCCAACGTTTGTAACAATAAAAGAATTTAAATTTATTTACCAAGGTAATTGGAGGTTTCATTATTTTTAGAAGCAAATTTTAAAGAAACTGTTTACTCTGCTGTAAAAAAAAAGCCAGATTTCATCAATAATATTCCATAAATTAGTATTTTTAATTCGCCAATACCCTTAATATTTATATTGGATCTTTGAAAAGCTTACATAAAAAGCTCAGTTGTATACCAGATTTTATAGTACAACATATAATTGTGGGTATATCTATATTGTTACAGTATTTGAGTTGTTACCAAATTACTCTTTTTTTTACAATCTTTTTCCATGAATTTGAATTGATAATTTGTAGAAAATCAACATAAAAAAATCACATACTCATGAATAGCATATTTCTATACATACATCCCTATACTTTAATGTAGAAGTAATTACCAGAAAATACGGATGAATTTTAATTTTTTTACAATTTAAACAAACAAGAAAAGCCATATTTTAAAATCCCTGAAAAATACTACCAATACAGTCATCTGTGCAGTCTACATAATATCTTTCACATACAACTTGTAAACATGTTTCTGTTATTACTTACTTCTCTTTAAATTACCATCATTATTTACTATGGAGATCAATATATATCATATATATACATATTTATCACTACAAACATGTGACTGACATGAATTAGGCAGTACCAAACATCATTAACCATCCAAGGTGGTAACATAGAAAAAAAATATATACATTTTATTTTATTGCTGTCGTCTCTATAAAAGCAATATTTTCCTATTCATTGTTACCATATACTTTAATGAAAATTTTACTTGATTTAAAAGTTAAATCGAACAAAATGGAAATTCAACTGTGGTATAAAAATAAATACAATTTATCTATACACATCGGCCATAAATGTTTAATATAAAAAAAGTGTAATACTTACTGCAAAATTTAAATTTGATTATAAAATTATACAAAATATTAAAAATCTTAAAAACGTATTACTTTAACAAATATTCTTTTAAATTTGTTTAAATTTTTGATTCGATGTGACAACTTTTATTACTGCCTGGCACAATCTCATCTTTAGTAATTTGGCCAGAGTTTCCCGTTCTATATTTGACCATATAACTTGTAGTCGAGTCCATAGTGGTTTTGTGACAACGTTATTGTCTGTCTAGCTTATCCCATAGCCGTTATAGAGTTCAAGTGAGAGCTTCGAAGAGGCCATTTCATAAGAACAATTATACCGTCCCGTTGTAATTACTCCAAAAACCCCTGACCCAATTTAGACGTGTGTTTGGGATCGTTATCTTGCTGGAACACAAAGTTTTCTCCAATTAGTTGTGTTCCAAAGGAATTCGGGATTGCAAACGGGACGTGAAATCATCGAGGCACAAAAACAATTTTTTAAAATGATTTGATATATTATAATGGCGTATATTAATGAAACTGCTACAGTATATTAAATGGGGATACCCATGTACATATATAGTCAATAATTTGATGTATCATTTGTAGCCCGTGTTTTCATTTACTTAACATAATCGCTTATCTGTATACGATTGGTTAAAACAGTGATACACGATCCAGAAGCGACTGGAGTCCAATCAAGTGAACTAATACACAATTGCGTAAAATAGCTATAAATAAGATTACACCGCCCGATACCAGCGTAACTCGTACCGGAAGTGTTACTGTGCGCCTACGAAATCTACTATCTATACTTATTAAAACCTTTTTAATATTAAATAAACTCTGTAACATTTTTTTTTTCTTGTACATCATGTGTTCATTATTAGTGCCATCTTGGAATGCAGTAATTTCGATTTCGAAATAACACCAGTCAGCAAAAGCTTTGATTTTGTTACGTAAATATCAGAACTTATTATTATCACGCGTAACTGATAAAGGAGGGATTTGTAAAATTCCGACAACTTAATTTTGAAATAGTTTCTAACTGGTCCAAATACAATATTACAAACAGTTAAAATGTTAATTTTGATGGAGCCTGTGGTTGATTAACTTAATCACTGAAGGTTTATATATAACCCCTTTCCACATTAATTTTCGTATTCCGTATACGTATTTCGACAACTAAATTGTCATCATCAGCAGATAATTAAACAGCACACAAGCCAAAAACGCTTACGGAGTGAGTTTTGGTTTTCAACGGTACAGATCATGTGCGGAATTTGTTTCGTACGGTTATTTTGTCGTACTTTTTGCTGATGATGACAACTTAGTTGTCGAAATACGTGTACAGAATACGAAAATTAATATGAAAGAGGTTATATATCAACCTTCAGTGTTTAAGTTAAAAAGTTAATTATATAATTGGAAATACGCTCAAACTTTAAGAACAAAATATGAATTATCAAATTTTTTATTTTATTGAAGTAATTGTTATATATTTATTTGAATTCAATGCAAAAGATACAAAGTCTCACTTTCAAATTAATTACGCATCCTAAAATGCCATCTTTCTACTCCGTATATCTTCAATCTAAAAAGCAGTAATTTATTTTGGTCTATTTGTTTTCGTTTGTCATTGCTGTTACGTTTGTTGTATATTATATATACTATAGGAAGTAATAAATATTTATACTTTGCTAATTTAATTAAACTGTGTAACAGCAATGCGAATATACATTATACAATATAAATAGATTTACAATCTGCATAATAAGAAACACCAGCCAATGTCCCATCAAGGAAAAATTGATGGGAGGGCGGGACTGAAAGAATAGGTAGAATATCTTCCCCTTAATATGCCTAGTCAGTTATCCGTTGTATACAACACAGGTAACAGATTTTGTTTTAAGGAGTGTAGGGTAAGCAAAACGTTTTGAAGCAATGCTTTTGCGCGAGTACAATAAAATCCTAAAATGACAATTGCACGGCTAAATATCTGCACAACTTGGAAGACGATAGGTAAGGCGTTATTAACAAACCAAAAGTATATATGACCTTCCAAGATGCGGGGATTGCCGCACTAGAACAAGGCATTATTAGTTTGTTTAAGAAAAACGCAATCAATACTTTGTCAAGAAAAACAAGCAGGACATAAATATTAGTTTAATGACAATTAAACGCGAACGCGATGTCGCTTAACGAAGCACAATTATTAAACCGTTGCTGTCGGATGAACATCGACAGACGCACGTGATCTGGGTGAGAAAAATGTGAAATTGGTCCGACGTTGTATTTACAAATGAAACATATTTTTGGATTTAGCTGTCCGAAAGAAAGACATGGTTAACGGACAAACAACGTGTAATACAATGTACCGTAAAACGTCCTGTGAAGGTTCATGTCTGAGGTTGCTTTAACACGGTTATGTATATTTGACAGTAGTTTGAACGCGAAATGAATGGTAAAATTGTATCAAAAAGAACTCTTAGTATCGGTAATTTAAAAATAACAGTATTGATTGGTTCATACAAGAAGACAACGACCTACAACATCGAAGCAAACTGTGTGGGAGTGGATACCAATGGTACTGCATCAATGAATTGGTGTTCGCAGTCCTTATACGCCAGCCCAATGGAAAATAGTTGGGACTCCTATGAAGCAGAAACTTCGCGGGAGCCGTGTGTATAAAATTTCCCAGTTATCTCGCAATATAAAGAAGAGCTCACTGCCACCGTATTATGTGGAATTCGGTCACAAGTATAGGAAATTACCGAGGGTATTTGAATTTGATGGAGCCTGTGGTTGATACAGTGTACATCTTGGTTTTGAACGGTATGGATCGCGTACGGAGTTTGATTTTCGTGCGGTTGTTTTTCGCCGTGTTTTACCAGGTGCGACACTTTGAAATTATCTGCTGATGATGACAACTTGGTTGTCGAAATGCGTATACAGAATTTACAAAAGTTAATGTGGAAAGGGGTTATATATCAACCTTATTGATCAATACCGAGGGTATTCTCAAAAATAATGGAGACTGAATACCAATATTAAGTATTACCATATTAGGATATACTTCGTACCAGTAATCTACTTTTCTCTATTAACTTCTTTGGTAGAAATATTAGCCTGCGTTTCTTATTACATATACAGACTGTCTGGTTCCGTTACGCAACTGACTAATACTTTTGTTAACTTGGTGACGAATTCAGAAAGTAAAATCAAACAATAAAAACATGATATATGCTCTGAAGGAAGACAAATGAATTCGTAATTTCATTTACCACTGCAATCACCAGGAGAGATGGCGAGTGGTGAGAATGCGCCGCGGCTGCTTTTAGAAACGTGCACCCACTTCTGTGCCTTATGGTGTCTTGAAACTTTATGTTAAACCTATTACAAGACTTTCCAGCACTTTTTAATTAATGCTTCGTGAATTTACCCCCACCGCTCGCCGACTCTTCTGGTGTGTACTGTACTTTTGCTTGAAAACCTGAAATGCAAATGTTTTAACACTTTTTCTTTTTGTTGCAGGAAAGTCCGACGGAAAATGAAAGCACTTGAGATTGACAACGATCGTGAGCCTAAGAATTATTTCTACATTAAATTATTAATCAAGACATTGTGTAAAAACCATTTGTTACATACTAAATATTACTATCTGTAGGTAAATTATGTTACTAAACTAAGGTTAAAAAGGAACCTGTTAGTATCGGAACCATCATGTCCACAATTTTTTTCCGATTCTTTTTTTTTTGATTTATCATTTTTCTCGAGATACTTGAGTTGACCGCTGCGAAGTCGTTAACTTCATTTCTTGTACAAATAAAAACAAAAAAAAAACAAGAGCTGATCAGCCTGTCCATGGGTACTAGATGTATTGTGCAAAGTATTTTATATGTAGTTGCACCTGCGTGAATATAAGATACTTTCCATAAATTTTCATTTCAATTTACTTTTTCTTTTGAAAAAAAAAATTTACAGCGGGAGACGAGTATTGTTAGTGACCGACAATAATTTCCCTTTTTTTGATAAAATTTTGAATAAATTGTTTTTCTAAATAAAATGTCGGACACTAACTAATATTAGTAATTAAAAAGAAATCAACTGACCTCTCTTGCTGTAAAGTGCAATAACGCTTGTATTTAATGTTGTTCATTATTATAAATCGCTAGGAAGTTGTTACCTACCCAAGGTCATAGAGATCACCTGTGAAAATATTGTATATAGTTATTAGTCTGATTCTTTTTTGTTTTCTTTTTAGAATAAATTGTTATTACATTATGTAAACGCGCGAGTGAAGTTTTAAGTGAAATTAGGGGAAAAACCGTTGAACTTCCACGCGCGTGAGACGACCGACCCCTGTAATAATTTTTTAATTTATTTTTTTATTTCTCGCAATTTATAATATTAAAATGATGTAACTTATTCAGGTTTTTATATATATAATTATTATAATTATTATTATTATACAATTTGAAATTTTTATACAAATTTTTAAATATGTTAATTGCAAAAAAGGAATGAATAGGTTTAACATGTCCTGTATGTGTAGATCCACCAGTGTTACATGATGATATGATGACAGTTTTTTTTTTTTGTTAGTTGTTGTCGAACCGCGCTTCTGTATAATCGCTTTACATTCTGCATTTTAGTATTGGCATTTATATTATTATATATATATAGATGTAATTTATTTTAATTGTAATTTTCCTTTTTTTTTGTTAGTGGAGAATAATATAATAGCGAGTTATACATAATGAACGATATTACGAAAAATCATTTGTTAATTATGTGTATTATATACAAGAAATAACAGTACTATATAGAAATAAACTTATATAAAACCCAAATTTTGCATATTTTATTTGTTGTTGACAGTCAACTATCATATCAAGTAATCAATAAAGTTCATACGGTTTTCGGTACGGTGTGCTGAAGCGACTTGCAAAGTGCAAACTTTTGTTTGATATTGAGTTAAATCAAGATATATATCTACTTAATTTTAGTGCAGAGACTACGTAAGAGTATTTATCTGCGTGAATTAAAATCGTTTGGAATTTTTATTTCATTCGTTTGTTACATCCTTTTGAACGGTGGTGTATTTCATTATAAGTTGTTTTCATTTCTTCGTGGCGTTTTGTGCATCTTGTCGCGCAGGTCTGGCTTGTGAATGTTCCAGAGGGTCCTTCTTGCCATTAATCTTCCAGGTAACCAATAAAGTTCGTGCGCTATTCGGTACAGTTTACTGCAGCGACTTCTAATACTTTGTGACTTGCAGAGCGCAAGCTTTTGTTTGATTTTCACTTAAATCATGATATATTTTTTCTTAATTTTAGTGCAGAGATTATCTAAGAGTATATACCTGCGTGAATTAAGATCACCTGGAATATTTATTTCATTCGTTTGTTACAACCTCTTGAACGGTGGTGTATTTCTTCATAAATTGTTTTCATTTCTTTGTGGTTATGTTTTATGCATCTTGTCACGCAGGTCTAACTTGTGAATGTTCCAGATTTAGGTGTTAGAGGATTATTTTTGATGTTAATCTTCTGATAAAAGAGCACGCATGTTTTATCAGATAACCAATACAGTTCGTCCGCTTTTCGATACAGTTTCCTGCAGCGACTTCTAATTGTTTTGGACTTGCAGAGCACAAGCTTTTGTTTGATTTTCAGTTAAATCATGATATATTTCTACTTTGTTCGGCACCTGTTTTGATCTGTCTTACCTTTAAATGCTGTATATGTATTTTTTAATGTACAGCTAACGTCACGAAGTATCAGACTGCATATGTTAACTATTTTTATTTCTGAAGTTGTATTTGATTTACTATCATATTGAATATATAACAATATATTAAATAGTCACCATATTTGTTATACTGCTAAATACTATCTAAGAGTATTTACCTGCGTGAATTATCCTCTGGAATTTCTATTTCATTTGTTTGTTACATCTTTTTGAACGGTGGTGTATTTCTTTAAAAGTTGTTTTCATTTCTTCGTGGCTATGTTTTGTGCATCTTGTCGCGTAGGTCTGACCTGTGAATGTTCCAGACTTAAGTGTTTAAGGGTCCTTCTTGACATTAATCTTCCAATAGAGCACGCATATTTTATCAGGTAACCAATAAAATTCGTACGGTTTTCGGCACAGTTTGCTTCAGCGACTTCTAATAACTTGTGACTTGTAGAACGCAAGATTTTATATGTTTGGCGTACCACAAATGCACGCCAGTATCTCAGTACATTCTGACTTAGTATGCACTATTGTAGTGATTTTATACTCTTTTGAAATGTCAGCCAAATCCTGCGTAATCCGAACGTGTTTGTTTTATGAATTAAACTTGGTTCTAAAGCTGCAGCTTTGCATTGCACTTGAAGAAGATGTGATAAAAAAAAATACACTGTACAAAAGTGGTTCAAACGATTATCTTCTGAGGATTAATCCCTCGAAATATTCGTGATTGACAATGATTTGCGTGTTGTTATTGAATAAAATTAGAAACTAACGTGCCAAAATCTTCCTGAAATGGTTAAAATCAATAATCAAACAATTCGTTTACATTTGCATTAAATTGAAAAATGATGGAACTAAGCAAATGGGTCCCACATACATTCTCAGATGAGAATAAAGATCAAAGGCTATCAACATGTTCTTCACTTCCTTCACGTCACAAAAACGAACCTTTTCTTGATCGCATGCTGACTTGCGACAAAAAGTGGATCCTGTACTGTAAAATGAAGCGAACCTATATAATTGGTTATCATCAAAGGACCCCCTACTCCACAGGTTAAAGGAGTGTGCAGGATGCTTTACTTCAGAAACAGCCAGAGATAGTTAATTGAAAGAAAGTGTTATTCCTGCAGGACAATGCAAGATCCCATTCTCCAAATGTATACCTGGAAAAAATTCTGCTCTAGGTTGGAAATACAAAAAATTGAAATTTTACTCCATCACTCATATTTGCCCTATATCTCTCCAAGTAATTATCTTTTCTTGGCTAGAATTAATCACATGTGGAATAAAAAATTTACCAACCAAGCAGAGGTTGAAGGGGAGGTGTAGATTTTCTAATTTTAGAAGTGCCACGTTTTTCGAAACCGGATTATACAAACTTGTTTCTCGTTGGATACGAGTAATAGATTGTGAAGGTGATTATTTTAGTGAATAAAACTGTCTGCTATATATTTTAAGCTTCATTTAAAAAAGAAAGGCACGAACTTGACTGGTTACTTGATATAAACAGTTAAATACTATTGATTTGTGCAAATAATAAGACAGATTCGTGTGATAAATAAATCGTACATGTCTTAACTCATTTATTAAAGGAAGAAACAGGAAAACACCCATTTGCTTAGAAAACTTCAATAATTATATCCGCTGAAAGTTCATACATTTTCTTGCCTGATTAAAAGTTATGAAAATTGGAGATATAACAAAATTTAAATATTATTTATTGTAATTGATTTAATTGTAACAAGTTTGGCTCACAGCACAAACAGAAGTGGTATATGTACGAGTGAACAATATTTTCTTAATAGTATAAAAAAAATTACTTCTAAAAGCTCAACATACCTTGAATTCAACAAATGTCGAAATTTTCAATTACATCTGGAATCAACTATAACTTATTTGGGTACATAAGCATGATGCAGCTATATTTTATGCTCAGAATTACAACTACATTAAAAGTGTTGTAATAGTATTTATATTATTAATAATGATTAACTGTCGTTTTCTCATGCATTACTTTTACCATATGTATATAAACCTACAAATGGAATAATAGATATACATTCTTTTTCTTCAAGTTCATTTATATTATTATTAATCTTTATTGTAGAATCGAGGCATTGGTGATGAGGACGAAAAAATATTGGTAAAAAAATGCTTATGCAATTTTCTTTCCAATATATTTGCCTAATTTTTTATTGTAAAATGCCATTTGTAAGTTCTATAGTTACAAAAAACTATGCAGACCATGTACTTTCTTGATAAATTTTTAATCTAAAAATATATTTTTTAAGCTGTTATGATTACATTATAAAACTCAACCTGCTTTTTAGGTTTAGTAGCGCAGTAATCAATTTTTTTATCTCGTCCCCACACTCCAAAGATAATTGTATATTGCTGTAAGAAATTTATAATTCACTTGCATTTTATTATTGCTGATTAGCCACTAAGAATTTCTTAAGATATAAAATCGTACTATAAACAAAATAACCTATAACAAAAACGTAAACATGAAAAAGTATTAGAGATGAGAGAAATGAGTTGGTATTTCAGTAATCATTTCAATATGATAAAATTAAAGATTCCCATATTTTTTTTTTTTTAAGGAGGGACAGCATAAATATTAATACAAAACAAATTTTAAACTCTGTACATGTTAAACAAATTGCAAAAAACTTATTCTCATATAATATAAGATTTTCTAAATTCCCGAATTTTTAAAAACAAAATATCAATACCAATTTTTAAAATGCATACTTTTCTCACGTGCGCCATCTAATAGTCATTGCACAAACTTTCAATGATGGTTATTTCTAGTTGTAAAATCTATAAGTAGTTGAGTGATAAAAATCTAGATGTTGTATCAGATAGGGCGCCACAATTTTCAAATTATTAATTTATTTAATACTTTTGTTTTATAGCAATATTATAGAAAACATCTGTCAGTGTTTAACCACTAGCTATGATTCATCACATTCCTGTGCCGCCCACCGTGTAAAAGTTGCAAAACCCAAGTTTTAATTCTAATTTCTAGCTCGGAACATCTTAATATTGAAAAACAACAAAAAGTACAGGCATTCTTTTAGAGATAGTGCAACATATTAATTAAAATTAATTTTTATATTTTTCTTTCTAAACGATTGCTGCAGTGGGTTTTAAGAATATGTTATATAAATTATCGTTTTATCGTTTTGATTCTTATGCTATGGCGGAATTTGTTATAAATAGGTTGAAAAAATTTTTTTTCCTCTCTGCCGCAATATTTTATAACAAAAAAAATTTCTATCTGTTACAGTATTTTGCAAAAGAAATATTTCTATTGGGGTATTTCGCAAAAAATCCGCTGCAATATTTCACCAAAAAATATTTCTTTCCGCTGCATTACTTCTTAAAAAAAAGTGTTCCGCTGCACTATTTCTCCAAAATAAAATTTCCTCTCTTCTGCAGTATTTGAAAATAAAAAAAAATTATTTCCACTGCAATACTTTGCAAAAAAAGAAAATCTCCTCACAGCATTGTTTTGTTAAAAAGAATTTCTCAATCACCGTTGTAGTATTTTGCAAAAATTTGATCTCTCCGCTGCAGTACTTTGCAAAGAATTTTCCCTTTCTCAGTTCTGCAAAGAGAAAATTTCTCTCCGCTGGGATATTTAGCAAAAAAATGTGTTCCGCTGCATAATTTTGCCAAAAGAAAATTTCGTCTCCGCTGCAATATTTCACAATCAAAAAAAATTTTTATCTGATGCAGTATTTTGTAAAATAAAAAAAAACATCTCTCTACTGCAGTACTTTGCAAAAAAGAATGCTTTTTCTCGCCTACAGTAATTGGAAAAAAAAGAATTGTGAATTTTTGCTACAGCAATTCGCTCCCCAAATAAATTTTTCTCTTCAGTATAGTTATCTCCATTAAATATATTTGGGTTGGGATTATATCACATTAGTAAACAACGTAAAAACTTTTTCAATATTTTCTTCAACTTTAATGACATATATTTTTTTTGCACATATAAAAGCATGAAAACTCTACAATTCAATAACATTTAATTTTAAAATTAAGTAACATAATTACTGAATACGAAGTTAATCAAAATTTGCTTGACTTTATTATATAAACTAAGCCTGGTTTCAATGTTTGAACTTTTATTATTTCATTTAAGATTTGTGTACAATTCTTTAGCGCAGATGTAAATATTGCATTGATGAAGGCACTTTTAATACTTGAGTATATTCATTTTGTGTAAACTTGAAAAACTTAATTGTAAATTTCACCAAATTACTACAATACTGTAAACTATAAATTCAATTACTATATTTCATATTTAATTACTAAGTAATGGTTCAGATTTAAGTAATTTAGTTTATAATAGGAACCATGTATTTGTAGAGTATTACATTTGAGCTTGTCTATTATATCTATGTTTGTATAAATTTTGTACACTTCCTTTGTATTCCATGTATAATTTTTCGATTCTACACTATGTCTTATTTTCCCCAGTATTTCTTTCTTTTTAATACTTAAAATGCTTCGAAAGAATAACTTTTTTCAGAAAAATACTTTATGTGTAGTCTGTAAAACAAGAGGCCTATTATCTGTGAAAGATAAGGTCAATAAAATATTCAATCGTATGGAGAGGTGAAAGAGGAAAGACACTTTTGTCTAATATACTGTACAGTTTTCAGAACAGTTCTGTTTCTCAAGTGAGTGAAGTTACACAAATAGAATTATGAGTGCTCCATATTTTTTTCTTGTGTTCATCCTAAGGACCAAAAAATATCTTTACTTGCCACAGCGAGATATGTGCATAGATCAGAGGGATTTGTACAATTGTGGATAGACAGCTTATAAAGTGATAAAAAATGTTGATGATCCTCCACGCACAAAATATAACCAACAACGAAGACACGTGAGCATACAAGGCCATACTGAATTTGTTTAGAAGAAAACCACATCAGAATCAACACAACTTGGCAAAAAACATACTAATGTTAGTTTTATTACTATTAGAAGTCGTTTCCGTGAGAGTGGAGTTGCATACCACAGCACAATAATGAAGTCATTGTTAGGGGAAAGTCATTGAGAAACACGCCGTATCTTGGCAAACAACGTTAATATAATAATTATAATCAGGTCAATCTCTATTAATGTTGTTGTTTGTCCATATACGGTGCGTTTCTCGATAACTGTCCCATACGACGTCAGCATCGTATTCGTCGTGATCATCAGCAAAGACTGCCTGGTCTACACGACAGGATTGAATAATTCAAGGCACAGTAAGGTGAAGGTCAATGTGTGGGGGGTGCTTCAATACGATTTTGGAACTTTATGCTTTTTTACAAAAAATTTGAACGCGCTCGGAATGCTGAATTTGTACCAAAAAAGTCTTGTACCTTCTGTGGGAAAGTAGTTTGATAAACACCACTATCTGCATTTTACAGAACAATGATTCCAAACATAGGAGCAAGCACTGTACGGAGTGGAAGTTGGAAAATCGTATGACGACTATGGAATAGCCCTTTCAGAGTCCAGATGCGGATCCAATAGAAAATGTGGGTGGCTATGAAGCAAAAGCTTCGTAAAAAACGTTGTAACACAAAAAAGCAACTCAAAATTAATTTGTAATGCAAAGTATGGAGATCACTACTTACTTCGTATGGCAAAATTGTAAATGTAAATTATGGAAAATGATGGAGATTGGAAACCATATTTAAATATACAGCATATTAGGAAATATGATGTAGGTTTAAGCTCTATGCAGAAGTTGTCCAAATGAACTCATTTAAGTTAGTTCGACGCCCTTTCTTTCTTGTTGTCCAGACTACTATTAAAACTAACTATATAGTACAGAAAAATAATGAAAATGTAAAAAATAAATTACATGCATATTATGTTCTGATCTAAAAAAAACAATTTATAGAAAGTACAATAATATACAATTCCATTAGGGCGTAGTTATATTGAACAGAGAAATTATGACCGTCTATTATTCTGCTTTAGACATTTATATCAGTACTTTTAAATGTTTTTCTTAACACATAAGTAAGCTATACAGCTATACAGTTACCTTTAGTTTAATTAGATATTTATACAACATTAGCGAACATCAACAAAGTATCGGCTGAGGTTAGTGCCACATTGCATGTTATCACTATTACAAGCAAATTTCTATAAATTGCATATTATATGTGTGCGTTTTTTCATTTTCCAAAGCAATATTAGAACGGAGCAGGCAATGCAGGCGCAAGCCAGTCGACGACAGAACAATCTTTCCAAACGTATTCGCCTTTTAAATTATGTGGTTCCAGAGCCAAATATAAAGAACTAGCTGCACCTTGTTCAATAGTCAAAGGACCTTTGTGGCTGGTCATGTCAGTATCAACATATCCAGGGTGACAACAATTTACAGAAATATTACGGGATGGCGTTTCATTATCGAGCATTTTTTGTTGTACCCTGGTTAAGGCACTCACACCTACTTTTGATGCATTATATGACGAATTACCCCAGGTTGTTGAAATATCTATTCCTTCTTTAGCCGATCTGCAACGTAAAGTAACATAGAATTTAAAGAATAATAATAAAGAATACATATTTCTTCAGGTATGGGCGATAACAATCATTGATATATCTTACTGTACTCATTTTATAGCAGTATTAAAAATAATTTAAATACCTGACAAAATCGTTCATTAAATCACTCAATTTTTCAATTGTAAGATTTGGATCGGACAGTTGATTTTTCAAACTTGCTGAAGGTATTTTGGATAAGTGACCGCATGAGCTTGAAAGATTAATGAGTCTTGCATTACTTCTTAACAAAGGGATCAATGCCTGTGATACTCTCAGTGTTCCAAAATAATTTGTATTAACTGTAACCTCAGCTTGCACGGCAAAAGGTTCAGTAGCAGCCATCTAAAATTTATTAATATGGAAATGCAAAGAAATTGGTAATAACAATAACATGTACTTTGAACGCAATCCCTGCATTATTTATTAAAATATCAATACCACCATATGTTTTTGCGATGTATTCTTTAAATTTATTCACACTCTCTTGATTATCAATATCCAATTCATGAAATGAAGGACTAAATCCAAGTTCATTTAATTTTTCAACAGCTTCTCGGCCTCTCTCAGCGTCCCGGGAAGTTAAATAAACTTTTCCTTGGAATTTTTCACATAATCCCTTTACTACAGCATAACCAATACCTTTATTGCCGCCAGTTACCTATAAGCCAAAGTACTTTAATTTGTTAGAGTAAAATTTATTTAATTTATACAATAGCAATTTTTTCCAGAGACATTTTGAAGCTGACTTTTATTCAAAATGAACTCAAACTATTACTAATCTAATCAATAGCAAAGCGTAATTCAAATATACCAATACAAGGTTATCTAAGAGATCGTAATTTGGGAATAAAAAACGATTTTACACTTATTATTAGATAGAATGACTTTTATTTTTTCAAGGTTAATTTGATTAACACGTAATTTTATTCCTATACAATATTATCGATTTGACTTGTAACCTCGTCAAATGGTTGTCTAGAAAATAACATAGGTAAATAACGAAAAATAGATAATAAACACAGGTTTCAGAAGGGGTTGAAGCACAACTATTTTTCTTGTGACAAGTTTTGGAACTTTTAAACCTTGAAACCTTAATAAGTATGTTTAAATTTTACATGTACTCGAATAAGGAAAGTTAAGTTTTTGAATGTAATTCTAATTAAACGTAGATTTTAAAGTTATTAAATTATTTTCAACAAAATATTCGAATCAGTCTTCAACAAACATACTTAAAAAAGTAGATGTGCACAAACTTTTTATGATGCAACAAAAACACTGATAAGAGTTATAAAACATTATTTTATCGTTTGAACTAGCCCAGCTGAATCTGCACATCTTCGTATGTACCTTTATTTTTTCATTACATATGTATGAAAAAATGTAAACATACTGGTTACCGTTAGATTAAAATTTATACAAAATACACATTTAAATATTAAAAAATTATACTGTTGCCATATCGTAAACATTATTAAAATGATATTAGCTATTATACAGAGATTCAAAAAGATTGTCATCGCCATTCATAAAATTATCCTGTTTTATCATTGTATTGGGTTGGCAACTAAGTACTTTCGGTTTTTACTGATAGAGAGCGTTGCTTTATTTTTTGTATAACGTATGTTAGTGTTGTACTTTACCGTTTGTCGCGTGATACTAGTCACATTGACGTAACTTCAGAAGCAAGTAGTGCGTGATTTTTATTAGTGTACAATTTGGGGACAATATAATTAGACAATTTTCATATCTTCATCAGATTCACTTGTATTTCTTATTTCGTAATTTGTATTGGATTTATTTTACTACGAACCTGCCTTAATCAATTTTCTTATTCTAGATGATTTCTCCATTTTATTCGTTTGTGACCCTACAAATGTCGTTTAGTAAGTTCGAACTGTATTTTTGGTATACAGATTATTAGGGGAACACAGATTTCTTCATTATTATTATTGTCCTCCCGAGTAATAATTAATTTTCAGTTTTCGACTGTCTAATATATTAATTTCAAGTTCTTTTAAGTAGTATAGTAATTAATTGTATTTCGACAAAAATCTTGTAACTTATTAGTCCCTCTTGTTTTTTTTCTTACCTTTAACGTCAGTTTTTGAACCTTTAGTACGATGGTAACGCAAACTTTCTTTCTTCTCGTGTGCCTAAGTTCATAGAGTTGCCATCCTCTGGCGAAATTGAAATCAGTTGAGTGATGGAGAAGAGATTTTCTTTCGACATAGTGTTGCTACAACACCATTCTATAAATTGTATCGAGCTGTGATGTAGTAGTCTTAGAAACAGTCGATATAATGACACGACCTCGTGGAGTACAACGTCCATCTTTAATTTATTTGTTTCACTTGTGAACGAAGAAAGAATTGGTTTACTTAAATAACTCTCTACACAAAATATAGAGATGAGTTATGAATTATTGTATTTTATCTGATTAATTGGGTTTTTTCCTTTCGAATTGAATTTCGAATCCCTACGTCTGGTGTCCTGTTCCGTTCCACTTTGTCGATGAAATTGTGCAAGACCAGGAAAAGTGGTGCAAAGTGGTATGTGAAGCTGCCACCATACGACTGTGAGATCAAATCTGGTATTGTACTCCAACTTCGAAGTATGCTTCCCTCTATCTCAAACAAGCAATTGTTCGAAAGAAGGAAATATATAGAAGTTCATGTTCCTCCTGCCAGGTGCACAACTAACAGAGCACTTTAAACTTGGCATAAGCCATATAATGAAAAATGAGAAAAAAATATACTTCCTTCTCTAGAACAAACAAGCAATTTTCGCCGTAACAACTTAGTTGCACATATGGCGGGGTGAACAGGTACTTCTATACATTTCCTTCTTTCTGACAACTGCTTGTTTATACGACAGAGGGAGGTATAGTTTTGCCTCATGCAATTCCATGATTTGACAAGTTTGTAAAGGTGGTGCAAAATGGTATGTGAAGCTGCCACCATACGATTATGAGATCTGGTATTGTATTCCAACCTCGTATCGCTTAAGTAAGTGCGAACAGATTACTCTATGAATATCAAACTGTCAAAAGTTGAAGGACTGTCAAATACAAACTGTACCCTAGTTTCAACGTAATCTTTTATTATGAATACAATTCATTCAATAGTTTTAATATCATCATTTACTAACCATAATATTGTTTCAATGATTCAATACATATATGTATGTATATATGATACATACATATATATATATATATATATATATATATATATATGTGTGTGTGTGTGTGTGTATTGTGTGTTATTACGAATATGGATGTGTTATGTTATGTTTTTTAATTAAACATGTATAGATATGCTTATATATATAAGTATGTATATGTATATACCATATGTACCGGAAAGTTATTACCGGTTTCTCGAAAAAAAATACAATTTTCAAGAAAATGGAAAAATGTATTTATTCAAAGTATTGGCCATTTGATTCTATACATCTGACACCACTGACTGAAGAGCAGATGACGGTACGTGTGACTTGGTGCCGGGAGATGCTGAAAAAGTTTAATAAGGGGCAATCTCAGTATGTGAACAGCATCGTGACAGGTGACGAGACTTGGCTGTACTATTACGATGTGCCGACCAAAGCTCAAAACAAAGTTTGGGTCTTTGATCATGAGGACACACCCGTAGTTGCCAGAAAATCCCGATCTGTAAAGAAGAAAATGATAGCTGTATTTTTCAAATCGAGTGGAATTGTGGAACACGTCGTTTTGGACATACAGAAGACAGTCACAGCTAAGTGGTATACTGAACAGTGTATGTCTAATGTCATTGGATCTATGAAGAACCCGCGGCCAAAGTCAAGAGTGGACACCTGGGCTCTACCACCTGGTATTTTTCAAATTGAGTGGAATTGTGGAACACGTCGTTTTGGACACACAGAAGACAGTCACAGCTAAGTGGTATACTGAACAGTGTCTGTCTAATGTCATTGGATCTATGAAGAACCCGCGGCCAAAGTCAAGAGTGGACACCTGGGCTCTACCACCTGGTATTTTTCAAATCGAGTGGAATTGTGGAACACGTCGTTTTGGACACACAGAAGACAGTCACAGCTAAGTGGTATACTGAACAGTGTCTGTCTAATGTCATTGGATCTATGAAGAACCCGCGGCCAAAGTCAAGAGTGGACACCTGGTTCCTCCATCACGATAATGCTCCAGCTCACCGCGTCAACACCTGCACCGAATATTTGACCACGACAGGATTGAAATTTCTCGAGCATCATCCTCCAGATCTTGCTCCCTGCGTCTTTGCACTGTTCCCGCATGTGAAAATGAAGCTAAAAGGGAGGCGGTTTTCCAGTGATGAGGACCTTCTGCGGGCTTGGGATAACGAGTGTGTTTTACTCCCTAGTGAAACTGGGCAGAACTGGTTTAAAGATTGGTTTCAGAGGATGGAGATGTGTATTGAGTGTAGAGGAAATTACTTTGAAAAAATTAAATAAACAAAGCTGTATTGCAAAACTTTCCTAGTACCCTTTGTATAATTTCAAACAACTATATTAAAAAATTAAAAAGTAAAAAAACGTAACTGTGTAGGTTATCTTGTTGTACATGTATTTAATTTTCAATGATCCTGGCTAATGAAATAATCAGAAAGTAACAAAGAGATACATGCTTATGTATGAAATTTAATTAAGTGGTAAACAATTCTGTTAACAAATTATATTTAATAACACTTATCGTAACAGCGATATTAAAAAAATTCATTGTCTTTTAAAATAAAACTATTTTGTGATATCGCGTTCTGATTTTGCTTAAAAGAATTACAAAAAGTAATGACTAAATTGTTAAGGAATTCCAACACTTTGATTAACATGTTTTTGTACATACATTTTTCACCGTATTTAACATAAATCAGTGTCAATAACAGCGGTATTTTTAAGGACATGCAGTTGTTCATTTCACTTGTTCTTTTCCTAGCAAAAACGGCAGAAAGTGCGCGAATTTTAGGTGTATTTAGTTTACCAGTTTACAGTCATTTTATTCTTGGCGAAACAATATTTAAGGAGTTGGCCGAAAAAGGGCACGAAGTTACAGTAATTAATTCTTTCCCACAGAGGAAACAAATTAGGAATTATAGAGATGTGACTATCACAGAACTGAATGAAGTCATAGAAAGTAAGTGGATTAATATATAATATTAGAAGATATAGAGAGGAGTTCTCGAGAAAAATCTCACGCCAAAAAACAATGTGGAATATATTTCATTTGTTATTGATTTCGTCGGATTCCTAATTCCTTCTGACCGTAAATTGACTAGAAAAATCATGTCAACCTTAAACAAAGAAACAACTATATTACCGCTTGACGAAAGTTTTAATCCCAGAAATAATGAAAGCTCGAACGATGAATTTGATCAGCATTAATGTTATTTTATTGTTACATGCTTGTTATCATTTATCCATATACACAGTCTGTCGCAGAGAAAACCGACCTTTTTTAATATAAAAACAAAAGCTTACAATTTTGGTAAAATTTATTTATTTTATTGAACGTAGTCTCCTTCGGCTTCAATACGACGTTTTGCACGGTCAATTAAGATGTCGAATGAATTTTTAAGTTCATCTTTAGAGATGTCCTTCAATATATTGTAGTTGTCGACGCCTATTTAATGGCTTCGACGTCGGCATAACGCTGTCCTTTTATCAGCAAATTTAGTTTGAAGAATAGATAGAAATCACAGGAGGCCAAATCCGGCGGTGAATACGGAGAATGGTTATTGGTTAAAATGCTAGTGGTACTTAGAAAATCAGTGATAAGCGTCGAGCTATGAGATGGTGCATTATCATGTAACAAACGCCAGCTACCATTTTCACAATATTGAAAGACGCTTCATAACACCAAGGAGACTGTTTGACTAGTTGGTACAAGCTCTTTGTGAAGTACGCCTTTCCAAAAATAAAAACAAAACATTGTCTTCACTTTTGACTTTTCCAAACGCCTTTTTTGTCAGTCTTTCTTCACTTGGATGCTTCCATTCAGAGCTTTGACACTTGGTCTCTGGACCATATTGAAAACACCACGTCTCATCGCCAGTTACAGTAGAATACCTGAAGTTTTTGTCTTTTTTAAGTCTTTAATCAAGTCTGTACAATATTAAATTCAGCTAGCTTGTATGGTACAAACCTTGCACAAATCTTTCTCCGTCCCAAATGCTGTGTCAAAATACGATGAATCTAATCTTTGGAAATATTGAACTTCATTCTCACGTATCGCAATGAGGATTTCGGCTAACCACAGATTTTTTTGCACCAGTATGTTCGTCGTCATTTATCTTCATACGACCCTCTTTAAATCTTTTATACCACTCATACACACTCGTACGTGATAAACACGCATCACCATACACTTGTTTCATCAAATTAAACGTTTCAATAAACGATTTACCGAGTTTAAAACAGAACTTGATATTTGCTATCTTCTTCTGGGCTGGAATCGCGTCACTGGTATAATTGTCGACGTTTCGTACCCATTAGTAAAGGACATCTTCAGGGCTCAACTACCGGTTCCAGCCCGGAAGCCCAGAGGAAGATAGTATGGACTATGACCGCGGAAGTCTACGTACCAGACAAACTTGATATTTGCTCTTTGTTCAAAATTCATTTTTCGACCAATGCCAAATACATGCCGTTACTTTATGAGCAATTTCTCTGCTTCTAATGATGCAAATGTCATGACATTTTGACATAACATTAGTGAAAGATCTACCTTACCGATGCATATTTTTTAATAGATGGCGCCACCAAGAATTACTATTTTAAAAAAGTTCGGTTTTCTCTGCTATGGACTGTGGAAGGAATAAATAAAATCAAAGAAAGGAATTCGTATATTACGAGCATTATTATATCTCATGAAGACAAGTCTTCTATCTTCAGAAAATAATGTGTGTCTGTACTACTAAGTTTTGAATCAGACATACTCCGAATGCCAAAGTTTTGTTTACATAACAAGTTACAAGGACCGTTCTACATGAATTCGGTAGATATATTTTCGTGTATCATAAACCTTTTTGCGGTATTAGTGGTACATATAACAGTTCCATTTACAAAATGTTTACCCATATTGTGGTGTCGTATACATTACAGTTATGTCAGGTTTTTAGAACAATTCATAAAGATTTTTAAAGTCATTACATAAGGAACTTAAGCAATTTGCTCACACGTTTAATCATTAGCTATTCTTAATAACTTGTTATGCAGGCAAATTAACTGGTTAAGTCTTCAAAAGCTAATTAAATATTTTAATGTTATTAATGCTTTGTAGAGATGAGAACCGATGGAAGACTAGTGAAACATGTGAAGAAATCAGCGTTCCAAAGTATAGCCGCAGTCTATAATTTTTACACAACTTGTGCAGATGTCGTCCTGCAAAATGGAAATGTTCAGAAATTACTGCGTTCGAACGAAACATTCGACTTAATAATTTTGGAACAATTTGTTAATGAAGCTTACTTTGGATTCATGCATCGCTTCAAAGCACCAATCATACTAATGTCTACTGCAAGTCCTTCGTTGTGGACCGGCACTTTAATGGGCAGCCCTGTACCATTTTCTTACGTTCCAAATTTTTACGTCGATTATTCACCAAACATGAATTTCTGGCAAAGGGTGTACAATACTCTGGTGCAGACCTACCAAAATCTTTATTTTCATTTTTACATTTTGCAGCGACAAAACAAAATTTTACACAGACACTTTCCCGATGCACCGCCAATTGAAGATTTAATGTACAATGCTTCGCTATTGTTACTAAATTACCACCCAGCGTCAGCTGCTGCCGTCCCTCTCCAACCTAACATGATAGAAATTGGAGGTTTTCATCTTCAAAAGTATCGACCATTATCAGTAGAATTACAAAAATATTTAGATGACGCAGGGGAAGGTGTAATTTACTTTTCGGTAGGTTCATTTCTAAGGAGTAAGTACCTACCCAAAGAGAAAATGCGAGAAATTTTGAATGCATTTTCTAAACTTGAAATGAAAATACTTTTGAAGTGGGAAGACGATTACCTGCCCGGAAAACCAGCTAATGTTAGAACTGAGAAGTGGTTATCCCAAGCAGCTGTTTTAGGTAAAGAATATTAATAATAATGTTTAGGGTCCGAGTTAATTGATGAGTCTTCGTTGGGTGAAACGCGACTTAATCAATATCTCGTCGACAATAGAGTTGTTCTTTTATCAACTTAATAATTAAATAAAGAACAACATTATTCAATTTAAAAGTTGAATAAAGAACGCTTTCATTGTTGACAAAATATTGATCGCCCATTGAAAGTTTATCAGTTAACCTGTACCTCGTCGACGAATTGACGTAGTATTAATATACAGCAGATGGCTAATGGCATGTGCCGTGTTTTAGGACTTGTTTAGTTTTTCACTTTATGAGATAGGCGCGCCCGCTTTACTTTCTTTCGTTCGGATAGTTTAATTCCTGTTCGAAAGATGGAAGTATAGTTTCTTTTCACCACCAAAGAATATTATATTATTTAGATGGAAATTTAGTTGAATTTTGAATTTCAGCTCACGCGAATGTTAAAGTTTTTGTCACACACGGAGGCAGATTGAGTATAATTGAAGCTATTAATTTTGGAAAACCTATTTTGGGCATTCCATTGTTTGCAGAACAAGGATACAATGTAAGGGAAGCTGCACATCTTGGTTATGGTCTTTATTTACCATTCCTCGATCTTAACGAAGGAAACTTTTTAGAGGCGTTGAAGGAGATAATTAGGAATCCAAAGTAATTTAAACCCTAAAAGGAGAAATAGCTTTTAAATTTTCTTTTTTCAGATATACAGAAGTAGCCCAATATAGATCGAAGGTTTTGCGAGATTTGCCCATTACACCATTGGATGAGGCCATTCATTGGATAGAATATGTTTTAAAATACAAAGACTTGCCGCATTTAAAAAATGCTAGTTTAAATTTGACGTGGTATCAATTGCTGTTGTTGGACGTAATATTATTTTGTTCAATTGTACTGTGGATTTTGAAAATAGTAATCTGCATTTTATATGGTCGATTTTACAAAATTGGACACGAAAAATTAAAAATTAATTGATTGCAAATTAGCGCCCTTGATTAAAGAATATTTATTGTTTTAATGGTGTTATTACAAGTTTCTGTTGTTTTTTTTGTTTCACACGTAAATAAAATAGGTAAATAAAGAATTTGTAATTACTTGTGTTGGACGAGAGAGGGAGGCAATGTTTATTCATTATGTTTCTGTATCGAAAAGATACGATAAACTCTACGAAGGAATAGTTCGTTAATAACACAAGTCTACCTGATGATGAGTGAATCTCTGAAACATATGTAGTAAACAGAGTGTTATTAACATTTGAATGATTCCTTTTAACATTAATTTATGAGGCAAATCGCCGAGGTATCAAGCATCTGTCTACATACGCTCTGGAAACTTGTGTATGGTGACGCGTGTTCATCACGTACAAGTGTGTATGTGGTATACACGATTTAAAGACGGTCGTGTGGACATAAATGACGACGGAAAATCTGGTGTAAAAAAATCTACTCTACTGCTGCCTCGGCGATTTGCCGAATAAATGAATGTTAAAAGAAATCATTCAAATGTTAATAACATAGGTCTACCCGAATATGAGTGAATTCTCTGAAACATATGTAGTAGACAGAGTGTTATTAACATTTGAATGATTCCTTTTAACATTCATTTATGCGGCAAATCGCTGAGATATCAAGCGTCTGTCTACACACGCTCCGGGAACTTTGTTCTCGACCAGCGAGATAGACGCGTTCTCGCTTTGTCGTTCAATACATTCTTGTGTCGGACGAGAGAGGGAGGCAATGTTTATTAATTATTTTTCTGTATCGAAAAGATACGATAAACTCTATGAAGGAATCGTTTGTTAATAACACAAGTCTACCTGACGATGAGTGAATCTTTGAAGCATATGTAGTAAACAAGGTGTTATTAACATTTAAATGATACTTTTTAACATTCAACAATTACATTATTTCCTTTTCCTGTTTCATTTTTTCAAAATATGATGAATAAAACCCCCACTGCTTTTTGTTATTATCTTAATTTCTAAAGTTATTCAATGAGTTGATTGTTGCCAGTTCTTTTGTGGCGCCTAAAATAGGTAGAAAGGGTACTAGGAAAGTTTTGCAATACAGCTTTGTTTATTTAATCTTTTCAAAGTAATTTTCTCTACACTCAATACACCTCTCCATCCTCCGAAACCAATCTTTAAACCGGTTCTGCCAAGTTTCACTAGGGAGTAAAGCACACTCGTTGTCCCAAGCCCGCAGATGGTCCTCATCACTGGAAAACCACCTCCCTTTTAGTTTAATTTTCACATGCGGTAACAGTGCAAAGTCGCAGGGAGCAAGATGTACTGTAGGGTGGGTGCTTGAGAAGGTTCAATCTTGTCATGGTCAAATATTCAGTGCAGGCTTTGGCGCTTTGGCACAGATCCAACGACTTTAGGCAGGCACTGTTCAGTATACCACTTAGCTGTGACTGTCTTCTTTGTCCAAAACAACGCGTTCCACAATTCCACTCGATTTGAAAAATACAGCTATCATTTTCTTCTTTACAGATCGGGATTTTCTGACAACTACGGGTGTGTCCTCATCATCAGAGACCCAAACTTCGTTTTGAGCTTTGGTCGGCACATCGTAATAGCACAGTCAAGTCTCGTCACCTGAACGATGTTGTTCACATACCCAGATTGTCCCTTATTAAATTTTTTAAGATCTCCCGGCAGTCCTCCTCCTCGTCAGTCAGTCGATGCGGCACCCAGAGAGAACAAAGTTTCTTCACGTGCAAATGATCATGCAGAATCGAACGAACTGCTGGTGCATTTAGGTCTGAAGTACCCTCTATCTGTTGGTAGGTCACTCGCCTGTACTCGCCAAATATTTTTCTCACAGTTTTAACGTTTTCCTCCGTAACTGACGTTCGTGGCCTTCCCGACCTCTCAGCATCCTCCACAGTTAAATTTCCCCTTTGGAATTCTCTATACCACCTGAACATCGTTGTGCGATGTGGACAAACATCACCTAGTGCAAGAGTCATTTCTTCGAAGCACTGGTCTATGTTTAAACCACGCACGAAATTATAACGCATAACTGCCCTTATCTCATTTCGTGACCACGATGTCATCGCAAGCACTTTACACTCACACTAAAACATCACCTAGTGCAATCGTCATTTCTTCGAAGCACTGGTCTATGTTTAAATCACGCGCGAAATTATAACGCGAAACTGCCCTTACCTCACTTCGTGACCACGATGCCATCGCCAGCACTTTACACTCTCAATACTAATGAATAACTGAGCCCATCGACATGGCGCGGCGGCTACTATGCACGTATGAACATGTCTCAACATGCAGCAACAAGCAGCCTCCTACGATTCATTGTTGCGTCATATTGCAAAACTTTCCTAGTACACTTTGTAGAGGATTAGTCTATAAGAAGAATCAGTGTGGTCTTTACCAGACTTAAGGATTAAAAACATTTGAGCTACTTTCTATTGCGCAAGATCGTAGCTTCTCAAATGAGCATTTAATTTTAACAGGTTAAACTTTAATGCACCTCGTATTAGTTTTACTTTTTATTATTAATAAATCGTAAATCTAGGTAGGTCAGTTGACTTTCTATTAAGAAAAAAAAAACTAAAAGGAAATACGATATTCGCAATTTAGATTTGCGTGACGAATCTTTTATTTTCGAGTCCAGTTTAGACGAAAAACATTTAATTATAAAAAATTACAAAGAAATACGGCTTTGCAATGAATACAAGAACATAAACACATTCTATGGCATGTATACATATATAATTTGATAATCTAATGTTATTCTAGTCGACAATCATTTAAGATAAGTACTTGTTTAGGAAATATGAACATCACTCTATATAATAGACGGTCTATTATCGTATAACTATACATTGAGGCACATTATTATATAGCTATTCATTAAGGCACAAATAACACAATACATTCCATACTCGCATTCATCCTCGAGACCACGGAATTTCTCTACATTATACCCATTCTAACCAGTTTATTGTCAAGCGAATAATAATTATTGCATTTTCAAAAATGATCTTAATATTGACTTTTCTGTGTTTGGTTTTTCAAATTGGACAATGCGCTCATATATTGGGTATATTTTATTTTCCCAGTTACAGTCATTTTGTGTTGGGCGAAACTGTGTTCAAAGAATTGGCGGCGAGGGGTCACACGGTCACCGTCATCAGTCCTTTCAAGCAAAAAGAAAAACTGAAGAACTATAAGGACATAACAATTACCGAATTGAATGGGCTCATGGAAGGTAAGTGGTTTTTGGATACGAAGATCGTGGTATAAATTTTAAATAATAAAATTTTGCGCGCGTCTTGTGTTAATAACATTTTTTTTGATAATTTCAAATAACACATGGGGATATAAATTGTAATTTTTTTTTTAGGATTAGTCAGCATGAAACTACCAAGGTAGTGAAAAATGAAATTACATATGATTATGCGCTTTTACGATTCTACACTGAAAAATTCTAATCACTTAAGGTTGATATATAACCTCTTTCCACATTAATTTTCGTGTTTTGTATACGTATTTCGACAGCTAAGTTGTTATCATCAGCAGATAATTAAACAGTGTTGCACCTAAAAAAACTACGGAAAAAACCCGTAGGAAACAAATTCCGTACACGATCTGCACCGTCGAAAGCCAAAACGCACAACAGTGTGCGTCTTGGCTTTCGATGGTTTTTACCATAGTTTTCTAGGTGCGACACTGTTTAATTATCTGTTGATGATGACAACTTAGTTGTCGAAATACGTATAGAAATTACGGATATTAATATGGAAAGGGGTTATATATCAACCTTAAGTGATTAAGTTAATCAACCATAAGCTCCATCAAAATTGTCTTGAAAAATTCTAATTTTAACCGCTTTACACACCGTATATGTAATGCAGAAATTTTTAAAAAAAGTTGTGTTCACGTGAGACTTGAACCTACCGCGGGTTTTCATTTAATAATTGTTTCCATAAGGCATTCATCTCCGTGGTCTAATGCTCAAGGCGCATTCCCGGAGAGAATGAAATCGCGGGTTCGCATCCCACGCGGAGAATGAATGAGGATTTTTCCGTTTAGCATCATAGAAGAGCATAATCATGTACAATTAATAACCTACCGTGGATTTTTATTTAATAACTGCTTCCATAATGCAATTTATGGCACATTAGAAAAACTCGAATTAACAGTCTCCGTGGTCTAATGGTCAGGTCGCGTTTCCGGAGAGAATGAGATTGTGGCTTCGTGCCCCATGTGGAGACCGAAATTTTTTTTAAAAATTTCGGCATTATATAAACGATGTACAGAGCGGTTAAAATTAGAATGTTTTAATAATGAAAGTTTGCTGCAAAATGAACAGGTTAAATTTAGAATTATTGCTATATAAAAGTATAAGAATTATCTTATATACATTTATTAGTTTTAACAGCTGTAAATTATTAACTCTTTACATAGATGCCTTCAATTATTTTGATTTAATTACTTGTTCAGAAACAGCTGATAATTATTAAATTCTTATGTATTCTTATGTATGTTCAATAGATTGGACTTGTTTACTTGTTCATAAGCAGCTGATAATGATTAAATCCTTACGTATATTCAATAGAGTTGATTAATTACTTGTTCATAGACGGCTGAAAATTATTACATTTTCCATACATCCATTAGCTTTAACAGTTATTAATTATGAAATCTTTACATATACGAGAGTGGTCTGAAAAGTTTCCGACCTCAACGTGAAGATGGCAGCACTCACTAATAAAAGCTAGGGAATCTAGTTGTGTATCTATTATCAGGTACTCATCAAAGTTTCAGCCATTTTGGATGCGCAGTTGTTATTTGTCAGTCGTTTGAATGAGTCGATGTGAGTGTCGAGTATCGAGCTGTCATTAAATATTTGTTTTTGAAAGGCAATACGTGTACGCAAATCAAAGATGAGTTCGACTCTGTGTACGGGGACTTTGCTCCATCATTTACCACAGTGAAATTTTGGGCAGCTGAATTTAAACGTGGCCGTAAAAGCTTGGGAGATGATAAACGTTCAGGACGTCCATAAACAACTACTGACGATAACATCGCTAAAGTTTACCAATTGGTGCTAGACGACCGTCGAATTAAAGTGAGAGAGATAGCAAAGGCTATGAATATGTCCATAGAACGTGTTTGTCACATGTTAATTCAAGATTTAGGCATGAGAAAGCTGTCCGCGCCTTGGGTTCCGTGTTTGCTAACGTTAGACGAAAAACGTGTTCGAATGAACATTTCCAACGCTCTGTTAGCGCAATTTAGGTGCAATAAATTCGAGTTTTGGCGCCGATTAATTACTGTAGATGAAGCTTGGATACACTATTATACGCCCGAAACAAAAATACAGTCAAAATAGTGGACTGCAAAGGGAGAACCGCCTCCAAAAAAGCAAAAACTGTTTTTTCGGGATAGTCATGGAATATCGATTACCTTAAAAAAGGAAAAACATTACAGGAGCATACTACGCATCATTACTTGACAAGCTGAAGGCAGAAATTGCGGGAAAACGGCCACATTTGCAGAAAAAGAAAACCCTGTTTCACCAAGACAACGCGCCGTCTCACACCTCGGCGAAAATCCACGAATTACGGTTTGAACTGCTTGACCATCCACCTTACACACCAGATCTAGCCCCAAGCGACTTCTTTTTGTTCCCTCATCTAAAAATTACGCTCGGAGTGCAGAGATTTTCGTCAAATGAGGAGGCAATCACCTTCGTGAACAATTATTTTGCAGAGAACAACGCCGAGTACTATTTGAGCGGGTTAAAGAGGTGGGAGCGTCGCTGGGAGAAATGTATAGAGTTAGAAGGAGACTATGTAGAATAATAAATATAAATTTTAAGAAAAAATGTCTTGTATCTTTGTTAGGTTGGAAACTTTTCAGACCACACTCGTACTTAATAACTGTTCCTAAACAGAGGATAATTATCAATTCTTTACATATAGTTAATAGCTTCCGGACATAATTACTTGCTCCTTAGACAGTTGAACTATTAAATTTTTGTCTATAATCAATAGCTTAGCTTAATTACTGGTTCAGTAGATGAACTCAACATTATCTATTATTGCTATTTTATTTTTCCTTTTTTTTGAGTGCTTATTAAGAGATACTTATGTAAACGGCTATCTATGTATGATTAGTGTAAACCTAGCTACACGTATAGGTGGGGATAATTAGCTTGTTTGTTCCAATCTAATACATAGACATTTAATTGTATACCTATTTAATCTATATGGTTTCTTTTTTGTTATTAAGTGTTCTACATGTCTAACTATAGTGTATGTCAAAATTAATTAATGGACACAATAAAACCAGAGTATTTACTGTGAGTTAAGAATTCTCCCTGCGGACTAATTAGTAATATTACTTCTATAAGTTTTTTATTTTAAAAAAAGATCTCCTTTTATAATAATTGAATATCAAACGTATTTTGTGGATCCCTTTGCTTCAGTATTGGCATACGACTTTCAGGGTAACGATACTGTGGCGCCTATTTTGTTAAATCCATATTCATAGGCAATCTCTCTCACTCTCCGATTTTTTTTGAGCTAGTTTTAGTACCCTGAAGGTCAAGCAGAGAATTCTTTAAGATAAGAATACGGGCGGTTTCTTTTTTTATTATGCTATCAATCACAGTGATCTGGGCGTAACAGATTAAATGCTTAAAGTAATCTTAACTGCATACGTACCATAATTTACAGTTGTTTAACTGTGAACTATTCTAAAGCGATGAGAACTAGAACGTTCGATATACGTGTCGCGTGTTATATATTAAATTTATAAATATCCCAATTATCATTTTAGATTTGCGAGCTGGAGATAATCTGTTAAAATTTCGTGAACAATCTGGCATCACCACCATAAAGCAAGTATATCAATATGGAAATGTGTTTACGGTTACGTCTCTTCGAAACGAAGGTATCAAGGATTTATTGAATTCCAACGAAACCTTCGACGCTATCATTTTGGAACAGTTTATAAATGAGGCATATTTCGGATTTATGCATCGGTTCAAAGCCCCCTTAATTCTGATGGGAACTGCAAGTCCATCCATTTGGACCAATACGCTTATGGGAAATCCCACGCCGTTTTCTTATATACCCAACATGTTTTTGGACTACTCGCCGCGGATGAACTTCTGGGAAAGAATGTACAACACTATCGTCTCGACCTTCCAAGTTTTTTACTACCACAATTATTTCTTACCGGAACAAGATAAAATTATGCACGAAGCCTTTCCCGATGCGCCACCAATCTACGATCTAATTCACAACGCTTCTTTGATTTTTCTAAATTCCCATCCAACATGTGGTGCTGCTGTTCCACTACAACCAAACATGATCGAAATTGGTGGATATCATGTACAGAAACATGAAACTTTACCTGCAAATTTGAAGAATTTTTTAGACGAAGCCAGAGAAGGCGTTATCTATTTTTCTTTGGGCTCTAACATGCAAAGTAAGCATATGTCTAAAGAAAAAGTTGACTTTATCATTAAAGCTTTCTCCAAGCTTAAGATGAAAGTTCTTTGGAAATGGGAAGACGAGAGTCTGCTTGGTAAACCAGCCAATGTTCGAATTGAGAAATGGCTACCACAACCAGCTGTTTTAGGTTAGTACAATGTATGAAATAATAATAGTATTGTAAATCGTATACAACTTTAATCAGGTACGTAGACTTCAGCGGTCGTAGTCCATACTATCTTCTTCTGGGCTTCCGGACTGGAACCGCGTCACAGTTTCAGTACGACAGACAGTAGCAGTAGTTGAGCCTTGAAATGAGTACGAAACGTCGACAGTTATACCAGTGACGCGGTTCCAATCCGGAAGCCCAGAAGACGATCGTATACAACTTTGTTTACGTACACACGAAAGAATAATTCAAATATGGGTTCGTTTCGGGTAATTCAACTCTCATCAGGCACCCTTTAATCTTTGATCTCATTAACGAACAATTCTCTGTAGGTTTATGGTATTGATAAGAAAAAGCTGTACTTCCCTCTATCGTATAAACAAGCAATTGTTCGAAACTGAATACTCCCAAGAGAATATCATTCAGCAGCATCTAATGCCTTTCGTGCCATTTTTAGGGAACGATTTCATATTCATGTAGGATAATGCGAGGTTTCACATCGCTAGACAAGTTTTGGATTACCTGCGAGAGATCAATTTTCAAGTCATGGACTTAAATCCAATTGAGCGCGTTTTAGAAGCTCTAAAAAGATCAGACGACGTTTACCAGCTCCTAGTAATCTCCAGGAATTGAAACAACCCGTTCTTTGCGAGTGGAATAATATCCCCTCAAGAAGTAATCCAAGGCGAATACAAGCAGGTTATCGTAGCTGGAAGAGGTGTCACGTGTTATTAATTTTTCTTTTATTCCATTTTTTTTGTCTATAGAGTCTGTTCAGGTTTCCAATAATATCGTTTTGTTTCTGAGCTTATAATTGAATACAACTTTTGTAATTTCTTCCCATAAGGTTCCACTAAAAACGAAGTTAATTGATGACTAGTGTTCAATTATCTCCAGTTAAATTGTTTTTTGATGACGTTAAAAAACGATTCACCAATTTTTTAAAAATTGTACAGAATTATGAATTAATTTTGAATATGAGTTGTTCTGTCTATATACACATCATTATAACATAGTTATCCATTTGGCGTGACAAATACGTCGTTGTTCTTTCATTCGGATACTTGAATGTTTCGACGAGAGAGGGAGGTATTGTTTTTTCATTATAAGGTTACATACTTTAAGAATACACGTAAAAATAACATTACAAATGGTTTTCCAATAAGGACTTGACAACTTTTTTTCAAAATAAAATGCAGACCATTTGAGATATTTCAAAAACTTTATTGTACAATCAAAACATTTATGAATGGAACTCGACTTCGTTCATACGGCCACCGCGGGCACGTTTGCAGCGGTCGATTCGTTGGACACAATTTTCGATGACTCGGACACACAATTCGGCCGAAACGCCTGCTATTTCACATTCAATGTCGGCTCTGAGCTCTTCCAACGTTGTTGACTTGTTGGCATAGACCAATGACTTGACGTAGCTCCAAAGAAAAAAGTCTAGAGGCGTTAAATCGCACGAACGAGGCGGTCAATCGACTAGTCCATTTCTTGAGATAACACGCTCATCAAACTTACTCTTCAATAAATCGATTGTAACGTGTGCTGTGTAGCTTGTGGCACCGTCGTGCTAAAACCACATGTTGTCCAATTCCATATCTTCCAATTCGGGGCAAAAATAATCGGTAATCATGGCGCGATAACGATTACCATTCACAGTAACGTGACGATTATTATCGTCGACGAAAAAATATGGCCCTATGACGCCGCCGGCATGCAAACCGCACCAAACAGTTATTTTTTGTGGATGAAGTGGTGTTTCATGAAGCACATATGGATTTTCACCCGACCAATAACGCATATGTTGCTTATTGACGAACTCATTGAGCCAAAAATGAGCTTCATCACTGAAAATGATTTTGCGATGAAATTGATCATCTTGGCGCGTCTTTTCCAGAACCCAATCGAAGAACGTACGTCGCTTTAAATGGTCCATCGGCTTCAATTCTTGAGTCAGCTTGATCTTGTATGGGTGTAAACCAAGATCCTTACGCGAAATTCGTCATAAAGTGGTCTGGGCGATGCCCAACTCTTGAGAACGCCGTGGAATTGACTGATTTGGATCATTTGCTACGGACGTTTCAATGGCAGCGATATTTTCGCCACTTCAACCAACCCGTTGTCTCACTGGCACGGCAACATCACACAACGAATATGTAGACTCAAATTTTTGCACTAAACTTGTTACTGCCTGTCTACTAGGGCGAGAATTACGACCGAAAATCGGAGTTAACGCTCTTAAAGTAGCGGTCACCGACTCCGAATTTCTGTAGTAAGTTTTTATAATTTGCAGACGTTGTTCGTTCGTGTACTTTACCATGATGAAAATGTTAAGTTTACTGAATAAATTGACAGTGACAGTTCGATGATTAGTGAAAGGGTGCATTCACAAATTGAATTAAAAATTGTCAGGTCCCTATTAGAAAACCCTTTATTTACATTTTCCAAACACAAGTCCATATAAATTTAATTTCTATTGAAGCGAATATAGCGTTTTTATTGTGGTTCGACTGACAAAAAGAGTTTAGCCTTGGATAATAATTCCTCCAATACAAAACTTCTTACATTAACTCATGTTGATTGCAGCTCATAAAAACTTAAAGGCATTTATCACGCATGGAGGTCGACTGAGTACAATCGAAGCTATTTACTATGGCAAACCAATCCTGGGCATACCGATTTTTGCCGAGCAATGTTACAACATGAGGGAAGCGGCCTACCTCGGTTATGGTCTTTACTTATCCTATGATGACATAAACGAAGACAATCTTTTGAAGGCATTGAAAGAAATTACAGAAAATCCTAAGTAAGTAGAGTTCCTTCAGCGAGAATATTCAATATACCCAAGCTTTTGTTCTTTTACATTTAGGTACGCTGAAATGGCAAAATATAGATCACGAGCTCTTCACAATTTACCGATACCTCCATTAGAGAACGCCATCAAGTGGATAGAATATGTTATAAAGTACAGAGGCGCGCCACACTTAAGAAACGCTAGTTTGAGTTTGAAATGGTACCAGTACTTATTACTGGATGTGGCATTTTTCTGTTTAATATCAATCTGGCTTTTAAAAAAAATATTTTGAATTCTATATTTCAAAATGTATTTCGATAAGGCTCAAAGACAAAAAGTGAAAATTAATTAAGTATTTAAAAATAATTTAGACAATTTCTTATTTATAAATTCTCATAAAAATTAATAGTTTCACAACCCCTTTTAATACAAATTAAAATTTATCAATTATTATCAACCCTATACAAATACAGCATTTATTTTTTCATAATCAGTATTCAATATTCATTTATAACGTCATTTGATCACTGAAGGTTGATATATAATCCCTTGCCACATTAATTTTCGTATTCTGTATACGTGTTTCGACAACTAAGTTGTCATCATCAGCAGATAATTAAACAGTGTCGCACCTGGAAAAGTACGGCGAAAAATACCCGTACGAAAACAACGGTACGGATCGCGTACGGAGTTTGTTTTCGCCGTAGTTTTCCAGGTGCGACACTGTTTAATTATTTGCTAATAATGACAACTTAGTTATCGAAATACGTATACAGAATACGAAAATTAATGTGGCAAGGGGTTATATATCGACCTTCAGTGATCAAGTTAATCAAACACAGGCTCCATCAAAATTAACTATGCAGTACACATGTTACATTTAACTATGGAATTCGATCTCGTTCATATGACCACCGTGCACACGTTTGCAGCGATCGATTCTTTAGAGTAAATTTTCCACCACTCTTAAACACATATCGGCCGGAACGTTGGCAATTTCGCGTTCGATATTGTCTCTGGGCTCCTCTAACGTTGTTGGCTTGTTAACATAAACCAAAGCCTTAACGTAACCCCATAAAAAAACCATCCAACGGAGTTAAATCGCATGAGCGAAGAGGTCGGTCGACCGGGACCATTTCTCGAGATTACGCGGTTACCGAACTTCCCCTTCAATAAATCAATTGTTTGACCAGCTGTGTGGCATCTTGTTGTAACCACATATAAAAAATAGTCTTCCAACATGCCACAATAGCTAACTCCATTGATCGTAACATGGCGATCATTTTCATCGACGAAAAGATATGATCTAATCACACTTCCTGCATGAAATCCACATCACACGGTTACTTTTTGTGGTTTTAATGGAGTCTTTTGAAGCACATGTAGGCTTGTTGTAGTCCAATAACGCATATTTTGCTTTTTGACAAAAGAATTAAGTAAAAAAATGAGCTTCATCACTCAAGATGATTTTTCGATGAAATTCAGAATTTTTCTTCTAACCTTAGCAGAGCCCAATCGGGGAAGTTTCGGCGCTTTGAATGATCAAGAGGCTTAAGTTTCTGAGGTAATTTAATCTTTGTAAAGACGTAAGCCAAGATCTTTGCGCAACATTCGACACAATATGTGGTTTGAGCGATTCCAAATTCCTGCGAACGGCGCGGAATTAATTGATTTGGCTCGTTTTGAACTGAACCATTTTACAGCTGCGATATTTTCAATGCTTTGACCAGCGCGTTGTCTCACTGGCAGAGGAACATCCAATAGTGAATATTTTGACTCGAATTTATCGACTATAGCACGCACAGCCTGTATGGTGGGACGATTATTACGACCGAAAATTGGAGTAAACGCTCTTAAAGTTGCGACCACCAACTCAGAATTCCGGTAGTAATTTTTAATAATTTCCAAACGCTGTTCGTTCGTAAACTTCACTATTATAAAAATGTTAACTTTGACTGACGTTTTGACATTGACATACCATGAAAAACCTTTAAAGGTGCGTTCGTATTAAAAGACAAAGTCGTTATGTCCCTATCGGAAAAAAGATCCTTTGTTAACATAATTTATTTATAACAATATATATACATTAAGTATATTGTATAGTATTGTAAGACATACTTCTAGATAAGCCTTTTCTACTACAGTGTGAGCAACAATGAGTGACCTGATCCAACACTTCTTTCCATACATATCACCTCAATATTTACTTCCTCTTAAAAGTGAAATTAGACAGTGTCTCACGCAATTCTAATAATTATAATAAAAATATGCTAGCTACTATGTAAACAACAAATTCCAGTGAAAACGGCATTTTCGCTGCGTATATGTGAACTGAAGACTTATAAAGACTGATGAAGGCTAGCATATGAGTATAAGTAATGGATATTAATCACAAAACAAGTTCTGTACACTGCACGTTAATGAAAGGTTAATGATATAAACATAGAGTAGCAAAACTCACTAGAAATTACTAAACTGCTAACTTCAGATAGAAAAAAGGAAGTAAGTACTGATATGGGGCGTGCGGAAAGTAGTAAGAGATCAGGTCAATCATTGTTGCTCACTCGTTATAATCGAACTTGCACATAAAGTGCATACGAAAATGCTGAAAACGTTCTTTCGAGACGAAAATATTTATTTGCGAATAAGCGTACATATTTGGCGGCATGAATAGAATATATATATATATATATATATATATATATTCTATTCCATGCTTATTATATATATATATATATATATATATATATATATATATATATAAGCATACACGTTTGGCGGCATGAAGAGAACTTTATTAAGCATTATATATATATATATATATATATATATATATTTTATAATGCAACATGCACATACGTACATACACTAGTTGCTAGAGTAACGTAATAATGAAATGACAGCAATGTATTTTAGCGTGTATTTTATTTTGCAACATAGGATGAGAAATACAGTAGTTGAACAAAATTTAAAAACTAATTTAACAAATTTTCAAAAATGTTACCATTGACGGCCAGACAGTATCCTAAGCGATTGTAGAATTCATTTATTGTATTTTGTATCTGCTCTGGAGTTATTTCTCTTGCAGCAACTCGTATTCTATTTTTTAATTGGTCAATATTGATTAGAGGTTCTCCATGAAAAACTTTATTTCTGATACATGACCAAAGAAAGAAATCGTTTGGAGACAGGTCTGGTGACCTTGCGGACCATTCTACTTCTCCTCCATGGCCTATCCAACGGTTTGGAAATCTTTGGTTGAAAAATGTTCTAACCATATGAGAATTATGTGCCGGCGCGCCATCATGCTGGTACCAAATCTCACCATCAATATTTAAAGCGTGGAGGGCTGGCATAACTCTGTACTCAAGCAATTCTAAATATTTTTCTCCTGTAAGAGTACCCTCAATAAAAAACGGTCCTACAATATGGTGTCCAATCAATCCAGTCCAAACATTGACTTTCTGTGGCCGCTGAGTCCTTGTAATATGATATCTATGCAAATTTTGTCTACTCCAGTAGCGGCAGTTCTGTGAATTTACTTCACCATTTACATAAAATGTTGCTTCATCTGTAAAGCAAATTCTGCGTAGTAAAGTATCATCATTATGAAGCTTATTCAACATGATTTCACAAAAATTACTTCTTCTTTCTGCATCATTCGCAATTAGTTCCTGATGGTTTTGAAAATGATACGACTTAAAATGTTCTCGTTTTAGTAGTTTATGCACGGAAGATTTGCTTACATTTGTAGTTTGTGCTAAAGCTCTTGTGGAGAGCATATTATTATTTTCGATTGTTTGTAGAATTTCATCTCTTTTGGCTTCAGTGATAACATATCTTGGCCTATTCTTTTTTTTTATGATTAGGAACGATGCATCCATTATTTTTATACTTCTGTACTAACCTACTTATTGTAGTTGGACTCGGTCTTGGACGGTCAGGATATGTAATTTGAAACAAATCTGCTACTCTCCTCAAACTCATATTCGAGTTATACCAGTTCACTAATAACAGTTTTTCTTCTACACTATACATACCTCAAAAATAGAGTAACTTATTTTGACATCCTATGTTGCAAAATAAAATACACGCTAAAATACATTGCTGTCATTTCATTATTACGTTACTCTAGCAACTAGTGTATGTATGTGCATGTTGCATTATAAAATATATTCATATATATATATATATATATATATATATATATATATATATAACAAACAATAATGATTAAAATCAAGAAATATTGAATTATATTTTTATTTTATCGACGAACTTATAAGTTTATTTTATGTAAATAGTTTCATTTTATTTGAATAAATCTATTAAAGGTTTACAATGCATTTATTTAGAAATACAATTACACCTTTACAAAACGAATAATATATTTTATTCTATACAAATAAAAAAATTGCGGTAATGAAATTAATATTCTGACCACAATCAGCGCACAGATTAATCAAACTAGGTTAACCCAACAAAACTGTCAGGAATTCTTCACTGTGAAATACGCTTCACTCTAGAGCACTTTCCACTATATGTGTTTTGAAATTTTGATTGTACTTGCGAATCCCTTAATCGAATTGCATAAGAGTTTGTAATTTACTAAACACCAATTGTATTTTATAATTAATGTTTGAATAAAGAACAACACAAAAATATGTGAGTAATTATTCAACACATGCGAAACGTAACGGTACGACGACGTTGAAATTATTGATTCATAATTTCAACATTGCATACTTGACAATCAAACACCTCATTTTACCGCAAGGTTAACGTTTAATTTTGACGAATTATTTAAAAGCGATATTAGCGAAGATTACAAATGTACATACATATATTTTATTTAGCGCAATGAGTAGATATCAAATCGCCTGTTCCTAGTATAAGTGTATACCCTAACACATTTTTAAAAAGAGATTGATAGAAGAAGAAATCTCCCCAATTTATTCTTTTTAATCTCGTTGATACAGAGTGTACGCATTAATTTGACCTTGCGAAACTTGTGGCGCACTAAACTAATGAAAGTAAAAGAAACTCATCGTAATAAATCGTAGTTTTTAGCGATTTTATTTGGCCATCTCTTGAGAAATAGTAAAAAAAAGTGAAATCATGCACTTATTATTTATATTTGCTTTGGTACAAGCCGCACAATGCGCTCGCATTTTAGGAATATTTTATTCGCCTGAATATAGCCATTTCATATTGGGAGAGACAATATTTAAAGAGCTCGCTTCAAGAGGTCATCACGTCACAGTGGTCAGCGCATTTCCGCAAAAGGAAAAGATGGAAAATTATAGAGATATATCACTGGCAAAACTAAACAAACCAATGGAAGGTGAGTAAATGTAAAAGTTTTTATGAAAGTAAGAATATACGAGGGCCCATAAAATATTGGGTCTGGGAAAAAGTTCGTGGCGTTTTTTCAGTAAAATTCAACTGGTCCCCGCATGGCGCGTGGACGAATTCATTTAAACCGAATATGCTCCATTATTATCGACAATGTTTCGCCATTTTTTTGGTAGATCCATGATCCCATCGGTGAAAAACTTCTGTGGTTTCTGGTCGAAAAACTGAATCAAGTAGTTTTCACAGGCTTCTTTTGAAACCAACTTAATTCCATTGAGAGAGTTCTGCAGAGATCGAAACAGATGATAGTCAGAGGGTGCTATATCCGGACTGTAAGGTGGGTGCATCAAAACTTCCCAACCAAACTCTCTCAATTTTTGACGGGTCATCAAAGAAGTGTGTGGTCGGGCGTTGTCATGATGGAAGACAACACCTTTCCTATTAATCAATTCGGGCCGTTTTCTTTCAATCGCCTGGCGTGATCTCTCTAGTTGTGCACAGTAGAGTTGAGAATCAATCGTCTGACCAGTTGGAAGTAGCTCATAGTGGACAATTCCCCTCCAGTCCCACCATACACACAGCATCACTTTTTTTGGCGTCAATGTTGGCTTAGCGAACGCTTGTGACGGCTCACCATCCTTTATCCACGATCTTTTACGCTTCCGATTATCGTACGTAATCCATTTTTCATCTCCGGTTATTAAACGTTTCAGAAACGGCTCGATTTCATTCCGTTTCAGCAGCGCATCGCAGATGTTAATTCGGTCCATCATGTTTTTCACGCTCAACTCATGAGGAACCCATACGTCAAGCTTTTTTTTGTAACCAGCTTTGTGTAAATGGTTCAAAACAGTTTTGTGGTCAATGCCTAGCTCCATGCCAATATCGACACTGCTGATATGCTTATCTTGTTGGACTTTTTCAAGAATTTCATGAGATTTTTCAGTGATTGGACGACCGGAGCGTGACTCATCTTTCACATTGAAATTTCCAGAACGAAAGCGAGCGAATCATTTCCGCGCAACAGATTTCGATAAAGTACCTTCACCGTACACAGCACAAATTTTATCACAAGCCTGCGCAGCGTTCTTCCCCTTATCATAATAATATTGCAGAATATAGCGAAATTTCTCATTATTCTTCTCCATTTTCAAGTGCGAATAACTTTCCAACCACTCCACCGATTACAATGTTTCTACGCTCAAACTAACGTTCGGAAGGTCATCTGAAAAACGAGCCGTCGGTGGTGTCGCTGTGACTTATTGTTCTTTAGTTATCGGCAACCAATGCCATCTATCGGGAAAAACGCCACGAACTTTTTCCCAGACCCAATATAAACACCTAATTCTTAACGGCTTTTCGGGAAACGTATATCATACATGGAATCGAACGACAATACTTACTATTTTAGTTTTTTTTTGTGTTGTTGATGTTGAATGACACAAAAATTCGCTGTAGTATTGTGTCATTAGTATGCCTTCCAGTGCTGACTCAGTCATACTTCTACGGTGAAGTGAAAATATGTTGGTGTATTTGGAAAAGGAGCGTTCTGCGTCTAACGATGTGATGTTCTCACTCTTGGTTTTCAATTGGACTCTTATCTATACACACTGTAGTTTGAAAATCCGAATTCTTATTTATAATCGCACACAATTTATCGATTGTTAATCTTCCTATACTATCTGTTAGATTTCCTAACGAGGCCTTGAGGTAATATACTATATTTAGCGCTTCATGTAATGACAGCTAGGTGTTCTTTAATTTGGAAATAGTATCTAAAAGAATTGAATAATTGTTGGAAATTTGCTTTATTTGAGTATGGATTTCGATATTTGAAACCAGCCGCTGACTTACTGAATTGCTTGAGAAACTAGCGGAATTAAATTTAAGATATAAGGTTTAATAATGTGTAAAAATTTCTCATAATGTAAAATAGCTTTAAGCCGCGTTTCCCATCTCGTCAATACCGGCTGTGATGGCCGAGGAATGGCTGGACAAACCTGTTTAAACTCACGAATGCGTTTTGGAGATTTAATAAAAACTTTTTTGATAGAAACTATAAATTGGTCCCCTTTTGTGTAACTGTTTCTAATACATTCAGCTACAAGATATTCATGGAGCATACAGGTTACATGGAGAAATTGAGGATAAAATTGTTTTAGTAACTTGCCATCTGTAACCAACATTACAAGTTGGGTTGCCGATATATTGAACTTCCCAAAAGTATGTTTTCTAGTTTCTACTATCCTTTCTGCGTTTGTCTTCTGTGAGATTCTACTACGTAAAAGAAGAGCCAAGAAAATCTCATCGCTTTTTAAAGTGCGCACTAACACATCTAAAATACTGTTCGTTCTTGTATCCATTCTTTCATCTACCATCAGTCATATTTTTTGATCTTTCAACTCTGCTTTTATTTGATCCATAAGTTTCGACATTCTGCATTGTCTACAATATTTTGTGGAATGTTGCACACACTTAACATGAAAATAAAGTCATATAGAAATTTATAATATAGTACATCGCGTTGCGCATTTAACCCGTGTTGTTTGCTATTGACATGTCTTTTACACACAAAAATACTGTATGGTAAAATGTTGATATTGCAAACAATACATTTAATAATAGTGCCAGTGTATCCTAATGTCGAAAATCGGTTCAGAAATCTATTAACACTCGTCGAACATAACAAAGAATTCCGTCATTCATACACACACCATACGCGTATGAATCTCGCTTCAGGTATATCCGACCACTTTCGAAATATATAATCGCCCCTAATGAGTGCGCACTCGCTTCTACAGGTTCATTACTTAGACACAACTTATTTAATACCACTCTCGCTATTAAAGTAAGGAACAGCTCATATCTCAGATGTGTTCACATTTTAGTATACTATCACTGCAAGGAGTGCTGTAAAAGTACTTACCTGGCTACTTAGTCAAATTAAAATATCTTAAAAGGGTCGATCTTTGCATTTACACGTTGAGAACGATTTACTGTATACAATATTCAAAAATGGGCATTTTTTATTTAATGTATCATCGTATTTACTCATAATAAAGAAACATGGATTGAATATAAAGAAATTCCACTCTAACAAATAAAACCAACCTTCACAAGATGCAAACTTATTTCTGTGGGCACGTGGATTCTCAGTTGACCATATGCAATAATTTTGAATATTGACATATCAAGATAAATGGAACATTGTCTCATTAGATAAGAAACTCATAATATCTCATTGTTAAATATATTGCTAAACTAGTTACAGTATTCTCTTTGAGCATCTAAATCATAAGCATGCAAGTGTTGGTGGACCAATTATGATTTAAATTCAAGGTGTTTTTTAAGAGCTGTGTGATGAGCAGGAACATTGAACATACCTAGAACAAATGTTTGTTATTTATTTGCATGTTTTGTTTATGAAAGATGCCTACCTGTCTGTATAGATAATTTTCTTAACGATGTATTTGGACTAGCTTCAATTCTATTATGTATACCTGCTAAAGTATCTCCAGTTAAAGCAGTAGTTGTATTTTTCCGTTTACGTTTTAATACGTTGTCTGTTTCCATAAATAGTTCTACGAGTCTATTTTTATGCTTGACAAATGTGTCATAAATAATTACTGTACTTCCTCGAGATACCTAGTTGAACATTAATTTATGCAGGATGGAGTAAGTATGTCCACTCTCTATTTTCATCTTTCGACTCACTACGAAAATTAACCATTATTATTAATTGATGCTGACCTGGAGTGAAGCGCATGTCTTTATACCTGTGAAGACAATCATAAACACTGGCATGAAAAGGTTGTGTTAATTATTGCTGCTTATTTACTATAAAACTCAATGTCCACCGCTGATAATGTATTGATAAATATATATATATATATATATTGGGTCTGGGAAAAAGTTCGTGGCGTTTTTCCCGATAGATGGCATTGGTTGCCGATAACTAAAGAACAACAAGTCACAGCGACACCACCGACGGCTCGTTTTTTAGATGACCTTCTGAACGTTAGTTTGAGCGTAGAAACATTGTAATTGGTGCAGTGGTTGGAAAGTTATTCGCACTTGAAAATGGAGAAGAATAATGAGAAATTTCGCTATATTCTGCAATATTATTATGATAAGGGGAAGAACGCTGCGCAGGCTTGTGATAAAATTTGTGCTGTGTACGGTGAAGGTACTTTATCGAAATCTGTTGCGCGGAAATGGTTCGCTCGCTTTCGTTCTGGAAATTTCAATGTGAAAGATGAGTCACGCTCCGGTCGTCCAATCACTGAAAAATCTGATGAAATTCTTGAAAAAGTCCAATAAGATAAGCATATCAGCAGTGTCGATATTGGCATGGAGCTAGGCATTGACCACAAAACTGTTTTGAACCATTTACACAAAGCTGGTTACAAAAAAAAGCTTGACGTATGGGTTCCTCATGAGTTGAGCGTGAAAAACATGATTGACCGAATTAACATCTGCGATGCGCTGCTGAAACGGAATGAAATCGAGCCGTTTCTGAAACGTTTAATAACCGGAGATGAAAAATGGATTACGTACGATAATCGGAAGCGTAAAAGATCGTGGATAAAGGATGGTGAGCCGTCACAAGCGTTCGCTAAGCCAACATTGACGCCAAAAAAAGTGATGCTGTGTGTATGGTGGGACTGGAGGGGAATCGTCCACTACGAGCTACTTCCAACTGGTCAGACGATTGATTCTCAACTCTACTGTGCACAACTAGAGAGATTACGCCAGGCGATTGAAAGAAAACGGCCCGAATTGATTAATAGGAAAGGTGTTGTCTTCCATCATGACAACGCCCGACCACACACTTCTTTGATGACCCGTCAAAAATTGAGAGAGTTTGGTTGGGAAGTTTTGATGCACCCACCTTACAGTCCGGATATAGCACCCTCTGACTATCATCTGTTTCGATCTCTGCAGAACTCTCTCAATGGAATTAAGTTGGTTTCAAAAGAAGCCTGTGAAAACTACTTGATTCAGTTTTTCGACCAGAAACAACAGAAGTTTTTCACCGATGGGATCATGGATCTACCAAAAAAATGGCGAAACATTGTCGATAATAATGGAGCATATTCGGTTTAAATGAATTCGTCCACGCGCCATGCGGGGACCAGTTGAATTTTACTGAAAAAACGCCACGAACTTTTCCCAGACCCAATATATATATATATATATATATATATATATATATATATAATAAATAAATAATTAATGAAAATAAGAAATTGGTAAAAGTAGAAGTAAATAACAATATATGGAATGATTGTATAAGTAAACAAATTATAGTCAGGGTCAGTAACACTAAATCATCAAAGTACCCCAGTTTAGGGACTTTTGTGTTACCACTACAAGACACTTGAGTATATTCATCCCTAGTTTTAGTAGAAGATCTGCTTAATATAACTTATAATTAAGAATGTTATGCTAAAATTACCTACAGTTATTGATTGCTTTATAGAACGTCGAAGACACATGCTACGTTTCTTGGACATGAATGTCTTCACGAACATAATCGAAACATCGAAATTCACCAGATTATTCGTAGAAATGGCTTTGGAAAGTGAAAACTTTCAGGATTTCCTCAAATCAAACGAAACTTTTGACCTAATCATAATGGAACAATACATGAATGAGGCCTTCTTCGGTTTGATGCATCATTTCAAGTCACCCGTCATTTTGATCGGTACCGTAGGTGCGTCCCTTTGGTCGAATTCGTTAATGGGCAACCCTATGCCATACTCATATATACCCAATTTATGTTCGGATTACTCTCCGAAAATGAATATGTGGCAAAGGACGAAAAACGCCTTTATTACAATAGTGCAATCTCTTTTTTTTCATAACCACGATCTACGGAAACAAGAACAACTATTGCGGAAACATTTTCCAGATGCACCTCCACTTGAGGACCTAATATACAATGCTTCATTAATCCTACTGAATTCACATCCGACGATCGGGCCTGCTGTTCCGCTTCAACCCAACATGATAGAAGTCGGAGGACTTCACGTAAAAAACCACAAACCTCTATCAGAAGAACTGAAGAAATTTTTAGATGAAGCACAGGAAGGGGTAGTTTATTTTTCATTAGGTTCTGTTATGAAGAGTAAATATTTACCTGAGGATAAAATTGAAGAAATTATAGACGCGTTTTCCGAACTTAAAATGAAGGTGCTTTGGAAATGGGAAGACGACAAGTTGTCTGAAAAACCATCCAATGTTAGAATTGAAAAATGGGTATCACAACCAGCAGTTTTAGGTTAGTATTTCATATATTATATTACGTAATTAATTAAGATGGCCCTTACTTGATGGGACTCCATAATAAAATTAAATACAAAACACACTTGTGCAATTTTAACAAATTTTTTTATTAAAACAGTATTAAATAAAAACAGTATTAAATAATGTATGCAATATTGCAAGCTTACATTCAAAATTAAATATACCAAATATAAATTTACAGTTATACCAGATTTTTAGTAATTACACGTCACATGTGAATCCACAAGAATATAAAAAACGCATACACTCAAACTACCAGATGTACCGGAAGGTCGTTACCGGTTTTTCTAACAGATGTCGCTAAGCTTAAGTATGCAATTTTTGCATACTTAATGCGTCATTTTATTCTACTGACCACTACCACTTATACTCATACGTACGTGATAAATACGTATCATCATACACTTGTTTCATCAAATTAAACGTTTCAGTAAACGATTTACCGAGATTAAATCAGAACTTAATATTTGGTCTTTGTTCAAATTTCGTTTTTCGACCAGTGCCAAATACACACTGTTACTTTATGCGCAATTTCTCTGCTTCTAATGATGCAAATGTAATGATATATTGACATAATATTGGTGAAAGATCTACCTTACCAACGCATATTTTTTTAAATAGATGGCGCCACTAAAATGTACTATTTTAAAAAAGTTGGGTTTTCTCTGCGTAAAAACATCATAGTAAAGTCTTTCTAACTAATCTGCAAATATCATCATTTATGGTGACAAAATAGCTACAGCAAATAATAATAATGATTATATATAACCAAATATATTCAAAAAAATTTAAATATCTCTAAAACGAATTTAGATACTAGGAAAACTTAAAAAAGTCTTCCTAAAATAACTTTTGGAATACGCAATTAAAAAGTACATCCTTCCATTTAAAATAAACAAGTTGATAGCGGCTTCAGGTATAACCAGAAGTACAAACATCACGAAAATACTTTTTAATTCAAACACAGCCCTTACGGTAACCCCCCAAAAATGCAGAAACAAAAATAAGAGAGAACTTCCAATACATCAAATGAAGAGTTTCAACCAATCACTTGTGTATAGGTTTAAGTCTAATGTAAGTTGCCTATTATTTCACGTAATTTTTAATTTACATTTGCAGCTCACAAAAACGTAAAAGTTTTTATTACCCATGGCGGTCATTTAAGCATTATTGAGTCTCTATATTTCGGGAAACCCCTAATAGGCATTCCATTATTTGCCGAGCAACATAACAACGTCAGAGAAATCGCCTACCTTGGTTATGGTGTTTATTTATCCTATAATGATTTGGACGAAGAACATCTCTTAGAGGCGTTAGACGAAGTATTAGAAAATCCAAGGTAAGAACGATCTTACATGCTTTTAAATATCATTGTAGCTACTACACTTATTAATATTAAAAAATGTCAATCAATTACATGTTGCCCATTTTATTCGATAACAATTTTTACAACAACAAGTTTTATACTACTTACTCATAAAAGGACTTACGAGGGAGCGTTTTTATATTCGCGGAATGGGGGACAAGGGGTGGAAATAAAAAAACCAAATTATTTTTCTTTTTCAATATATTCACCTGCAAGACGGATACATTTTTCACATCTTTCAATTAATTTATTTATACCCTCATAAAAAAATGATTTCTCTTTATCTGCAAAATACGCCGAAACTGCTTCCTTGACTTCATCATCGGCTGTAAATTTTTTACCCCGCAGCTCTTTTTTCATTTTCGGAAACAGGTAATAATCACTCGGGGCCAGGTCTGGGCTGTAGGGTGGGTGATTCACAATTTCGAAGCCCACATTATGCAGGGCAGCTAACGCAACGCGGCTCTTGTGGACGGGCGCGTTGTCGTGCAAAAGCAGAACACCTTTTGTCAATTTTCCCCGTCTTTTCTCTTTAATGGCTTCTTTTAGTCGCTCTAATGTTGAAGCGTAATATTCTCCAGTTATAGAAACACCTTTATCTTTATAATCAATCAAAAATATTCCTTCCGAGTCCCAAAATACCGTTGCCATGAGTTTCCCAGCTGATTGTGACACTTTAAATTTCTTGGGAGGTGCTGTGCCCTTTTTATGCCACTGCATGGAGTCTTGTTTGGACTCAGGTTCATAATGATGAACCCAAGTTTCGTCTCCAGTAACAATTCCACTCAATACACTATCCTTGTCTTCATTACAGAGGTCCAAAAATGCACGCGAACACTCTACGCGCTGTTGTTTTTGCGGCGGCGTGAGCATTCTCGGCACCCATCTTGCGCTGACCTTAGACATGCCGAGATGATCGTGTAGGATTTTAAAAATTGTTGTATCGGATACTCCAACCATTTCTGCGAGTTGTTTCTTCTTTAGTCGAGCATCTTCGAGTACAATTTGTTCAACTTTTTGGATAAGTGCTGGCGTGGTCACCTCAATGCTCCTGCCCGGCCTCGGGTCGTCTTCAAGGGATTCCCTTTCTTGTTTAAATAAACTATGCCACTTGTACACCATGGTTTTTTCTGGACAAGAGTCGCCGTAAACCAATGACATCTAATTCATTATGGTCGCGACTGATTTTCCTTGCCTGGTAAGGAACTTTATAACGGCACGATGTTCGATTTTTTCCATATTTCACTTTTCACTCCTGATTATGTTACTTGGTTGACGATAGCTCAAAGACTAACTGTCTAATAACAATGAAACTTCGTATTTATACTAATCATGAGTCGCTGCACAGGCCACGCCCCCAATGCGCCTACTCACCCCTCTACAATCCGCTCATTCCGCGAATATAAAAACGCTTCCTCGTAGCTTCAGTGTTTTTAGAAATATTCTCCACGAAGATTAATACACTTTTGCATATGCTCGAACCAACTCTGATAGCAATTGTCCCACTCTTTTATTGGTACAGTCAAAACTGCGATTTTGAAGGCACCTACTGCTCCTCCTGACGACTAAAACCTTTGACCACGCAGTCCGTTCTTGATTTTCGGAAAGTTAAAGAAATCGTTGGGTCTTGGGACCGGACTGTACGGAGGATGGCCCAACAATTCAACGTTTTTTTGGGTGCGTTAAAAATTCTCTTGTGTGCTGTATGCGAACTTACATTGTACCAATCGGCAGAAACAGTTCTTTGATCTTGTAGTGTAATTGTTGCTACATGACTTGCTTTCGAGACAAATATCGCGATCATCTTTTTGGAGACATTTCGAGAACGGATGATTTTGTCGGCTTTTCTTCACCTTGGAACATTCAAACAGACGACTGGCGTTTATTTTCTGGCTCGTATGAGTAACTCCAAGATTCATCACCATTAACAATGTTGTACACATTTTTAGAGTAACCGGCGTTAAAACGATCTAGAGTTTTTTGGCACCAATTCATCCTAGCTGCTTTCTGTTTTACGGTCAACAGATGCGGTAAACTAATTTTTTAACACGCTATTGTTCATGCAAAATTTTTTGAACTGATATCTTCGAAATCCCTAATAATGCTTCAATCTGGCGATATGTCACATGTTGATCTTCGTTGATGATCTTGTGCACAACATCGACATTTTCCTGAGTGACTGCTGTTTTTAGTGAACCTGCTCTTGGATCGTCGCTAAGACTAATTCGTTCACGTTTGAATTCTCCATACCAATGAGAAATTGTTGACTGATATGGTGCTTCATTGCCGAAAACTGAAGCCAACTCGGCAAGGCATTCTTATTGAGATAATTGTCTTCGAAAATTATAAAAAATTATTCCGCGAAACTTATCAACTTTGACAGTTCGTTGTAAGAAAGAATAGTTGTAGCAATATTTTTTGAATCAATCTAACGATATCACGAAATGCAATATCCCCCTCATGGAGTCCAATAGTACAAGCGCATGCAAAACCACTTCACTGGCGATAATTTAGTTGTCTTCAAATACTCGATTGATATTAGAATTAATGTCAGTTACAGTGAAAAAATATCATCGTCCAATTAATTTATTTTTTGTTTATAGATATACAGAAATAGTAAGATACAGATCAAAGGCTTTACGCGATCTACCGGTTGCGCCCTTGGATAACGCCATTAACTGGATCGAGTACGTTATAAGACACAAAGGAGCACCGCATTTGAGAAACGCTGGCATAAATCTAAAATGGTATCAATATTTACTGCTAGACGTGATAGTTGTTTGCCCGATCTCAATGTTTCTATTAAAAAAGCTAGTAATGAAGATAGTTTGCGCTTTATATACGAAAGTATCAAAATCAAAGAATGAAAAGTTGAAAAGAAATTGATTTAAAATATTTTCTAATGGAATTATGAAAACAGAACTGATTTTTACAAATAAAATCCAAGTTTATGTCCTAAATAAATGTGTACATATTTATAATTGCTATGTATTACTATTCCATGTTTTTTTGGAATAAATTAAAACTCTTTTAATATTTATATGGTGTTTGAATTTAAAACCACAATAGATATCAAAATAAAGTTCTGGCTCTTTATATGTGTTTGCGACGTCATTCTCTTCAAAAAAAGAAAAGAAAAAAGTTGGTAATTCAACTAAATATAAACAACTGAGAGTTACTATCCCTCATAAACCTATCTGTTGCCGCGTTTGAGAATTCCACCCGGCTTGAGTCTGTTACTTCAGGGGTGGGAAAAAAATAGCGAATGTTTTGGGGATGTCGAATATTAAAGAAACCTTAAACACCGTTTAATACTGAAGGCGGGTCGATGTTCGGCAAAACAAGCAATAATAAAATTTGCAGGTGGCAAAGGAGGATACAGGCGTAAATAACGATACAAACCAAAAGAAACGAAAAATAAAACGGACCTACTAGTCTTGATCGGTTTATCATAAAATCACAAACATTCATAAGTAAAACCTATTGAGTAATTGAGTAAATATTAAGTAAATTGAAAAAATTATAGTAATTTTCTTTATAATATTAAATTGTTTTACAATTACAGTGAATATTATTATTTGATGAATAAACAATATTTTAAACAGTCAATGTATTGTATAAAAGACATAGTACAAAACATTCAGATATAATTGACACGTTTTTAAAGTTTTACATAATATTATCTTTACTTCAATTATTAAATGCAATAGCCGGTATGTATATATATATACTTTTATTTTTGTATGTTTATCTTGACCCGCATCGTACCAGACCAGTACAGAATCGCATGACGCTGAGTGAAAATAAAAACAAATAAGCAATATATATAAGAACACAATAAGTATGATTTAATGAATTCATTTTAGCATTAAATATAATTTGATAATTTTAAACATACATATGACATTTACACTTTAGTTACATAATAGTCAGCAAGTCAATGTTATTTATTTAAAAAATTATTTAAATTAAATAAATACACATTTCAATAAACATTTTGGTCACACGCCTGTTTGTTGATAATAATATACAGTCGTGTGCACGAAAATAGCAGCCTTAAATTAACACTTTTAAATAACATTTACAACGGGGTTATATATCAATCTTTAGTGATTAAACATTTACAACGGACAATTTTGATGCTATATTGAAATTATTCAAAATTCCTGAATATGTATGATTTTCGGTAAAGTGCCGAATATAAGGGGAAGTTACTGAGTTTTCTAATCATGCCTATGTATTAAAAAAAAGTACCATAGCAGACGGCACTAGGCGTAGACGTATAGGTGCGCAACTAAGTTCTCGCTGTTTTTCAAGAGATGGCTCCAGTAGTAAGTGCTGGTCGATTGTGACATAACCAAAACGTCATGAACCAAGCTTAGACATAAACAAACCGCTTTGACACATTAGTGATTTTGTTTTTGCGTCATATACTTTTGGTTGTGTGAAAATGTCTGATTTTTGTGCCAAATAATCGTCATTTGCGGGAAGTGTTGCTTTTCTTCTTTCGTTCGAAGAAAACGGCGGCTGAAGCGCATCGAGAACTCCAAAAAGTTTACGGAGATGCTGCTCTAACTGAAACAACGTGCCGTGATTGGTTCCGTCGCTTCAAAGACGGTGATTTCGATGTTGACGACCGTTCGCGTAAAGGAAGACTAAAAACCTTCGAAGACGCTGAATTGGAGGCAGTGCTCGATGAGGATCCGTGCCAAACGCAAAAAGAGCTTGCTTTAGCACTAGTAGTTACCCACCAAGCCATTTCCCAGCGATTGCATGCGTTGGGAATGATTCAAAAACAAGGAACTTAGGTTCCTTATGATTTGAAGCCAAGAGACGTTGAGCGTCGTTTTTTCGCCTATGAATAACTGCTCCAGCGGCAAAAAAGGAAGAATTTTCTTCATCGCATCGTTACGGGTGATGAAAAATGGATTCACTACAGCAACCCAAAGAGAACAAAATCATGGGGACTGCTCGGTCATGCCTCTACGTCAACAAATTGTTGAATATTATTTTATGAAAATCAGCGTTTCGTGAAAAGAGTTTTTAGAAAATTACGTGAATTTTATGGTTTACATAATCGTCCATCTGAAAGCACTATTGGTCGAATTATTAAAAAATTTCAAGAAACCGGTTCCGTGAAAGATCAAAAAAGAGAAAAATACAGTCGTAGTGGTCGTTCACAAGAAAATATTGGTTTGGTTCGTGAAAATGTTGCTGAAGATCCTGAAATGTCCATTAGACGACGTTCACAACGACTTGGACTTAGTGGATCAACAACATGGCGTATTTTACACAAGAATTTAGCTCTGAAGGCATATAAGGTTCAAATAACACAGGAGCTGAAGCCATTAGATCATTTAAAACGTCGTTCATTTGTCAATTTCATCAATGAACAACCAGCTGATTTTTCTCAAAAAATAATGTTTTCCGATGAAGCACATTTTGAACTTGGTGGCTATGTTAATAAATAAAATTGCCGTATCTAGGGTGAGGAAAATCCACGAATTATTCATGAGAAACCTTTGCATCCTAAACGAGTTACTGTTTGGTGTACATTATGGTCAGGTCGTGTAATTGAATCTGACTTCTTTGAAAATGTTGCTAGTGAAGCTACAACAATGGTGATCAATATCGTCGGATGATAACCGAATTTTTGTGGCCTGAATTAATGAATATTGATCTAGAGGATATGTGGTTTCAACAGGGTAGCGCTATACCTCACTTTGCACACGAATCAATTGATTTATTGAGAGAAAAATTTCCTGGACGCGTAATCTCAAGAAACGGTGACGTTAATTGGCCACCAAGATCATGTGATTTGACACCATTAGATTATTTTCTTTGGGCTAATGTGAAAATTCAGGTTTGTAAAAACAGTCCACAATCAATACCTGCTTTGAAAGATTAAATTATTCGTGTCATTGGTGAGATAGAGCCTCAATTATGATAAAATATCATTGAAAATTTTAACAAAAGAGTGGACGTCTGTGGAGCTGCAAGAGGAGGCCATTTGGCAGATATTATTTTTCGAATGTAAATGTCATAACTGATACTTCGATTACCAATAAAAAGTTTTTGAAAGTGAATGCAAATTATGTGTTTTATTTATTCTTTAAAAAAAACGCTAAATTTGAAACACTCTTTAGCATACTCAGTGACAAATAAAATGCTTTTGAGGTCGCATTTAAATTTACTAAATTCAGTTATCTCATAATCATCATTAACAGAGTCATTACATTATTGATTGCCGCTTAACTCGAAGCTTGAATTCTTAACCAAATTAACTCGAATTCGAAGAATTTCTCAGTGTAATTTTTCACTTCTTCTCCACACCAACAGTATATATAGTATTTCCTCTACAATTCCAATTTTTTTCCCATTCAAGTGATCGACCCGACGCGAAATTTGAAACAGCCTTTATTTGGATATACTTTAATCAAGTTTCATAAGAGCTTGTTAAATGCCGACTGCATATTAGAATTAATGTTTGAATAAAGAACAATACAAAAATACGTGAATAATTCTTCAACATACACGAAACGAAATTAAATAATATTACAAATATACATACATACACGTATTTCATTTAGCGAGTAGCTAGTATCAAATTGTCCGTTCCTAATATACGTGTGATAATATCTAACACAAACTTAAAAAGAGGGGAATTGATAGGAGAGAAGAAATCTCGCCTAATTATTCTCTTCAATCTCATTAATACTGAGTGTACGCATTGACTTGATCTTGCAAAAATTTTAGCGCAGTAATTCACCGTAACAAATAGTTGTTTTTACTGATCTTACTTGGCTAAATATTGAGAAATAGTAAAGAAAGAAGAGAAAAAAATCATGCACTTACTATTTATATTTGCTCTAGTACAAACAGCACAATGTTTTCGTATTTTAGGAGTATTTTGTTTTCCCGGATACAGTCATTTTATATTGGGAGAAACGATATTTAAAGAGCTCGCTTTAAGAGGTCATCATGTAACGATGATCAGCCCGTTTCCACAGAAGGAGAAGATAGAAAATTATAGAGATATATCACTGGCAAAATTAAGCGAACCAATGGAGGGTGAGTAAATTTAAAAGTTTTTATTAATTCTTTAACGACTTTTCGTTAAAAGTATGTCATTCACGGAATCGAATGATTTAAAGCAGGTATAGGCAACTTTTGACATGTTGTGGGCCAAACTTTAATGTGCAAATACGTTCGCAGGCCGCGTTTAAAAGTAGTGTTCATAATTTTTAGCGATAGATATCAGACATGAAATAATACGACAATGTCTGGCGGGCCGGATCAAATCTTACAATGGGCCGGTTGTTGCCCACATATAATTTAAAATCTAGTTATTAATTGATGCCCCTTGCTTAGAGGACGATTTTAGAGATTAGAAAGAAAAAGTATTATATATAATAAGAGAGATAGAAGCAGCTTATGTTGTGTATAGTACTGTCTGCAAACATCTTGTCCTAAACAAACCCTCATTATATTCGGTTATCGTTTTACGGTCATCATTATTGAAGTTATTCAGTGTTATCAGCAATGTAATCTGGAGTTTCTGAAGTTGACGATGCAAAAGCTGATGAAATAACGCCAAGATTGAATAGAGGCTGAAGAAACCGTAATCAAAACCAACTTTTCAAAGAAAGCAAAAGACTGTTATAGTTACCTTTCCACTTCTAATAGTCTATATATTTAAAAGAACATTTCATTTCCGATTTTCAACAGTACAGTCGTGGACGAAATTTGTTTCGCGCGGATTCTGCCGTGGGATTATACAAAGAGTATTAGGAAAGTTATGCAATACAGCTTTGTTTATTTAATTTTTTCAAAGTAATTTCGTCTACACTCAAGACACCTCTCCATCCTCCGAAATCAATCTTTAAACCAGTTCCGCCAAGTTTCACTAGGGAGTAAGGCACACTCGTTGTCTCAAGCCCGCAGAAGGTCCTCATCACTGGAAAACCGCCGGCCTTTTAGCTTCATTTTCACATGCGGGAACAGTGCAAAGTCGCAGAGAGCAAGATCTGGACTGTAGGAAGGGTGCTCGAGAAATTTCAATCCTGTCGTGGTCAAATATTCGGTACAGGCTTTGGCGCGGTGAGCTGGAGCACTATCGTGGTGGTGGAACCAGGTGTCCATTCTTGACTTTAGCCGCAGGTTCTTCATAGATCCAATGACTTTAGGCGGGCACTCTTCAGTATACCACTTAGCTCTGACTGTCTCCTGTGTGTTCAAAACGACGCGTTCCATAATTCCACTCGATTTGAAAAATACAGCTATCGTTTTCTTCTTTACAGATCGGGATTTTCTGACAACTACGGGTGTGTCCTCATCATCAAAGACCCAAACTTTGTTTTGAGCTATGGTCGTCACATCGTAATAGTACAGCCAAGTCTCGTCACCTGTCACGATGTTTTTCACATACCGAGATTGTCCCTTATTAAATTTTTTAGTATCTCCCGGCACCAAATCACACGTCGTGTCATCTGCTTTTCAGTGAGTCGATGCGGCATTCAGAGAGAACAAAGTTTCTTCACGTGCAAATGATCATGCAGAACCGAACGAATTGCTGCTGCATTTAGGCCTAAAGTACCCTCTATCTGTTGGTAGGAGACTCGCCAGTCCTCGCCAAGCATTTTCCTCACAATAGTAACGTTTTCTTCCGTAACTGACGTTCGTGGTCTTCCCGGTCTCTCAGCATCCTCCACAGTTAAATTTCCCCTTTGGAATTCTCCATACCACCTGAATATCGTTGTGCGATGTGGAAAAACATCACCTAGTGCGAGAGTCATATCTTCGAAGCACTGGTCCATGTTTAAACCACGCACGAAATTATAACGCAAAACCGCCCTTATCTCATTTCGTAACCACGATGCCATCGCAAGCACTTTACACTCTTACTGCTAATGAATAACAGAGCCCATCGACATGGCGCGGCGACTACTATACACGTATGAACATGTCCCAACATGCAGCAACAAGCGGCGTCCTACAATTCATTGTTGCATTATATTGCAAAACTTTCCTTGTACCCTTTGTATATCAACCTTCAGTGATTAAATGCATAGTCAAGATCGGTGACTTTTATGATACCAGTACGGGACACTTGAGGTATCTCATCCTATAGTTTTACTAGAAAAACTGTTTACTTCTTAATACAACTTACATGCAAGTATGTATGTTATCGTAAAATTACTTACATTTATTGATTTCTTTATAGAAAAACGAGTACACATATTACGTTTCTTTCACATGACGCCCTTCACGAAAATAGTCGAAACATCGAAATTGGCCGAATTGTTCGTAGAAATGACTTTGGAAAATGAAAACTTTCAAGATCTCCTCAAATCAAACGAAACCTTCGACTTAATCATAATGGAACTATTCCTGAACGAGGCGCTCTTCGGGGTGATGCACCATTTCAAAGCACCCATGATTTTGATCGGTAGCACAGGTGCGTCGCTTTGGTCGAATTCCTTAATGGGTAACCCTATGCCATACTCATATGTACCCCATTTTTTTTTGGATTGCTCTCCGAAAATGAATATCTGGGAAAGGACATACAACACGTTCATTTTAATAAGGCACTCCCTTTTTTATCATTACCACGATCTACGGAAACAAGGACAACTGCTACGGAAACATTTTCCAGATGCACCTCCACTTGAGGACCTAATGTACAATGCTTCATTAATCTTACTGAATTCACATCCGACGATCGGACCTGCTGTTCCGCTTCAACCCAATATGATAGAAGTCGGAGGATTTCACATAAACAACTACGAACCTCTCTCAGAAGATCTGAAGAATTTTTTGGATGAAGCACAGGAGGGAGTAGTTTATTTTGCTTTAGGTTCTCTGATGAAGAGCAAATATTTACCGGAGGATAAAATTAAAGAAATTACAGGCGCATTTTCCGAAGTCAAAATGAAGGTACTTTGGAAATGGGAAGACGATGAGATGCCTGAAAAACCACGCAATGTTAGAATTGAAAAATGGGTATCACAACCAGCAGTTTTAGGTTAGTATTTCATATATTATATTACGTTATTAAGTAAGATTGCCTTTACTTGATAAAAGTCTCCATAATAAAGTTAAGTACAAAATTTTTATTTTAACAATAATAATAATTGTCTGTTTCTGGGCTTCCGGGCTGGAACAGTGTCACTGGTATAACTGCCGACGTTTCGTACCCACTTATATGGGACATCTTCAGGGCTCAACTATTGCTACTGTTTGTTGCACTGAAACTGACCAGTGACGCGTTTCCAGCCCGGAAGCCCAGAAGCAGCTAGTATGGACCACGACCACGGAAGTCTACGTACCAGAATAGTAATAATTGTTTCATCAAAACTGTCTAGATTATTATAATTATTATTATACACCGTCTAAATAGTAATTAAACACCTGTATGTTCTAGAAACTTATAATTCAAAGGAGTTTTACCAATAAGTAATCTTGCGCATGCAGGTAATATTGTAAATACTCTTATAATATTTATATTTCAGCATTTATTATTTTATTGGGTTTTCCATGGCCGTAATTAATGTGCTAATACCATCTGATAATTCGTCTCTTAAATCTTAAAGTGCTTTATTATCAACGCTAAAAGTAATCATTCAAATGTTAACAACACCCTGTCTACTACATATGTTTCAGAGAGTTCACTCATCTTCAGGTTGACTTGTGTTATTAGCGAACGATTCCTTCGTAGAGCATATCATGTTTTTTCGATACACAAAATTAATTAATAATCATTGCCTCTTTCTCTCGTCCGTTATAAACGAACGAAGGAATCGTTCGTTAATAACACAAGTCTACCTGAAGATGAGTGAATTCTCTGAAACGTATGTAGTAGACAGAGTGTTATTAACATTTGAACGATTCCTTTAACATTCATTTATTCAGCAAATTACCATGGCAGCAAATGTCTGTCTATACACGCTCTGGGAACTTTGTTCTCGACCACCGAGATAGACGTGTTCACGCTTTGCCGTTCAATACATTCTTGTGTCGGACGAGAGAGAGAGAGAGAGAGAGGCAGTGTTTATTCATACTATCTATTAGCATATCTTTCATTTATATATATTTATTACATCCTCCTTAGAACTATGCCGTTATATATTACATTTGTATCAGTAATTATTATTTCTAAGAATCTGACCCCCACAAAAACTGAAATATTTACAACTATTTTAATAGATATCTAATAAGAATGAAATTCGTTCTGGTCAGCTAAATTAATTTAAGGGTAACAGTAACATGCAGTTACACGGGAACAACTATAAAAGCAGAAAATGGTTGAAATCTACTTGATTATTTAATAAATTATTTCATTTGTTATGTATGATTATTTCTATTATTTAAAGTAATTATGCCTTTATTTTCTGACCGTGCAATTGTGGTATTCTGTGTTTCCATAGATCTTAAAGTTTGTCTGACATACAGTCTGTCGCAGAGAAAACCGAACTTTTTTAAAATAAATACAAAAGCTTACTATTTTGGTAAAATTCATTTATTTCATTCAAAGCAGTCCCGTTTGGCTTCAATACAACGTTTTTTACGGTCAATTAACATGTTAAATGAATTTTTAAGTTCATTTTTAGAGGTGGCCTTCAAGATAGCTGTCGACGCCTTTTTAATGGCTTTGACGTCAGTATAACGCTGTCCTTTCATCGGCAAATGTAGTTTGGAAAATAGATAGAAATTACAGAGGGCCAAATCCGGTAAATATGGTGAATGGTTGATGGTTAAAATGCCATTTGTAGTTAGAAAATCAGTGATAAGCGTCGAGCGATGAGATGGTGCATGGTCTATTGTTTTCGTCTTTTTTTGAGTCTTAAATGAGTTGAATCTTTGGAAATATTTAATTCCATGCCCACGTATCGCAATGAGGATTTCGGCTCATTCACATAAATTCACGCATACGTTCGATGTCACTTTCTGTAACCACAGATTTTTTTGCAGTAGGATGTTCGTCGTCATTTATGTCCATACGACCGTCTTTAAATCGTTTATATCACTTATACACACTTGTATGTGATAAACACGTATCACCATACACTTGTTTCATTAAATCAAACATTTCAGTAAACGATTTACCGAGTTTAAAACAGAACTTGATATTTGCTCTTTCTTCAAAATTCATTTTTCGACCAATGCCAAATACACATTGTTACTTTATATGCAATTTCTCTGCCTCTAATAACGCAAATGTTATGATATTTTGACATAACATTGGTGAAAGATCTACCTTACCGACGCATAGTTTTCTCTGCGACAGACTGTGTTATCCTAGAGTAATCACTACAAGCAAACATCTAGACTCCCGATTTGCTACATCGTATAATGTTTAATTTGATTCGCTAACATTTTTTGCTTATTCAATGATAATAGATGAAAATGTCTCTCCTTTAACCAAGCCAGCTTTGCCAATAATCTTCTTACATTCGATTTCTCATTTATTTATAATTTAATGATAGGGTATTATGCATCTGACTCAAATAATTTTGACATATCGTGTCATTTCCATAGCTACTTAATAATCACTGCAATGCGTGGCTTAATTCTACCACAATCAACAAAAAACAAACCCTTTATAACAGCAAAAGGGTTAAAAATAGGTATAGGGAATGTTATAACGTGTAGAAGTCAATTCTGCATTCGAAAACGAAGAAAAAATACATGGTATTCCATTTGAAAAACAAATTCTGGTCGGTTGAAGTTATACTTACTCGAAACTACTTTATGTCAAAATTAAAAATATAAGATTAAAGCTTAAGAGACTTTCTACCTATACTGCAAATATCATCATTTCGGGTTAAAAAATAGCTACAGCAAATAATAATAATGACGATGGAAAACCTAATATTTATAAAAAATTTAAATATCCTTAAAATTAATTTAGATACAAGAAAAACTTTAGTAGAAAGTCTTCCTAAAACAGCTTTTGGAATATGCAATTAAAAAGTACATAAGTATTTGCATTTAAAATAAACAAGTTGCGATATAACTGAAAGTGCAACCATCGCGAAACTATTTTTTTAACTAAAATATCTCCAAACTTTTAAGAAACAAAAATAAAGTAGAACCAATACATCAAACGAAGAATTTCAGTCGATCACCTTGTACATAGGTTTAGGTGTAATCTAAGTTGTCTACTATTCCACATAGTTTTTAAATTTACATTTGCAGCTCACAAAAACGTAAAAGTTTTTATTACGCATGGCGGCCATTTAAGCACTATCGAGTCCTTATATTTCGGAAAACCTATAGTGGGCATTCCATTATTTGCCGAGCAACATAACAACGTGAGAGAAATCGCTCATTTTGGTTATGGCGTTTATTTATCCTATAATGATTTGGACGAAGAACATCTCTTAGAGGCGTTAGAGGAAGTATTAGAAAATCCAAGGTAAGGACGAAGTTACAGGCTTTTAAGCACCATTGAAGCTGCCAAATATAATTTAATTTTTAACAACAGTAACAATAATAGTATAGTACTAGTTATCACTAAGATTTAACAATCCTCCGGGCAGCCAGCCACAGGAATCGACGGAGAGCGAACGCATGTAAGCATTGCCGATGGCTTGCAGCATGACGGTTCCGTAAAGATGCCTCGCAAAGGTCGACTGTTAACTGCGACGGGTGAATATACATTTCTAAATCGTTTTCCCACATTAGAATATGCAGGAACTACGTGTGTTGTCTTTTAACTTTTGCATATAAAACTGGAATAAAATGGTAAGACTTCTGTGTTTTTCGAAGTATTCTCCACGATTTTGCATTACTTGTTTCTCAAATTCCTGACCTTCAAGATTAGTGGTGCTTACCCGATGAGGGGTGTGTCGCGAGGGGAGCTGCTTATTGAGCACAATATGTCCTCGTTGCATGTCCGGAGGATGGAACTTTGAGGTAGGATGTTGCGTGGCTTACTCGGTAACAGTGTTGACTGTCCTTCACTATTGAACCGTTTGTGTTTTTTAGTGCCCCATCTGAACTCGAGGTGCAATGTGTCCTTTGTGACGCCAAGGGCGCAGACTAATACTCTAAGGAGGGCGCCGGTCTACGTTTTGAGCAGATGTGCCAATGAAGTTGTTGATTTGTTTGCCTAGCATGTATACTGTATATGTATTTGTAATGATTTTTGTTTCAGTTCCTTTACTTATCTACTTTACTTTGATTTAGCATTTATTTTTATTACATCTATTGCACACATGTCCCAACTCAGTTTTATAATTTTGCATTTTCCTGTTATTGGGCTACTGGCCTGTTGGAAATAAAGGTCATTATTATTATTATTATTATATTTGTACAAAATTCAGTTTAAAAAATCTATATTTACTGTTTTTTTGTTTCTTTCTGTTACTTTCTCAACAAATACGTGAGCAAGGTGAAAAGTTCTCGGCCATACACAGAGATGGCGTTACAATTAACAGAAATTTATGTTTCCTGCGTGGCTGTATGTGTCTTTAGTTCATATGAAAACCTTCAACTTGTTCTCTCAAGTAGTTTGCTTGCAAGAATTTTTTGAGTAGACGTCGAACGTGTTATTTAAATGGATATACTTGAATATCGTGCTGTTATAAAATTCTTTATTTTGGATGGTTTAACCCCCATTGAAATTCATCCGAAGTTGACAAAAGTGTACGGGGACTCTGCTACTTCGATGTCAACCGTTAAAAAGTGGGCAGCTGAATTTAAACGTGGTCGTACGTCCCTCGAAGGTGACCCACGCGAAGGACGGCCAAAAACCGCAACCACACCAGAAATCATCGAAAAAGTACGTGATGTGTGTGTGTTGAACGATAGGCGAGTGAAAGTGAGTGAGATAGCTGAGGCTGTGGGGATATCGGAAGAAAGGGTGCGAAACATTTTGCGCAAAGAATTAGAGATGAGAAAGCTCTGCGCAAGATGTGTGCCGCATGCCGAATGTCGATCAAAAGGACAAATGATTTTCGGAGCATTCTTTGCACCAATTTAACAAGAATCCGACCGATTTTGTGCGGCGATTCGTCACCATGGATGAGACATGGGTCCACCACTACAGACCAGAAACGAAACAGCAGTCGAAGCAGTGGGTGGAAGCCGGTGGTTCAGCGCCAAAGAAAGCGAAGTCGATCGAATCTGCCGGAAAAGTCATGGTCAGCGTGTTTTGGGATGCAAAAAGAATCTTGTTAATTGATTACCTTGAAAAAGCCAGAACAATTACGGACACATATTACTCTAACCTTCTTGACCAGCTGGATGCCAAAATTTGCGAAAAGAGGCTTGGTTTGAAGAAGAAAAAAATCATTTTTCGTCAGGACAACGCACCCGCACACAAGGGTGCGTTGGCGATGGGAAAATTGCGAGATTTGGGGTACGATTTGCTCGGCCATCCTCCCTATTCTCCTGATTTGGCACCCTCAGACTTCCATCTATTCCCAAATTTGAAAAAATTTGTTTCTGGAAAGCGATTCACATCCAACGAAGAAGTTGAAAGGACCGTAAAAGAATATTTTGACAGCCTTCCAGACTCTCACTTCCGGGAAGAAATATTGATGTTAGAAAAACGCTGGACCAAGTGTGTTGAACTCAAGGGAGATTATGTAGAAAAATTGATCATTTTTTAAGTTTAAATCGTAGTCTTTCATTGTCAGACCGAGAATTTTCCACCTTGCCCACGTAGATTGTACTATATATGATATACGCCTAACATTTACAATTTTCAATTTACTTTGGACTAAGTTGCTATTATTTCACGAGTGTATATTAAAATTAATGTCAGTTACAGTGAAAAATTATCATCGTCCAATTAATTTATTTTTTGTTCATAGATATACAGAAACCATAAGATACAGATCAAAGGCTTTACACGATCTACCAGTTGCGCCTTTGGACAATGCCATTAACTGGATCGAATACATTATAAGAAACAAAGGAGCACCGCATTTGAGAAACGCTGGCGTAAATCTAAAATGGTATCAACATTTATTGCTGGACGTGTTATTTATTTGCCTCATCCCAATATTACTACTAATAAAGATAGTTTGCGCTCTATATACGAAAATTACGAAAATGTGCAAATCAAAGCAAGAAAAGTTGAAAAAGAATTGATTTAAATATTTATTGAAATATTTTCTAATGGAATTGTGAAAACAGAATAACTAATCGACTGATTTTTTACAAATAAAATCCATGTTTATGTTTTAAATAAATTTGTACATATTTACAATTGTTATGAGTTTTGGAATAAATTAAAACTATTTTAATATTTATATGGTGACTGAATTTTAAATTAAGATAATAATTAATATTAAAATAAAGTTCTGACTCTTTCTATGTAAGTGTTTGTAACGTTATAGACTACAAAGAAAAAGGAAAGGGAAAAAAGTTGGTAAGTCAGACAAAAAAGATATAAACAATTGAGGCCTGCTATCCCTCTCGAACCTTTTTGTCGCGTTTGAGAATTCCACCCGGCTTAAGCCTACTGCTAACAGTCGAACTGAAAAGTCCCAGGTCTACCATAGTAAAACAGTTTTTTGGCAAAATTCGATTTTATTATTCAACATAGTTGCCTTCGAGGGCGATACACCGATTATAGCGTTCTTCCAACTTTTCGATGCCATTTTTGTAGTACGAATTGTCTTTAGCCTCGAAATAGGCCTCAGTTTCGGCGATCACCTCCTCATCCCTGCTAAATTTCTTCCCGGCGAGCATTCCTTTGAGGTCTGCAAACAGGAAATAGTCGCTGGGGCCACATCTGGAGAGTACGGTGGGTGGGGAAGTAATTCGAAATCCAATTCACTTAATTTGGCCATTGTTTTCATTGATTTGTGACACGGTGCATTGTCTTGGTGAAACAGCACTTTCTTCTTCTTCATATGGGGCCGTTTTTTTGCGATTTCGTTCTTCAAACGGTCCAATAACGCTGTATAATAGTCGCTGTTGATGGACTGGCCCTTTTTAAGATAATCTATGAAAATTATTCCATGCGCATCCCAAAAAACTGACGCCATAACTTTTTCAGCTGACTGTTGCGTCTTTCCACGCTTTGGAGCCGGTTCATCGCGTGTAGTCCACTCGGCTGACTGTCGATTGGACTCTGGAGTGTAGTGATGAATCCATGTTTCATCCATTGTCACATATCGACGCAAAAACTCGGTTTTATTACGATTTAACAGCTTCAAACGCAGCTCAGAATCATCAACTCGTTGTTGTTTTTGATCGAATGTGAGCTCGCGCGGCACCCATTTTGCACAGAGCTTCCGCATGCCCAAATATTCATGCACGATGTGTCCAACACGTTCCTTTGATATATTTAGGATGTCAGCTATCTCGATCAACTTTACTTTACGGTCATTTAAAATGATTTTGCGAACTTTTTTGATGTTTTCGTCGGTGACAGCCTTTTTTTGTCGTCCACTGCGTTCGCCCTCTTCGGTGCTCATTTCACCACGTTTAAACTTAGCATACCAATCAATTATGGTTGATTTTCCTGGCGCAGAGTCCGGAAACTCCTCATCAAGCCATGCTTTTGCTTCAACGGTATTTTTTCCCTTCAAAAAGCAGTACTTTATCAGCACACGAAATTCTTTTTTTTCCATTTTTTTAAATAACAAAAGTAGCTTCACTCTTAACGCAATATCTCAGTAACTAATGGTCGGATTGCTGTCAAATTTTGACACGTTTCGTTTGAAGGTTAGTACTATCTAAAAAACATATGGATTTAATAACAGTAACGCCATCTATGTGTCAGACCGGGGACTTTTCAGCCGACCTGGTACAGGGGTGGGAAAAAAGTAATGAAGGTATTCTGGGGACGCCGCAGTATTACAAAAAGCCCAAACGCCGTCTAATAGTAAAGACAGGTCGATGTTCAGCAAAGCAAGCAGTAATTCAATGTGGACGTGGCAAAGAAGGATACAGGCGTAAACAACGATACAAACAAAAAGACAAGAAAAATAAAACGAATCCACTAGTCTTGATCAATTTATTGCCAAACCAAAAACATTCATAGACAAAGCTTATTGAGTAAATAGAAATTTAATACAAGAGAAAAAAAAACTAATATTATGTAAGTTTATTAAAAGTTTGAAAAACTTTTTATTTTGCTTTATTCTAAAAACGGCAAGAACTTTCCGGCAGACCTTATATATTTATATATATTATAATTATTACCATCATTACTCGACTGCGCGGTATAATTACTAGATCTGTTTCTAATGGGTGTATTCTAATGGGTAAATTAATGCAAGATTTGAATTTGTCACCATTTGTGCCGTAAAGTGTTGGCAACCCTAAACAAAAACAATTCGACAGCTGACAGTTTAGGGTTAGTAAAAATGGAGCGTTACACGATAGAACGTGTCTTCATTATTGAACAATATTTCAAAAATAATGAACACTTGGCGGCCGCAGTTTGAAAATTTCATACAAAATATGGTCGGAATAGTGTTTTAATTTCGTCAACTGTGAAGAGATTAATTGAAAAATTCAGGGAGACTGGATCCGTTGGAGACGCCAAACACGCTGGTCGTCCAAAAACAAGCCGTTCAAATGTCATTATCGAAGCAGCGAGTGAGAGTGTCGGTGACAATCCAGAAACCTCAATTCGGCGTCGTGGACAAGAATTGCAAATTTCAAGAAGCTCTCTACAGCGTATACTCAATAAAGATCTGTGTCTCCATGCTTACAAAATTCAATTAACACAACATCTGAAGCCTAATGACCATGCACAGCGAAGAGTTCGTTGAATGGATTATTGAACATCAACAAATGGATGCTGATTTTTCGAACAAAATCATCCTAAGCGATGAAGCACATTTTCACCTTGATGGCTTTGTTAATCGCCAAAATTGCCGCTTTTGGGGTTCTGAGAACCCAGTTGTGATTGTCGAAAAACAAATGCATCCACAACGTGTCACTGTTTGATGTGGATTTTGGGCTGGAGGCATAATTGAACCATACTTTTTTGAAAATGAGGCTGGTCAAGCAGTGACTGTTACTGGTGCTCGTTATCGCGACATGATAACTTTCTGCTAAAATTGGATCATATCGATGTGGCCAATATGTGGTTTCAACAAGACGGTGCCACATGCCATACCTTGAAACAATTCAATTACTGCATGAGACATTTCCAGGTCGTATATTCTCTCGTTTCGGTGATCAGAATTGGCCCTCTAGATCGTGTGATTTAACACCTATAGATTTCTTTTTATGGGGTTATTTGATATCACAGGTCTATGTCAACAAGCCCACAACCACCCGTGCATTAAAAAAGGAGATTCATCGCTGCATCAACGAAATTCAGCCCCATTTATGCATAATGGTCATGGAAAATTTCGACGAACGAGTGCGTATGTGCATCCAAAGCCGTGGAGGCCATTTGCCCGATGTGTTATTCCATAAATAACCATATCCTATGTACTTTATGATTCAATAAAAAAATTACAATCAAAAGACTAAAACCCGTGTTTTCTATTTAATTCAAATCTTGTATTAATTTTGGGACACCTTTATGATGTAATTTTGGATGTAAAGGAGATATTCCAATATTTTATTAAATGTATTTAATAAACTTATTGATCTAGAATTATTTAATTAATTAGATGTTTTCTTTTTGAATAAGAAAATGCCTAGAGGGGATGTTTGAATCAAACATAAATATTTTATTTGCATTTACTTCATTGTACAAAAAAATTATTAAAACCTAAGTAGGCACATCAAAGATATTTCAATGGATTCATACATTTGTCTAATTGTGTATATTATTTAAAAAAATGTTCTACATTTTTAACGAATCCGCATCTCATATAACTGGAGACAATTATACAATATTTTATCTGAGAGAGTGACCTTGAGAATAAATCATAGTAGTTGTGGATATAGATATCGTAGTACGTAGTCTACGAAATTGATGTATGAATGAAGTATATTAGTCATTATCTAAAGGTATTGAACGCATCTATTCTTAGTGTCATTATTGAGTAATCACTTAAACGTTAGGTGTAATAAATTATTAGCAAAATCATGTACATATTATTTGTATTCGCTTTAATACAATCTGTGCAAAGTGCTCGTATATTGGGAATATTTTTTGCACCTGCATACAGTCACTTTGTACTTGGAGAGACCGTGTTTAAAGAGCTTGCTTTAAGAGGCCATGACGTAACTGTCATTAGTGCATTCCCCCAAAAGGTGAAGCTAGAAAATTATACCGATGTAGCACTCACAGGTTTAGACATAGCTGGGGAAGGTAAGTAAATTTAGTAATTCAAATTGAAATAAGAATTATCTCCAATGGGTAGTTATTGTTTAAAACAGTTTCTAAGTATTTTTAAATAGTTAGGCAATCATACATTGTATCTCTGATATGAAGAATATTGATACACCGTAATTTGAAACAAACAATTACAGAGAAGTGATTACGAAAAGTTTCACACTTTTAAAATACAACGTAATGGTTAAAACAGAATTGGCAATTAATGGGTATGCAACTTAATTCGGTTACTTTTCAATGGAGGTCGTTAGTTGTTATATATAGTTGAGTATGACAGCTGGTTTTTTTTTTTTGTTGGAAAGGTTTGACATCTGTCAACCATATTTAGTTACATTGTTTTAAATTTTGTACAACATTATATTGGGTCTGGGAAAAAGTTCGTGGCGTTTTTCCCGATAGATGGCATTGGTTGCCGATAACTAAAGAACAACAAGTCACAGCGACACCACCGAGGGCTCGTTTTTTAGATGACCTTCCGAACGTTAGTTTGAGCGTAGAAACATTGTAATCGGTGCAGTGGTTGGAAAGTTATTCGCACTTGAAAATGGAGAAGAATAATGAGAAATTTCGCTATATTCTGCAATATTATTATGATAAGGGGAAGAACACTGAGCAGGCTTGTGATAAAATTTGTGCTGTGTACGGTGAAGGTACTTTATCGAAATCTGTTGCGCGGAAATGGTTCGCTCGCTTGAAGCCAAGAGACGTCGTTCTGGAAATTTCAATGTGAAAGATGAGTCACGCTCCGGTCGTCCAATCACTGAAAAATCTGATGAAATTCTTGAAAAAGTCCAACAAGATAAGCATATCAGCAGTGTCGATATTGGCATGGAGCTAGGCATTGACCACAAAACTGTTTTGAACCATTTACACAAAGCTGGTTACAAAAAAAAGCTTGACGTATGGGTTCCTCATGAGTTGAGCGTGAAAAACATGATTGACCGAATTAACATCTGCGATGCGCTGCTGAAACGGAATGAAATCGAGCCGTTTCTGAAACGTTTAATAACCGGAGATGAAAAATGGATTACGTACGATAATCGGAAGCGTAAAAGATCGTGGATAAAGGATGGTGAGCCGTCACAAGCGTTCGCTAAGCCAACATTGACGCCAAAAAAAGTGATGCTGTGTGTATGGTGGGACTGGAGGGGAATACGTCCACTACGAGCTACTTCCAACTGGTCAGACGATTGATTCTCAACTCTACTGTGCACAACTAGAGAGATTACGCCAGGCGATTGAAAGAAAACGGCCCGAATTGATTAATAGGAAAGGTGTTGTCTTCCATCATGACAACGCCCGACCACACACTTCTTTGATGACCCGTCAAAGATTGAGAGAGTTTGGTTGGGAAGTTTTGATGCACCCACCTTACAGTCCGGATACAGCACCCTCTGACTATCATCTGTTTCGATCTCTGCAGAACTCTCTCAATGGAATTAAGTTGGTTTCAAAAGAAGCCTGTGAAAACTACTTGATTCAGTTTTTGACCAGAAACCACAGAAGTTTTTCACCGATCTCTCATGGATCTACCGAAAAAATGGCGAAACATTGTCGATAATAATGGAGCATATTCGGTTTAAATGAATTCGTCCACGCGCCATGCGGGGACCAGTTGAATTTTACTGAAAAAACGCCACGAACTTTTTCCCAGACCCAATATTTGACCTCATTGAAAATGTCTGAATTAGTGTTAAAAACAGCATTTGCGGGAAGTTTTAATTTTCTGCTTTAATTGGAAGAAAAGTGCAGCTGAAGCACAACGATTGCTTGCAGAAGTGTATGGCGAATCTGCTCCAACAAAAAATCATGTTGTGAATGGTATCGACGCTTTAAAAGCGGTGATTTCAGCGTTGAAGACAGACCTTGTCCAGGTCAAGCAAAAAAGTTTGAAGACGAGGAACTGGAGGTATTACTGGATGAAGATTCATGTCAAACGCAAGAAAAACTTGCAAAAACGTTGGGAGTAAGTCACCAAGCCATTTCAAAACGTTTAAAAGTATTGGGATTCATCCAAATGCAAGGAAATTGGGTACCACACGAATTGAAGCCAAGAGACGTTGAAAGACGATTATGCATGTCGCAAATGCTGCTTGGACGCCATAAAAAGAAAGTCGTTTTTGCATCGAATCATTACTGATGCAGGATTGCCAAGCGTTATGTAGGGGGTAGCCATCATCGCGGTTAAGGTTATTGGAGCCAAAACGACCATAGTTTCACGGATTTTGCGACCATAGAAATGGTTAATGCGGGATCAAGGAATTGTGTTTAATGATGAATGTTTCTGGTTTCCAGCCTATGTCGGCAAGTGCAGAACCGGCTATGCGCAGTAACCTAGTACAACGCTCATGTTCAGAAACACGAGTGCCGACAGACCGCTTTGCCCGCTAAAACCCGCCTACCCTATATACAAGGCACTCATGTTTCTGAACATGAGCGTTGTACTGGGTTGCTGCGTATAGCCGGTTCTGCACTTGCCGAGCATAGGCTGGAATTTTTGTTTCCAAAAATTAATCAGCTAAACGTCGACGATATTTGGTTCCCATTTATCGCAAAATTAATTTGGTGACAACTTTATTTCCAAAAGTAGTCCTGTTCACTGGCCCTCTCGTTCGTGCGATTTAACGCCTCTGGATTACTTTTTATGGGGCTACCCAACCGTAACCGTAACAAACCAGCTGACTCATGAAGCATTATCCATATATAAACCCGTCCCCCATCGCCATACAACCAAATTTATTGCAGTAGTCAAAAATTGAACTGTCCGAACAAATGTAGCTCGTAGCAGCGGCGGATATACAAGTGACGCGCCATGTAAATCCAGAAGCAGATTTTAGAAAACTATTTATAAAATTTAATTTTTCTTAGATAATTTTAATTCTACTTACTTAATACTTATGTTTCATTTAAGCTCATGTTATGTGAATTTTCATGGAATTACATTTCTCCAATATAAATTACTGATTCAAAGGCTGTAACTAATAATTCAAATATCATACCATTGAATTTCTTGTATTTACACGCTCTATCTGCTTTGCAGGTATCCGAGAAACCTTGCTGGAATTCTTGGACATGTCAGCTCTAACCAGCACGAGAAGAACATCCGAATTTTCTGTACAATTTACGGATATGACTTTAAAAAATGAAAACGTCCAAAATTTGCTGAAATCAAACGACACCTTTGACGTGATCATATTGGAACAATTCTCGAACGAAGCAATGTTCGGTTTCGCGCATCGATTCAAAGCTCCTCTAATTTTGATGGCCACATTGGGCGCATCACTTTGGTCCAACATTTTAATGGGTAACCCCATGCCGTATTCGTACCTTCCCAATATATTCTTGGATTACTCACCGCGAATGAATATCTGGGAAAGGGCCTACAACACGTTCATAACAAGTGTTCAAGCCATTGATTACTATTTGTACAGTCTACATGAACAAGAGAAACTCTTGCATGAATATTTTCCAGACGCACCACCTCTTGAAGATTTAATGTATAACGCTTCGCTAATTCTATTAAATTCTCATCCAACTATTGGATCCGCTGTTGCTCTGCAGCCGAACATGATCGAAATTGGTGGATTTCACGTCAAGAATCACAAGTCTTTATCGGAAAATTTACAGAAATTCTTGGATGACGCCGAAGAGGGAGTCGTATATTTTTCTCTAGGTTCCAATATGAGGAGTAAATATCTACCCCAGGATAAAATTCGGGGAATTATAAACGCATTCTCCAAACTAAAAATGAAGGTGCTTTGGAAATGGGAAGACGACGAATTACCAGGAAAACCACATAATGTTCGAATTGAAAAGTGGTTACCACAACCAGCCGTTTTAGGTTAGTAAAACTATACCTACATACATATCTATTACTCTGTGCAAAATTTTACTTAAAAGATGGTAAAATTGCGAATGAAAAGTTGCAAATGAAACTCTCACGACAAATATTTAACTTAAATTAATTAAAACAGGTACAAAAAATCCCTTACCACATCAATGTTCATACTCTGTATACGTATTTCGACAATTAAGTTGTCATCATCAGCAGATTATTAATCATAGTGTCGCAAAAGTAATGTCATAATTTGAATTGGCTGCCATTTTTGCAGATGGCGCCAAATGTCATTATGCTTTGACAATTATGATGTAGATGTATAGAGAATAAGTTGTCAACAAGCCATGGAGCGATTGTTACCGCTTATTTGACAAATTTTCAGTCTGTTGTTTTAGCGCAGCGTGAATTTCGTCGTCGTTTTCCTTGTCGTCGTGTTCCATGTGCTCGAAAAATTAAGCGTTTGGCTGAGCGCCTCGTGCAAACTGGCTCCATTACAGATGTCGCAAGAAGTGTCCGGCTTCGTATTGCCCGTTCGACCGAGAACATCGCTGCTGTTGCCGACGACGTCAGAGAGAATCCACAAACATCAACGAGACGACGATTAACAATTAGGCATCAGCAGGCGTTCGTTGCAACTAATTTTGGTGAAAGATTTGAAAATGTTCCCCTGCAAAGTGCAAACTGTCCTGGGTTGACTTACTGCCATACTCTGTTAAACTTGGTGCAAGAAGAGGATGATTTCGTATCAAAAATCATAATGAGCGACAAAGCCCATTTCCACTTAAGTGGTTATGTTAACAAACAAAATTTGCGTTTCTGGAGCACAGAGATTTCACATAAAATGCATGAAGAGCCATTGCATTCCCTCAAAGTGACTATTTGGTACTGCATTTGCCCTGAAAAAGTGATTGGCCCTTATTTTTTTGAAGACACCGAAGGCACCACCGTAACCGTAAATGATGAGCGTTACAGGCAGATGCTAAACGAGTTTTTTTTTGCCGCAAGTTGCTGCATTGGGCTCGATCATTGTTGGTTTCAACGAGACGGAGCAACCACTCACACAGCTCGGGCAACGATGGAGATTTTGAGACACCAACTTCCAGGTCGAGTGATCTCCCGTTTTGGAAATTTGAACTGACCGTCCAGATGGCCAGATCTAACAGCACCAGACTTCTTCCATTGGGGCTTTTTAAAATCTTGTGTTTACCACAATAAACCACGAACCTTGCAAGTTTTGAAAGCTAACATTGAAGAAATCGCCAATTTAGAATCAGAAGTTTAGCATCAACTCGGGAAGTGGCCATTTGAGCGACATAATTTTTTCCAATTAATGTCATCAATTTTACACTTTCAAATGAACTTTTTATGAAAAGAGAGCTCTTTTTTTTCATTTATAACAAAATGGCAGCCAGTTCAAATTATGACAGTACTTTTGCGCCATCCGTTACCATCTAATTTAAATTTGTGATTTACATTTACAGCTCATAAAAACGTAAAAGTTTTTATCACGCATGGAGGTCATCTGAGTATTACTGAATCAGTGTATTTCGGAAAACCTCTGATAGGAATTCCTTTATTTGCTGAACAACGCTATAATATGAGAGAAGTCGCTTATCTTGGTTATGGTGTTTATTTATCCTATAAGGACCTGGATGACGAACACCTATCGAATGCACTACAGGAAATATTTGGAAATCCAAGGTATACCTACACACATATTTTTGATCGTAATTAAAAGAAATTATTTCGTTTGCAGATATACTGAAATAGCAAAGTATAGGTCAAGCGCCTTGCACAACTTACCTGTATCTCCTTTAGATAACGCCATTAATTGGATCGAATACGTAATAAAACACAAAGGAGTACCGCATTTGAGAAATGAAGGGTTAAATTTAAAATGGTACCAGCATTTGATGCTAGATGTAGTGCTACTAAGCCTTATTTCAATATGGGTTATGAAAAAAATTCTCCGTCTTCTATTTATGAAAATGAGCAAAACCAATAAACAAAAGTTTAAAACGAATTAATGTGCATAAATGTTTTAGAAATATCTAGATACAATATTGAAGCCTTGTACTTTGTGATTAAAACCAGTAAAATACATAAAACTGATCGAATATTTACCTTTCATTTTCCGTCAATTAGAGAATGAGACACGTGTAATGGTTCAAGAAAGTGACAGAATCGGCGGTATTTGCTATGCTTGCTTTTGGTGACCTTGAGCCTAATGTATACAAAAACCATTGTAAAAGCACGTAAAAAATATAAACGGTTAATTTAAAATTTAAAGCCTATTTTTGTAAAACATAAGGTCATTAAATGTTAATAAAAAATACTGCGTGATTATATAAACTATTTCTCATTTTCATTTTTTTAAATATAAGTAAATATGCGAATATCGCGCTGCACGTTCATGGATTGTTATACGTTGTATATAATGCCATAATTACGTAGTTCGAAAAAACACGCAATGAATAAGTTTGTTAAATATTTATCGGATTTAACTTACGATGATTCAAAAATAAAATAGGTAGTTTGCAATATTTAATATAGAATTAAATCATAATTTACAAATAGGAAACTGGGGTTATGTGTGAACGAAACAACAAAATATAAAAAAAAATATGTTGTTAATATAAAAGTTAAAAGAACCATTCAAATGTTAATACAGATTAAATCAGGAATGTTTTCCGATTATGTGATCACTGTCGTATGTAATAAAATGTCGACAGGAAGTGAAAATGTCAAATTAAATACTATATATTGCTATCAGATGAGATAATGTACTATATATCTAACCTGCAAACAACAAATATAAAAGCTGGCTGCGTAGATAACCTAAGTGTAAACTTACAAGATTGATGAAATAAACATGATAAATTGGTTGTTAGATCAATAACAAATAATAGTGGTAAAATAGAAGGAATATAACAATATCGGAATCGTAGAAAAGCCAGACTTCAAAAGTCAAAATACTATTTTATCTATATCATACGTGACACTGCGTGCATAATACACATCCCCTGCATACGTCTACTTCTATTTTTTCACGATTTCTTGACAAGACGTGGCGCGTAACTTTATTAGACAAACGTTTGCGCCCTTTCTTTCTTCAATACAAGTGACTGCCGATGAATTAGATAAAAGCCAGTATATGTTCGTATTTTGCATCGTTATTGATACACCGGTAAACTTTCGTAATAGTATAATTGAATTTTCAATTCAAATGTACAAGACAATATAACAAACCAGTTGAATTACTATAGATGTTTCCATGGTTACGTAGTTTTTGCATATATGTATTCTCCGTTTATATTTTTGGGCCTTAAACAACAACAAAACATGGAAATAAAATTCTACACAAATTTATAAAGAGCTATCTTTTACCTTATACTATTAACTAAGTCTCCTGCCAAATTTAAGATAAATTACGGTTATACAATTGAACGGGTGTAATATAAACTCATTTCTACCATGACATTCAAAATTATTGTAAACAAATATCGTTTTTCCTAAGCTGTATTTCAATTTAGCACATGAATGTAGTCACAATGCCATTTCGTTATTTTAATTGTTACTCTAACTTTGACATTTTGTAGTTTATATATTTAATAATTTTGTCATCTCTCAAAATTATTTTTAAGTAGTACTCTAGTTTTTAATTGCTGTAAAATAAGCAGAGATAGTACCAAAAACAGATGAACGAGCACGTTAAAATACGATATTTTTAGTAATATACCTACCTTTCTATCACGGTAAAAGAGGGCTACGTATGTACATTATCTCCTTTTTTATACAAGTAGGAATAGTTTTTTTTCAACATTTCTTTACGTCCTACACTGGCTGGGAAGAGGAACTTTTTTTTTAATAATTTTATAAATATTCCCTAGTTTTTACACTTTTCTATTATCTTTTAAAGCATAACAATGACCCAAATACATGTAAATATAAACGTAATAAAAAATAGCAAACCAAATGAAGTGATAGGTGAGCGCATATTTAATGTGTTGTTAACAAATTTATTAAAAATTAGAATTTCGTAAATTTTGGTTGAATCTGCTTTTAAGAGGTGTCATACTATAGATCTGTAGTTTAAAGAGATAACTGGGTCATTCACTAATGAATCACCGTTATCATCTTATTTATACTAATCAGTATCATCTCAAGTACTTTGTAATTGATTTTTAATATATAAATAATATATATATCAGGAATTAGCTTTGTTTTCATGTAAAAAAAATGTAATATATTTCTTATTACTACGATTTTATAGTAATTAAATAAAAACGATTCATACAAATATTGTAAAATATATATAAAAAATTATTTGTGAATAATACATAGGTAGTTCAGGATATGTACAACTGTTTTATAAAAACATACTGATATTCTGCATATTCTTCAAATAATATTTAGGCTTATTTTCTTAGATACATACAAGAATTGCATAATATATTCTTACAATGTAAATTAATTTATTTACAAAATAAATATTTAACATCACACCATTTTATAATACTATAAATACCCTTTATAGATGTCTAAAAATTATTGTAGTCATCATTCCTAGAGTGTATGCAACTCCGAGTTTAAATGTCATAGTCAGATGTAAATGTACGGGTATATACGATTTCTCGGGTGGATCAAACTTAGTAGGAAACATGAGCAGAATCACACATACAGCGGCTACAAGAAATGCAAAAAGATTTGTTCTTGGAGTTTGTCTCAAGGATTGCCTGAAACAAGGCATAAATAAAATTCTACAAAAGTATTATTCAGACAAAATTACTGGATATGCGTTATAGGAATTATGCTTCTTTTAACTTGATCATCGAAGTGCGTTTCAGAATGAGGTAAGGATTGAAAATTATCACCATCATTTGATATCGTGTCTGGTTCACCTGGCAGTAAACGGCTTTCGATATCACGCTTTCCTAAAAACTATTAAACTTGATTAAAATTAACCAACTTCAAAATGCTTTGTCATCCTTACTTGCTTTGTTACATGATCATACATAGATATGCGAAATTTATCTAATGTATTACAATTAGCTGTTACAGGCATTGTGTGTCGTACTATTAAATCTACACATGATTGCGGTGCGATAGTGCCTTCGGGATCGATCACAGTATATTTATTTGGCGCTGTTGACAAAACTGAAATTTTCTGTATTAATTTGTTATATTTGCATAAGATACTACATACCTTTATATCTTATTTTATATTCATATGGATTGTATACAGTTAATAATTGTTTGTGACTCTGTCTGGAGCCTATATGAAATTTTAAATTTGTTGGAAACGCAAATACTGGAATTTGGCGAACAGTTAAATCCATTTTTTTTGTTTTTAATTTCTTAAATTTAAACACTGAGATTTCTCTAATTTTTGTTACGAAAGTTACCTGGTAAAAAATTGGTAAGTGAAATGATTACAAAATACGCAACTAAGCATTGTCAAACACCAATAGAAATAGTTACTAAAATGCGAACTTAATTTTTATTGGTTAATGATAATCATAACAATAGAGAACTCAAGGATTATTGAAAATATAAATAATAATTTTGACAATAATATGAAATTATCTCTTGATTCCCAAACAGTACTACCATATTATTAACAGTAAAATGTTTATAAGGGAATTAAATTTTCTAATAATTTGATAATTCTAACAATAGTTTGTAATATAAACACATATAATTTTATAGTAAATAGAATATTTAATTATATATAAAAACGATTTGTCTTAGTTTTAAAATTCACTTACTTTAGGCCTGTATTTATATACATATACCGACGGAACCTGAAGTTACAATCCACGATAATAAAATATTAGGCCTTTTATAAGGTAGAAGGAAGTGTAGTAAATTTAGGCGACTAGTAAAAACCTTGCAACTGTAAAATACCCAGATATTTTATAAACAATCTCATGGTATCTCAAATCACCTTTTAAACAAATTAATTACACTATCGTACAAAGCTTTTATCAGTTTTTTCATTAAATTATTATAAATGATCAAATGATAAGATATTTCACAAATTATTGTACCAAAGAACTTACTTTTATTTAACTTAATGAACTTTGGTAAAGATTCATTTTGGTACAAACGCGATCCGTTTATATTCAGAATAAAGTACACCACTTCTTTTTGAGAGCAGACAGTAATCTTGCCTATAATATTCAATATGCATATATACACATACTATTTTCTGACGTAATTAAAATAAAATTAAAATGTGATTTACTAAATCTGTGACGTTGTGCACTGTTTGCTTAGCTTAAATAATAAGTTGTCATGCATATATAATAACTGCGCCTAGAATTCTGCATTATTTTTGGATTTAAGTTTGTATTGTTCTTAGTAATTATTATTTTTAAGAATATATATATGTATATATATATATATATATATATATATATATATATATATGTACATAAAGGATACAATGTATTCATTTTCTCACTTAGTATCTACCTTCGATGTTTTCAACAAATGTTGTTTTTTGATATCTACAAATTATTAATTGTTATGTGCAATAATCAATAAGTAAATGAAGTGAAAAGTGTGAAAAACCTGTATATTTATTACTATACTATGTTTCAAAAAGAGAGGCAAATTTCTGAACAGACCCCAAGCCCAAATTTCAACATTTAAAATTCGTGAAAATTTGAATCGAAAAGTAAATAAATCAGTAGTGTTGTTACATAATCCACACACTAAAATTCTTGTTTTCATTGTGCGTAGATATTATATTTGTTTAGAAGATACATATAATTTTATTTGCTTAAAAAAGTTCAAATTTTATATCATTAAATACCACTATGTGATTTCGTCTTGCTTTTAACCAATGAGAAATAATTGTGATTTGGGTCTGTTCAGAAATTTCTCCCTCTTTTTAAAATACGGTATACTTACATAGAATTTTTTAAGTTTAAGTTTTTAAGATGGTATTAGTAGTAATAAATTTGATTTTATTTCATATAACAAATTAGCAAATAACATATTTTTAATAGATATCGACTATGTTGTTGTTTCCTAATAAAATATACGACTAAAAAAATATGCAAACAAAATATCTACATGAAAAATTATATTTTATTTCTCTACAACACGAATATTAATAAAGATTAATGTCTGTGTTTCAGCAAAATAAAATACAATTTTTGATGCAGATACTTTTTTGCTCAGTGGGAATACATAATATGAATTCTCATCACGTAAAGAGAGAATTAATTGAACGTTTCTTTCAATTGTTTATTTTATTAAAATAAATTAAATGCCCAGATATATTGACATTTCTAATACTTGTAAAATAAATCTTTTCTTAGTAATTAGTAAATGAGAAAAATCCTTTACTAAGTGAAATATTTTAGAATCTGTAACTTCCCGCCAATGTAATTTATATAGAAAATAATCAAGCAATATATAATTTTATATCCACAGATTGTATTTACCGAGACTCGTCTCAATTATGAATCATTGAGTTTTGATTCTCAATACTATAATTATTAGACTACGCACGTGGTTCAAGAAACTTAAAAGAAGCATGTCCATATATGAATTTTAAACAGGAAACTGAGTAATAACGGGAACAAGTCCAAAAATGCAGGTAAATGCAGTTATTTGAAGTGCGATGTTAATTTCTAAGTTAAAATTTTTTTTAGGATCCTAATGAGGACACAGAATGGAACGATATCTTAAGATCAAAGGGAATAATACCTCAAAAACAAAAAGAAGCGGAAATTACAGAAGATGAGATAGTTTCTATGCTCGAAGATACTATAGAGCAGAAACAAGCAAATAGTAAGTTCGTTCGGAAAATAAGTATTGTATAAATGTAGGTATATAAAATTTGTAGAGAAGGATCTAGCTACATTAGATTTAGATGAATTAGATGAATTGGAGGACTCTGAGGATGAAAGTGTGCTACTGGAATATCGACAAAAAAGAATAGCTGAAATGAAGGCTTTAGCCGAACGTTCAAAGTTTGGAAATATTAGAGAAATTTCTGGACAAGATTATGTACAAGAAGTTAATAAAGCTGGTGATGGAATATGGGTTGTATTACATTTATATAAGCAAGGGTATTTGAGTCAAAAATAATTTTCGCAACATAAAATCAAGATTATTTCATTTTAGTATACCACTTTGTGCTCTTATAAATCAACACATGTACTATCTTGCAATCAAATATCCAACAGTAAAGTTTTTGAAAGCTATTTCAACAACATGTGTTCCAAATTATCCCGATAGAAATTTGCCGACAATCTTTGTTTACTACGAAGGTTCATTGAAAAATCAAATTATAGGATCTTTGGAACTCAGAGGACCAAATGTTACTCAAGATGGTATTTTTACGTACATAACGATTAATTATATATAAAATTATTTTATTTTTATAGAATTTGAGTATTTGCTTGGAAAGACGGGTGCAATAGAAACAGATATAAAAGAAGATCCCAGACCAAAAATTAAAGATAAATTATTTTCTGATTTAGCAGATACAAATGATTGGTGAAATGTATTTTACATGTATTACTGAATATTTTTTGGTATTCATTAAATTTATTATTTATATGTTTATTTACTGTTTTTATTATTCTATTATTTAGATAAATTATTTAGCCCATTATATATAAATAGAATTTCAAATTTTATAAACCAAATTTATTGCTATACAATGTTTTGGGAGTCCTTTTTTTAGTTAAAAATTGTCTCTTGAAATACTAATTTTTTGTACCTTACCGACATCTATTAAAAGCAAGTAGAGTATCTATAGTTAATTTAAACGAACCGTTGATAATGTAGTTACGGCTTGGCCATCTATTGTCTGCTAGATTAATACAACATTGTTTTGAAAATTTGAATTCAAATGACATCTAAATTCGTTGACAAGTTTGAAATTGTTTTGTTCTTTAGAAAATACAAATTTAATACATTAAAATAATGAATTCAACGAAAGAATGAAAGAAATGGTTATTCTGCATAGATTGTTTGACATATATGAAGAAGCTGAGTATATGAACGTCTAATTTATTCAAATATTTAATAAGTTTTACAAACGATAAGTTTTGTATAGAGTATAAAATGGGCAAGGTAGTACGATATAACGCTTTAAAAGGGTTCTATGAACTTGAGAAAACCATTGGCTGTGGAGGATTTGCCAAGGTAAAATTAGCGACACATATAGCAACTGGAGAAAAAGTAGCAATTAAGATAATGGAAAAAGCTTCTTTAAACGATGATCTTTCAAGAGTTAAACTAGAACTGAAAGCGTTAAAAACATTATCTCATCAACATATATGTAAATTATATCAGGTATATATCAATTGTATTAATATTATTTACATTTTAAAATAATTTTTGTAGGTTATTGAAACAGATCTTCATTATTTCATCGTAATAGAATATTGTTCAGGTGGTGAATTATTTGATCATATTGTTGAAAAAAATAGATTAACTGAAACAGAAAGTCGTATGTTTTTTAGACAAATCGTATCTGCAGTTGCTTACTTACATAATTTAGGATATGCACATCGTGATTTAAAACCAGTAAGTCTGTTAGTCATCTAAAGTTAAAGATTACATATTTAAGAAATTTTAGGAGAACGTACTATTAGACAAAGACCAAAATTTAAAACTAATTGACTTTGGTTTATGTGCAAAACCACAGGGTGGACTTCAAAGTCCATTATTTACATCATGCGGATCACCAACATATGCGGCACCGGAATTAGTATTAGGAAAACAGTATTTAGGACCTGAAGTTGATATTTGGGCAATGGGAGTATTATTGTTTGCATTATTATCTGGGTTTTTGCCTTTTGATGATAATAATATTGATAGTCTTTATAAAAAAATATTGGTGTGTTTTATTGTCGATTATTACCCCAAAATATTTTATTTGAATTTTTGTTTTTTTTATAGAGCGGTAAATATGAGGAGCCTACATTTATGTCTCAGGAAAGTCGGAAATTAATCAAGCAAATGCTACAAGTTGATCCCAAGAAAAGAATTACTGTCACCGAGCTGTTGTCTCATCCATGGCTTACATTGGGTGTTTTGGATGCCGTAGAATTTATATCCGAGGATACTAAATCACAAGATAAAGAATGTCTTCTTGCATTAGCGAGGTAAGTACAAAGCAATTATCAAACAGGCCGATTTTTATTAATTGTAGCTTTATAATTTTTAGTCACTTGATTTTTTGAAATTTTATTAGGAGAATTGGAAAGTTAATACAAAATATCAGAACGGAATTAAAAAAAATGTTTTTGCAATTTCTAAAAAGCCTGATTTTGATCAACTTTAAAAAAATAATCCATATTTTTTTAATATTTTATTTTATTGCTGATTTGTCATGATATGCAATTAGAATTAAAACGAATTATGTTTTATTAAAATATAAAATTGATATTTTAAGGTATCATGGAGTATCATCTGAAGAAATGTGGAAACACTTACAAAGGTGGAAATATGATTACGATACCGCTACCTATTTTCTATTATTGACAAGGAAAAAACGGCGTTTGCCTCTAAAATTAAATTCATCGGCGGCTAAAATGCCAATTCGAATTAAATCTGTAAGGCAACCGACAATGTACATTCATCAATACATATCTTTCTCATATCGATTTTTTCTCTAAATTGCAGGCTGATTCTATAATAAATACGAAACTCCAAAAAGCAGAGAACGTAACAAGTAAAAGTGCTCATTTACCAGTCATTAGCGGTATATGTAAGAATACACCTGAATTGAAAAATAGCAGTGTGCAAACTGGAAATAAAAATAACAGTACGAATAAAAAGACTGAAGTAGTCGAAGAAAATAACCTGCTTAGTCCTCAGAATTTTGTAGAAGTAAGAAAGCCAACAAGTATTAGGAAAGCCCAGAAGAGGATCAGAAGCCCAACATTGGACGGTGATTGTTCTCCAGGTAATTAAACATTTTTTTAAAAAATTTGTTATATGGCGTAAAAATAGGTATTAAAATAGAAGTTTTTGCATTTTTTTAATTTAAAATCACTTTAAACATTGAATTATTTGCTTTTGAATTGATATTTCAGGGATTTTATTTCTTTATTAACTCCTTAGATCGCCATTTTGCCATATAAATATTAAGAAGTTATGTATACGTATCCGCTTCTGGGCTTCTGGGTTGGAACTGCGTTACTTGTATATCGTCGACGTTTCGTACCCATTTGTATGGGACATCTTCAGGGCTCAAGTACTGCACTGAAACAGTTTCAGTGCAGTAATAGACACGGTTCCAGCCTGGAAGCCCAGAAGCAGATAGCATGGACCACGACCGCGGAAGTCTACGTACCAGATTATGTATACATATTTCGACAACCAAGTTGTAATCATCAGCAGATAATTAATCACAGTGTCGTACATGGATCCGCGGTAAAACTCACACAACACTTTCGCACAACTTACCCACCAACCACCAAATGCACACTGATTTATTTCATACAATTTAATATGCTTCCTAGTCTTCAAACTGACACTTATATTAAAGTACACACCCGCTTCCACTGAACTTTTTGAATCTTTTATGAATCTTTTTTAACGCTCGTATCTGCCAGAAATTCAAAGAGGCAAGGATATGTTATCGGACCTTTATCTATGTTTAACACATGGTTTTTATTTTTCACAATAAATATGCTCTCGTAATTGTCCAATTCACGGTAATTATTTATATGTTTGATTAAAGGTAGGCAATTCGTGGTTATGCTATGATTACTTTCTAGTACGTGTTTCGCTAAACTAGACTTCTAAGGCTGATTAAACTTGATCTGCGCGTATCGGATTCCTATCGAGCGTTTAGTTTGACCGATGATTTTATTTCGTAATTCCCCGATTGCTGACTAGACTTAACTCAACTTTATCTTTCGCATTTCCTAAGAGAGATTTAATAGAGTTCCTGGACTGCATCGAAACTTGAAATTCGTGTTCTTCAAAAACCCCATTTAAAGTTCAACTAAGCATGAAAATTACTTGTCTCGATTGTTTCGAGGTGGCAAACAATATTTGAAATTAACAAAAAATGGTGGTAAGGTATTAAAATTATATAAAATAGTTGATTTAGGATTCGTATTCTTTTCGTGAGTATTAAACCATGAGCCATCGAAGTCTCCACAAAATAGTTAATGTTACGAAATGTATGGGTAAAGCATGAAATTAACACATGTACAAGATGCTGCGCCAAAATCCGGATAAAATACAAATTCCCGCTATTCTATACCATTGGTAGATGTCGCGATTGGCGTTCAAATAGCTTGACGTATGTACTAAAACGTCATAAGACAAGTGCGGAGCATAACAGAAGTGCCACGATTATGGAAACTGTTCGCGTTGGGCGTTTGGCGACAGAAATCATTCAGTTCTTCGAGTACTCGAAATTGACTATGTATGATGTTATCGAAAAGTACAATGAGTCGGACAATTCCAACGAAGATTTTGCAACACTAGCGAGGAAAATCCACTCGAAGGAGCTCGTTGTCAGGACGCCGAACATCATTCAACGGTCTCGTGAGCAAATTTTTGAGAACCCAGGGTAGTCGATCCGAAAATTGTCGTCAGTTGTTGGTGTGAGCGAGAAAATTAGTTGTCGAATCGTCGAGAAGGACCTCCGCTACAAGTCTTACACAATTAAAGTGAAATAGATGCTTTTTGAAGCCGCCAGGACAAATCGAGTTGAACGCTGCAACCTTCTTTTGTGTTCCTGAAGAAACAATGCTGCTGGACGATTCAAGTTTTTTCTGACGAGAAAATTTTTACTGCGGATGCGAAAATCAAACGAAGGAATGTCCCCATTGTTGCAAGAAAGAAATTTCCGAAGAATGTTTACGTTCTAAGTGCTGTGTCCAGTGAGAGTGATGTCATGCCACCATATCTTTTTAACAAAGGAAAAAATGTCACAAAAGAATTTTATTTGCATGTTCTGATAAATGCAGTGAAGCTGTGGATAGAAACGGTGGTGTCTAGAAAGCTGTATGTTTTCTAGTATCCGCCCACAAAAGTGACTTTGTGCAAAATTGGTTGTCGGATAACGTCGAAAGAATTCTGGTCTTCCAACAGCCTAGATTTGAATCCTTCGGACTTCTATGTATGAAGCGTAGTTGAAAGGGTCACGAATAAGTTCAGACATCCAAACGTCGCATCACTGAGAGCCGCTATTGAAGTAGCATTCACTGATATGGACGGTGTACATTAAAACGCGCCTGCGCACGCTTCAGACGGAGAATATGGGCTGTCATTTAAGCAAGCGGGGGATATATTAAGTAAATGTCATCTTTATGGGCTTACGAACAAAGTGGGTTAAAAAAATTTTGTAATCCTTTTTGTTTCGCAATAAAAAATATGGTTGGAAAAAAATGTATAATTCGTCCGGATTTTGGCGCCGCACCCTGTATTAGGTTACCACACGTATTTTTAAAACGACTCGCATAAAGTATTGTTGCTACAGCAATCACTCATTAGCATTAACAATTTATCAGCTGAGCGCTGAAATTTTGTTAATGTATTTAGTACTACTCTCAAAATTGCTTCCTCAGTACATTTTTCTAATTCATCACTAGTTGATAACAATGAGAATGACGTTAGAAAAGGTTGCAGTGTTCGTACTACAATATTAAAAATAGTTTTTTTCTTTTGAATTTGTAGTCTCATTCACACCTAACTAAAACTTTTTATTATATAATTTGGTGTCAATATTGTTTTCAATTTGATCTTGCAAAGAAGCTATAAGATTTTGTAATGTCTATCGTGATGGTAATTTTCATTTTGGATTTTATGTACTCCAGAATAGACAAAATTCTTTTTTAGCAAGTAAAGCAAATGGTTAATTAACAATTAAAATTAACCCCTTTCCACATTCATCATCGTATTCTGTATACGTATTTCGACAACTAAGTTTTCATCATCAGCAGCTAATTAAACAGTGTCGCACTTGGAAAACTAGTTAATCTACCACAGGCTCCATCAAAATTGCCTTATATTAAAATTAAATCAATATGAAAGTCATAAATATTTCCGCCACACTTTTTATATGTTTCCCACTTTATAACTTGTCCCGGCGCAACTAAGTTTTACAGCACACTGAACATATCTTTGCACCATCGTGTTTTAAGTCTGAAGAATCTTTCAAAATTTTGTATAGTCCGCTTCAAAGTATACTGCAGAATCATAAATAATTCCATAAACAGTCTATTGTCGCGATAGTAAACATAAATTTTAAATACCCATAAAGCAATTGGAATATCTAGACATTAGGAAAATAAAGTAATTAATGTAAATATATACAAGAGTGGTCCCAGAAGTACCCGACCTAACAAAGAAAAAACAAAAATTTTGGAAAGAAATATATTTATTTTTCAACATAATCTCCTTTCAGCTCTATACACTTTTCTCAGTGATGTTCAATAAGTTTGATACCGTTTTCATAATAAGAACTGTCTTGCTCCTCAAAATAGCCATTAACTGCCGACATCCCTTCTTCATCGTTGGAAAATCTTTGACCAAATTTTTTCAAGTTTGGGATTAGAAAATAATCGGAGGGGCTAAATCGGTCGAATGGGTGCATCTGGTAGTAATTCAAACTTTAATTCATTAATTTTGGCCATTGCAATAACGGATTTGTGAGCTGGTACATTGTCTTGGTGAAACAGCACTTTCTTCTCAGCCAAATGCGGTCATTTTTGCTTGATTTCTTCGCTCAAACGTTGCAATAAGTTCGCATAATACTCGCCGTTGATAATTTTTCCTTTTTCAAGATAGTCAATGAAAATTATTGCAGGCGCATCCTTAAAAACCGATGCCATGACCTTGCCTGCAGATAAAACGGTCTTCGCCTTCTTTGGAGCCGGTTCTCTCTTTTGAGTCCACTGTTTCGATTGTTCTTTTGTCTCGGGTGTGAAGTGATTGGACCCATGTTTCATCCATGGTTATGAAACGGCGCAAAAACTCTGCTTTGTTGCTGTGAAACTTCGCTAAACACTCAATTGAAACATCTTCACGACACTGTTTTTGCTCGAGTGTGAGCAAACGCGGCATCTATCTTGCACACAGCTTCCTCATGTCCAATTCTCAGATAATATGCGATGTTCCCCACTTTTTGAAATACCTACTGTCTGCTAGCTCGCACACTTTCAGTCGACCATCACCCAGTACAGCTTTGTGGATTTTCTTCACCATTTCTGGAGTCGTCACCTCATTTGATCGACCACTGCGACGCTCGTCTTGGCAGCTCGTACGGCCTCGTTTAAACTCTGTTACCCAATATTTCATTGTTGTAAACGAAGGAGCGGACTCACCCAGAGTAGAATCCAGTTCAGCTTTCATATCGGCGGGGCTGAGGCCTTTAAAATAAAACTATCGTATCACTTAACGATGACCAATTTTCTCCATTTTTACAAATTCACTGAGAACATTCACTATTGATGGCTGCAAAACAAATAGTAAGCAACCTTATATGCCTTCAGAGCTAAATCCTTGTGTAAAATACGCCATATTGTTGATCCAAAGAAGTCCAAGTTGTTGTGAATGTCGTCTAAGGGACATTTCAGGATCTTCAGCAACACTTTTACGAACCAAACCAATATTTTCTTGTGAACGACCGCCACGACTGTAGTTTTCACTTTTTTGATCTTCTACGGAAGCGGTCATTTGAAATTCTTTAATAATTCGACCAATAGTGCTTCCAGATGGACGATTATGTGAACCATAAAATTCACGTAATTTTCTAAACACGCTTTTCACAGACGCTGATTTCCATAAAATAATTCAACAATTTGAACGCGTTGTTGTACCGTGTACGAAGCCATTTTTATAAATGTCATACATCACAGTTTTTAAATGCCCACATAAACAGACAAATTCAGTGCGCCATCTATATTTTATTTATTCTTAAAAGAAAACCGCGCAATTTGAAACACCTTTATATTATCTAGATACGTTAGCAATATGTTATTATAATATCTATAATATAATTATATTTTACAGACGCACATGAAATGTAGCTTTAATTTATTGTATTTGCTTCGTGACCGTAGCTGTCACGCGCTTACTGTATATGTGTAAACTATGTGAAAGCGACCCAATGGAAATATTTTTAATGTTGCGAATTTACGCCGCTCAAATATATTAAATATTAAATCGAGTTAAAATGCTTTTTAAATTTATTGTTTGGGGATAGCATTTTCTACATTTTTTTTCATTTAATCATCCAAGTATTGAACAAGGGTTAATTAAAATTGCATAGTAAAGCTATAAAACGTGTACATCTTATCGATATACGTACCAAATTGTTTAGAACGAACTTTAGTGCCGAAGTTTATCTAATTTAAACACTTTGCGATTTAATAAAAAGACGATTCGGCATAATACCCGGGCACTTGAGTCGGGAAACTTTCAAATCATTTTGGACGGGAAAGGCGAAGACTTAAATGGCCTAATAACGCAAACGAATCGTAAAGCAGCATAAATTCGAAAACGGGATATAATAGCGCGAACTTACGGTAGTAACAGTAGCAAAGACAAAACGGCAGCATAATGGCGTCATGAAGAGGGAACCGAGCAAAGTTAAAACGGCAATATTTCAGAGCGGGAACGCTGAGGTACGGCCCCTGTGGGACACTTGAGCGAGTGCACACGGGCCATATTTCGCCCCGGCACTTTCTTATTACTGTGTTTAGAACACTTGTGCTTGCTGCAAAGTCGAACTAATTTAAGAGTTTCGGAGTCATAAAGAAGGAGGTAACAGCCCTTGAAAAACTGGACACTGATATACACGCAGCTGCAGTACGTCTAGCGACTGATGGGACAACACCGCTAAAGAAGCGGACTGGGGTTGGAGTTAGCCGTTTGAAACTTTTAACTGCTTCTTGCCATGTTTCCAAATAAACGGTCCAGTTTTGGTGTTTTATGTGCTTACCGAAATAACCTCGTAAGAGTAAGGAGTGAAATTGGAATTTAAACAGATTGGATTTCGTTCGAACAGCGATTAAGATAATAAGTTCTACCATTTCGTCTGCGAAAACTTTTAGAATAGAGTGTATTTATTGAACTTAAACACTTTGCATGTGTGGATGTGGAAGAAAAGAAATGCTTTGAGTTTAGATTTGCAGTTTTCGAAGTATTTTAAACGTTGAGAGGTATTATTAATATTCTATTTACATACCTTTTTGTTTCGGCGGTTTTTTAGAAAATTGCAACGAGTTTTACTACTTCTAGTACCGCCCATAACTCTTTCCTAGCTCTTATTTTACATTAAAAAAATTGTGACTTGTGGCTACAGTTTTTTTTAATACTATGTCACAAAAAATATTTATTCTGTATACATATTTCGACCACTAAGTTGTCGTCATCACCAGATAACCACAGTGTCGCACCTGGAACCACGGCAAAATCCGCACGAAGACAAAGTCTGTACTAAACTTACATCGTTACATTCGTTTTACATAATTTAAATTTTATTTTAGTCTTAAACTAAACACTTACCTTTTCGTCGGTCGTATATTACTTTTCTATGAAGTGAAACAGACATGAGTTAGGGATTGGACCCCCATCGGCGATTAACACATGGATTTCGTTTTCTCAAATGTTATGCTTTCTTAACCAAATGTAAACAATCCGCAGTTATGTTATGATTATTCTCTAACAAATGCGTTGCTAAACCAGATTTTTCAGGTTGATTGAATTTAATGTGCGTTATATTTTCTCCATACCGGGTTTCTATAGTTCGCTTTGTCTGATCTATGTATTGTTTATTGCATTTAGGCATTTAATTTCGTAAGTTTTTGATTTCTTTTCTCGACTTTGTTTTTTGCATTTCTGAAGAGGGATTTAGTGGTTAGTGTACCGAAATGTAACTTGAAATGTCGAAGAAAGGGTCGATACCCTTTTCTTTGACACTACAAATTATGTTCATGAATCTATAACTATAATTTAATGTAGGCTGGATGAATATTTTTTGCAAATTATATAATTTTTTCAGCACTAGATTGGCAGTTCTAGAACAATTCTAGAACACGGTATAGGTACTAGTATAGAAAATATTATGAACCGCTTACCTTTTTGTGAAATATTATCAAACTGCTTATACACCTACAGCATTTGATTTGTTTCAAATAGCGTTTCACTGAACGATGAGAAAATGTTCTCGTACAAATAAAACGACCGTCCCATATGTAGTGATATAATATTTATATAGCTAAAATAATCTTTGGAGTTCCGTAAGGAAACTGTAGAAGTAACATCATTATCACTAAATATAATAAAGTCTGAATCTTTATTTAAAACACTTGTTACACTGCTTCAGCAGCACGGGTTTTCAATTGGTATCAGCCAATTAAATAATTCTGGTATTATCAATTAATTTCATTTCAAAATTCTTTTATTTGTTGTCGTAAGTGTATTTGTTGTTCTCTTTTGCAGTGCCGTCAAAAAAACCGGCCTCCAGGTTAACACCTAAAACGTCTGAACGGTAAGTTGAGTCTATATTTTTTGTACATATAACATTGACGATCGATTTGTCTTAACATTGAAAGCTATGATTGTTTTTTTCTTTTTTATCCTATTAATTTGTTAGGATTATGTCTTAAAGATTTCGAACATTCGAAAAATTTAATTATACATGTTATATCATTTCATTCGAAAATAGATCGGAATGTTTGTAGAATTGATAAGAAGATGGCGCAATCCACGCGTGCTGTTCAGTTGTCTTGAGCCAACTGCTGTCATATTTTTAAATATATTATGTACAAATAAATTTCATTACTACCGATTTAAGTGAACAATTCATATATTTTTTTAACGTATACGTGTTTCGACAACTAAGTTGTCATCATCAGCAGTTAATTAATTGCAGTGTTGCACCCGGAACCACAGCAACACCCGCACACAGACGAGGTTCTAGTACCGACCTTGTCTGTGTTACGGAAATATTCCTGGGGACTTTCCGAATATCCGGCAATATTTTCTCAGAAAAACTCCAGATTCCCATTCCTAATACTTCATTATTATCATCAACCAGTTTTTTTATCTATCGTTGAACATAGGTCTTAAAAGTTTTCATTTCCTCCTATCTTGTACTTCATTCATGTAGTTAGTTATTTTTTGATGTCGTCTGTCCAGCACATGGGCAGTCTTCCTACACTTTCCACACTTCGGTTACCAATTTATATTACGTGGGTTAGATACATAAAACTGGAATAAAATAGCAGATAGCTTTTAAAAACTTCATTGTTTTTCGAAGCATTCTCCACGAAGATTAATGCACTTTTGCATGCGCTCGAATCAACTCTGGAAGCAGTTGTTCCACTCGTTTGTTGGTACAGTCAAAATTGCGTTTTTGAAGGCATCGACTGCTCTTTCTGACGATTGGAACCTTTGACCACGCATTCCATTCTTGATTTTCGGCAAGATAAAGAAATCGTTGAGACTTAAGTCCTTACTGTACGGAGGATGGTTCGTTAAAAGTTCAATTGTCTTGCGTGCTGTGTTCGAACTTACTCTTTCAATGTCTGTAACTTATGTTCTTCTTCGTAATTCCTAGTAATTCTTCGTTATTCATTTTGTTTTTGTTATCTAATCGTTGATCTTTCCATTCTTTTTTGGGTATTTCGAAGTTTTTCTGCTGTTATTTCCTAATACGTGGGAATGTCTAATATTAATAAGACTACTAACTTGGTACGTAGACTTCCGTGGTCGCGGTCCATATAATTTGCTTCTGGGCTTCCGGGCTTTAACCGCGTCACTGCTATAACTGACTAACCCTGAAGATGTCCCATATGAGTGGGTACAAAATGGCAGTTATACCAGCGACGCGGTTCCAGCCCGGAAGCCCAAAAGCAGACTATTAACTTGTGATTGCAATTTTTGTTTTAACAATCAATAATAATTGAATATTAGTTGAGCCAAAATATTGATAATTAAATAAAAATATTGCTTATCGTCTCCATTCATGTTTCAATTTCTTCTTATTTTTCTATTATTTCATACGTATTTATTGTTTTCGTTTTGACATTTTCCGTATTGTCCATCTTGCAAATATCATTTTCTAAATGAATACGTGGCGTCGTTTTTCGAATTAATCGCAGCTGAGATCTCCCGTAATTGTCGGAATTCGAGTTTGGGGTAGGTAATCACAAGAATGGGTCAGTCGAGGTAGTAAAACGGGGAGTTTATGTACTCTCGGGGTTGTAAACATGGGGTGGAGCGTGTTTGGTCAACCTTTACGCGGTTACAGGCCCGATAGACTCGACGTATTTACTTGCGACAGAATGTCATAAACTTTGGTCGGGGAGTAATTTGGTCGACTGTATTTATAGTTACGTAATTTGTTCGTATTTTCGCGCCAAAAAGTATTGGACTTTTTTTTAATTATTATACAGGATGGCTCATTAAAACTCATTTTAGAGATGAATTTGCAGCATAAGTAAAAGATTCCTCAAGCTTTACTCTGATGCATTTATTTAAATAAATATTATACTAGTTCTTCATAAAGTAGTTTCGAGTAGGTGCAATTTTGAACATCAAAATTTTTTTTCTTTCATAAAATCCCCATTTTTTTTCGTATTTGTATGTAAAATTTAATCACTAAGGTTGATATATAACCCCTTTCCACATTAACTTTTGTAATTCTGTATACGTATTTCGACAACCAAGTTGTCATCATCAGCAGATTAACCGCAAAGTGTCGCACCTGGTAAACTACGGCGAAAAATACCTGTATGAAAACACACTCCGTACGCGGCACACACCGTTGAGAAACTAGACGTACACTATTTCTCAACGGTGTGTACCGCAAAGTGTCGCACCTGGTAAACCACGGCGAAAAATACCTGTACCAAAACACACTCCGTACGCGGTACACACTGTTGAGAAACTAGACGTACACTGTTTCTCAACGGTGTATACCGCGTACTGAGTGTGTTTTCGTACAGGTATTTTTCGCCGTGGTTTACTGCAAAGTGTCGCACCTGGTAAACCACGGCGAAAACTACCTGTACGAAAACACTCCGTACGCGGTACACACCGTTGAGAAACAGTGTACGACTAGTTTCTCAATGGTGTGTACCGCGTACGGAGTGTGTTTTCGTACAGGTATTTTTCGCCGTGGTTTACCAGGTGCGACATTTTGCGGTTAATCTGCTGATGATGGCAACTTGGTTGTCGAAATTCGTATACAGAATTACAAAAGTTAATGTGGAAAGGGATCAACCATAGTGATTAAGTTAATCAACCATAGCCTCCATCAAATTCAACTGTAAAATTTATATGTACATCAATAGGTAACAGCATTCATATCTATTTTCAATCCCGTTTGTGTTATAAAGAGCTATTTATCGATTTTGGTAGAACGAGCCACAAATTGCAATGATTGTTGATAGGTAGTTATGGAAAATACTCTAAAATTTTCAGATAAAGAAATAAAGCAGTTCTACTAATACGTGTAAAGAAAGGCTTCAATTCTATTACGTTTTTCCTTTATTTTTTTGAAATCTCACATACAAGACGATTGATTCACCTTGTATGTGATATTCGAAGAAATAAAAGAAAACGCCTCAGAATTGAAAATTGCCCTTGTCATAGACTGGAGATAGAAAAACGAATCCATCCTCGTACGTTTTTATTAGTTAAATCGAGTTATAAAAAGAGAAATTTTGTGCAAGAAATGAAAAGAAGGTAAAGATAATCTTTGGGTTACATTAAGATAATGTGTACATAAAAATGAATTTCAAATTTGTGTATTTAGTTTTATTAAGTCGATTTCTTTTCGTGCTGAAAATCAAATCTTATTTCTTAGAAATGTAAATTTTGTTTGAGACTGTCTATAATTGAATTAATCAACAAAAAACAATAAAAAATTCTTTACCACATCAATGTTCGTACTCTGTATACACATTTCGACAACTAAGTTGTTACCATCACCAGACTATTAATCACAGTGTCTTGGATCCGCGATAAAGTTCACATAGAAAGGAAAGGTGATTTTGATGGAGCCTGTGGTTGATTAACTTAATCACTAAGATTGATATATAACCCCTTTTCACATTAATTTTCGTAATTCTGTATACGTATTTCGACAACTAAGTTGCACCTGGAGAACTACGGCAATTAATACCCGTACGAAACAATTAATTCCGCACACGAACCGTACCGATGAAAGCCAAGACGCACACTGTGTGTGTCTTGGCTTTCATCAGCCTATATCAACCTTAGTGATTATAGAAAGGAAATATACACAGTGTGTGTGGTTTTGGCGGAATTTTGTGCGTGAGTTTTTCCGCGGATCCAGATGAGACACTGTGATCAATAGTCTGCTGATAATGACAATCTAGTTGTCGAAATATGTATATTGAGTACAAACATTGATGTGGTAAGAGGTTTGTGTGTCTTTTTTGACTTATTTCTTATAGAAAGCAAGATTTCTATGTCATAAATATGAATTGAAACACGTAGTATCTACCTTGTTATAAATTTCTACATTTTTACATTTTTCTTTTTCAGGAAACGCAATCAGTTATGTGTCGACACTCCAGGATCGGCACGGAAGGTACTCGGCAGCATAGAGAAGTCTTTAAATCGCGTCAAACACGTTTTAACACCGAAAAAATCCTGCATAGATACTGTCTCACAGCCGATCGTACTTACTAACAAGGTAAGCTCAATTAAGTATAAAACTTCGCGCTGCAAAAGGGTACTTAAGATACTCCGGGCGTTACCGGACTTTTAAAAGACGTTTTTTCCCTCTCTCGCCGGTATTTACGTGGAATACCTCCGCACATGAATTATTGGACGCGTTAGATATTTACACGGGCGGTTTCTTCCTCGCCGTGTGTTCGTTACTCGTCGTTTTTTTCCACTTCGTTTTATTCTCATCACATAATGCACAGCAAAAGCAAATAATATGTGATTTATGCGCTGCGAGCCGATTGACCCGCATCTACGTGAATATTATCTTACAATGAAATTACCCGGCAAATAAGCGCTTTACCTGTGCGTAATGATAGGTGTGTCGGTGGGTAATGAAAATCGTCCGATTTAAAAAAAAAGTATCGTTAATATCCGTAGGTGTTATTTGTTCTTATGTAAGAGCACAGGTTTGCGTGTTTTCCTCGCCACTTCCTGGTGGTTATTAGAATACATTATAAATCATTTATATTTTGACAGTGAGTACATACAAGAAATCTGTACTGATTTGTTTTATCGTGGAATTATGTTTGCAAAAATACGACGAGAAGTACCCGTGTTTGCAAACAGATGGCACTGTCATGTGTCAAAATCTGCATTACCGACTGTGATTGCTATTCTTTAGTTGATGACTGTCAAAGCTTGGGAGAGTTTAATCGAATAGTGCTTTGAGAGCTGTTGAAAGTAAGTTCATGTATTTGAGGAATGGAAAAAGGACAATACCGATCAGTGACTGCATTCCCTTTTATGATTGGGAGAACGTGTGCAGAAATCAAAGAGAAGTTGGACGCACTTTTTAAGAACCGTACACCTTCGATGACTACCAGAAAATACTGGTTTAATGAATTTAAGTGTGACCGTAGATCCGTTTTTGATGAGGAGCTGCCAGCTTGACCCATTGAGTACGGACGATATGATCAATAAAGTTTTTGATATGGTGTTAGCAGACTGCGGAGTGAAGGTTAGAGAGGTCGCTAATATGGTAAACATTTCAGTAGAACGTGTGTAAAATATCTTTCACGAAAAATTGAGTATGAGAAAGCTTTCGGCGAGGTAGATGCCGCGTCTGCTGACGATTAATTAAAGATTGAATCGTGTGATAACTTGAAAGCAATGTCTGGACATGGTGCTGATTTATTGGATCGATTCGACGCTGCATTAAACAGAGAAAGGCTCCACCTTGCGAAGAAAAAAATTTTCTTTCACAATGATAATGCCTCAGCCCACTCATCATCAATTGTAACAGTAAAACTATTGATTTTCGGTTTCTAATTGGTGCCAAAGTTGGATGCAATGTCTGGACACCATCAGATACTGGTTTAATGAATTTAAGCATGATCGAGAAGACGTCTTTAATGAGGAGCGACCAGGTCAACTCATTGAGGTGATTACGGGCGATAAGATCAATAAAGCCCATAATGCGGTAATAGTACATCGTCGAGTGAAGATTAGAGATTACTTTTATTTGAAAAGCCTCAGCCCAACCGATGTAAAAGCTGAACTGGATTCTACTCTGGGTGAGTCCGCTCCTTCATTTGCAACAGTGAAATATTGGGTACGAGAGTTTAAACGAGGCCGTACGAGCTGCCAAGACGAGTGCCACAGTGGTCGATCAAATGAGGTGACGACTCCAGAAATGGTGAAGAAAATCCACAAAGCGGTACTGGATGATGGTCGACTGAAAATGCGCGAGCTAGCAGACATTAGTAGGTATTTCAAAAAGTGGGGAACATCGCATATTATCTGAGAATTGGACATGAGAAAGCTGTGTGCAAGATAGGTGCCGCGTTTGCTCACACTCGAGCAAAAACAGTGTCGTGAAGATGTTTCAATTGAGTGTTTAGCGAAGTTTCACAGCAACAAAGCAGAATTTTTGCGCAGTTCCATAACCATGGATGAAACATGGGTCCATCACTTCACACCCGAGACAAAAGAACAATCAAAACAATGAGCTCAAAAGGGAGAACCAGCTCCAAAGAAGGCGAAGGCCGTTTTATCTGCAGGTGATGGCATCGGTTTTTCGGGATGCGCCTGTAATAATTTTCATTGACTATCTTGAAAAAGAGAAAATTATCAACGGCGAGTCTTATGTAAACTTATTGCAACGTTTGAGCGAAGAAATCAAGCAAAAATGACCGCATTTGGCTGAGAAGAAAGTGTTGTTTCACCAAGACAATGTACCAGTCTACAAATCCGTTATTGCAATGGCCAAAATTAATGAATTAAAATTTGAATCGCTACCAGATGCACCCATTCGACAGATTTAGTCCCCTCTGATTATTTTCTGTTCTCAAACTTGAAAAAGATTTTCCAACGATGAAGAAGTGATGTCGGCAGTTGATGTCTATTTTGAGGAGCAAGACAGTTCTTATTATAAAAAGGGTATCGAACTTATTGCACATCGCTGGGAAAAGTGTATAGAGCTGAAAGAAGATTATGTTGAAAAATAAATATGTTTCTTTCCAAAATTTTTGTGTTTTCTTTATTGGGTCGGGTACTTCGGGACCACCCTCGTAGACTAAGAGTTTATGTACATTTATCTTTCCCAGAGAGTACAATAATTTTTATTTAAAGTATATTATTCATCATAACTGAGACTTGGAATAATTTAATTATGAGATATTGTAAGTACTGTAAGTGCTTTTACTTCTATCTGTAGAAGTTTCATTTTTATCTCAGAGATGGGCGGAGAGTTCCCTCTTATATAGTATTATCGTTTCGATATATATCATTAATTCAGCTGCTAAGTTATCGATTGTGTTAGTTATAAAACCTGATGACGTACGCTCATTAATCGCTTTATATACACTTTTACATACCCCAAACACAACGCAAAATTAAGGAAGAATTTAGGAAGTACGCGTGCAACTACACTACTACTTGATGGTATAAAGTAATAGACAAATGAAACTTTGTTTCACATTTATTTGATTTTTTACACGTAAAATATGATTAAACAATAAGATATGTTTGATCTAATATATATTCTATTTCAATCATATATTTACAGGATTTGTTGAATGTGTCTACAACTCAGTGTAACGATCCGGAATTTGTGATAACCGAACTAACAAAAGCTTTAGCTAAAAAGGATATCCATTGCGAACGTAAAGGGTAAGTCTTTAAAGAGAGATTTTGTTTTTATATTTAAGTACTAGTAAGTAGTAAGTAGTAGTAGTAAGTAGTACTAAAAAGTAATTTGAGTAGACAATGTAAGTGCGAACGTTTTGCATTATTTTATTCGTTTAAGTTTGTTTATTTAAACGTGTCGAATAGTTTTCAAGCGAGAAAATTGCTCTGATGTTATGTATGTAATTGTAGGCCAATTACTCTATTATCGAACATTGCCAAGATCTTTGAACATCTTATTTATAGGTACATTTGATGGAGGCTGTGGTTGATTAACTTAATCACTTAAGGTTAATATATAACCCCTTTTTCATACTAATTTTCGTTTTCTGTATCCGTATATCGACAACTAAGTTGTCATCATCAGGAGATAGTTAAGCAGTATTCCATCAATATATTGAAAACACCACGTCTCATCGCGAGTTACAATGGAATACCTGAAGTTTTCGTCCCTTTCTGAGTCTTTAATCAAGTCTGTACAATATTGAATTCAGTTGGTTTGTGTGGTACAAACTTTGCACAAATCTTCCTCAGTCCCAAATGATGTGTCAAAATGCGATGAACTGAAACCGTCGAAAGCCAAAACGCACACTGTATACCATTTTTTGCTTATTTTTGCGTTTATAGTCTGGTATAGATCGTGTACCGAATTTTTCCGTGCGAGCTTTTGCCGTAGTTTTCCTGGTGCGACATCACACAATTATCTGATGATGATGACAACTTAGTTGTCGAAATACGTATACAGAATACGAAAATTAATGCGGAAAGTGGTTATATATCAACCTTAAGTGATTAAGACAAACTTATTATTTTTTAAAGCAGAATCTTTCAAATTTTAAGAAATAATCCATTTATACATTCAAAAGTTGACATTTTGACATTTTGTAGATGAAAATCGTTCGATCTTCGATGCCTAAACAGTATTGTCTTTTGTCATTTGCGATGTGTCATAAATATTCACTTTTCATTTTCACTGAATTTTTGTCCAAAAAGTAAGATTAACTATACAGTGTATATAAAAAAAGGAGTACAACTCTTGGCAATTAATTCACTACTTTACTTTCACTACTATAGTCTGTTACAATCGATTAACCAAACTAAGCTGAAAGATACAAAATCTTGCGGATTTTTCTTTGATTTAATCATTTATTATTCTCAAAATAGTAAACATTTGTACAAAATTTGGTTTAAATATAAATACTTTTACTGGGTGATGATGCATTTTTTATCACACTGTATATATGTAACAGCAAAAGTGAAAATTTGTTGTCTATAACAATTGAAAAAAAGTAAAATTTGTGTAATAATAAAAAGTTTCAAGTTTAGTCTTCATGTTACGTAAAACAGCAGCTCTGAATAAGCAAAATACAAATTCACTAGTTTTTTTTGACAAAATGATTGAAATTTTAGACACAATCCATTTACACATTCAAAAGCTCATTTTGACATGATTTTTCAAACTTTTTGTTCTCTGAGGATTATGCCAAATAAGTTAGATCAATTTCGAAATCAAACTTCACAGATAACTTTGTTTGTTTAGATCGTTATGGCCAATTTTCTATGAAGGGCAGTGTATATATATGTGCCTGAAAATAACCCGTCCGCACTTTACTGATGGCTGTGTTAAAAGCAATGCATTTACTTAGCTTGATTGCCAATGTATACTTTCTCATACATAAATTATACCTCCCTCTGGCTGAAATTAGTTGTGCGGGTAATATTTTCAAATGCCGTCCGCGAAGTTGCGGAATCCAAACCGACCAAGTTTCTGCGGTCCTGTGATGAAGGTGCTAGAAAAAAGAAGGAATACCGTACGTGACTCGTTTAAATTGAGAAACAGAGTAGCATGATGCAAATGTCGTTTGACTAGAATACGATATTTAGGGTTGTTTAAAATGAAATATGAAGTGTATCAGTATTAATCTTTCAAATTAAATTGTTTATAAGTTTATCGAAGTCCGAAATTGGAATGGAATGATATTAATTCGTGAATATTTTTATTCTATTAAAGAAATCACAATCGCGATGTCCATGAAACTCAATATACAAAAAGAAGTAGCAAAGCACATAATTATATAAGTTGTTACAATTGTTGAGTGCCAGTCGATGACAATTCGACATACGTGGGCAAGGTGAAAAGTTCTCGGCCTGACAATGAAAGACTGCGATTTAAATTTACAAAATGGTTTTGTTTTTCTACATAATCTGCCTTGAGTTCAACACACTTGGTCCAGCGTTTTTCTAACATCAATATTCCTTCCCGGAAGTGAGAGTCTGAAAGGCTGTCAAAATATTCTTCTACGGTACTTTCAACTTCTTCGTTGGATGTGAATCGCTTTCTAGAAACAAATTTTTTCAAATTTGGGAATAGATGGAAGTCTGAGGGCGCCAAATCAGGAGAATAGGGAGGATGGCCGAGCAAATTGTACCCCAAATCCCGCATCTTTCCCATCGTCAACGCACCCTTGTGTACGGGTGCGTTGTCCTGATGAAAAATGATTTTTTTCTTCTTCAAACTAGGCCTCTTCTCGCGAATTTTGGCATCCGGCTGGTCAAGAAGGTTAGAGTAATATGCGCCTGTAATTGTTCTGCCTTTTTCAAGGTAATCAATTAACAAGATTCCTTTTCCATCCCAAAACACGCTGGCCATAACTCTTCCGGCAGATGCGATCGACTTCGCTTTCTTTGGCGCTGAACCACCGGCTTCCACCCACTGTTTCGACTGCTGTTTCGTTTCTGGCGTGTAGTGGTGGACCCATGTCTCATCCATGGTGGCAAATCGCCGCACAAAATCGGTCGGATTCTTGTTAAATCGGTCCAAAGAATGCTCCGAAAATCGTTTGCGCAGAGCTTTCTCATCTCTAATTCTTTGTGCAAAATGATTCGCACCCTTTCTTCCGATATCCCCACAGCCTCAGCTGTCTCACTCACTTTCACTCGCCTATCGTCCAACACAATATCATGTACTTTTTCGATGATTTCTGGTGTGGTTGCGGTTTTTGGCCGTCCTCACGTGGGTCATCTTCGAGGGACGTACGACTACTTTTAAATTCAGCTGCCCACTTTTTAACGGTTGACCTCGAAGGAGCAGAGTCCCCGTACACTTCTGTCAACTTCGGATGAATTTTCATAGGGGTTAAACCATCCAAACAGCACGATATTTAAGTTTATTTATTTAAAAAAATAACACGCACGACGTCTATTACAAAAATTCTTGCAAACAAACTACTTGAGACAACAAGTTGAAAGTTTTCATATGAACTAAAGACACATGCAGCCACGCAGGAAGTATAAATTTCTGTTAATTGTAACGCCATCTATGTGTCAGACCGAAAACTTTTCACCTTGCCCACGTATGAAGCCAGGATAGAATATATGGTAACATTCAATTAAAGAAGATTTGCAATAACAACGTTTAATAACATCTGATAACCTATACAGGGTGGTTAGGAATTCACGGTTAATCATCAGGCTTTATACACGTACCACACATTCTTTTGTCACTTGTAGCACATAGCGGTGAGTGTACATCGTCCACAATTTGCATTGACTTCACTATCGACAACTCGGTGTTCTAAAATTTGTTTATAGAATCAAATAAACCTTTATAATTGTCGTAAATACGTTTTAAATAGGTTTCAACGCAAGTATTTTAAAATCTTTCCTTAATTGATGCAGCTTCGTTCGATTTGAATCGTAGAGACGCAGATTTTATTTGTTGGAAATTCTCGCAATAATAGAAAACCGCTTTTAACCATGTTCTTCAACGTGTGAGAATTGGCTCTGGTGGTTCAAAAATACCGGGCCACCTTCTGTGGAATTCTCGAATTCGTTTGGGAGACTTTAAAAACACTCTTTCGGTATTTGAAATTAATGTATCCACCTCTGGATAACATCGTCGTATACTTTTTACCACAAGGTGTAAAGCAACTTTCACCGCCACATGTAAAAGGCCCTCACACTTGTCTCTAAGGGAACGGCCTACACTACACATTGTCGCTGCACCATCGTTCACAAACATCAATAGTTGGCCAGTTGAATTTTTTTAGCATATCCAGCACTACCTTCATAATTGTTTCACCAGTGCCGATACGAGAGATGTTACAAATGGAATATCGGCGCCATCTCTCGGCTTAAATCTGACTCATCAATTCTGTCTCGTATATCATTTTTTTTTCTTGTTTTTAATAAAAATGTGTTTGGCGTAGTTCAATTGTGTATTTACTATAGTAAATACACAATTTAATGTGTGTGTAGTTAAATCTATTATTTAAAATATTAGGAAAAAATGTTGTGGACTACTTGTTTCTGTATTAAGCTATTGATGTTTTTTTTTTAATTTTACCATTCAAAATAACAGTACTTAAAGAGTTCTGAACACCTAAAAGGTCGATTTCATTTTCGTGTGTGCGGGTTTAGAAAAAAGAGTGAAAAAAAAACAAAAACCAGAAACCCTCGGGGGAATGGCTCGCAACTTTGAAACGTCTCACTTAACAAATAACTAATTACGCGCTGTTATTTCTGATTAGCAAATGAGTTATGGTCTGTTTCGTACTTTCGTACTTTGTAGCTTGTCATGTATGTACGCGCGCTAATTGCCTGTTGAAAACATCGCCTGTCTTAACGGTAAAATATGATTTCTGCACATTTTTTCCGCTTAGCTTTACAATTTCAAACCAAATTGGATATAATTCAGTTTAGTTATTTGATGTTTCTGAATTTTACTCTTGTATGAGTTTTTACTGAATTGAAATTGATATGATTTTAGGACATTTTTATGGTAAAAGTTGTTCTAAATCAGTTCGAAATTCTATTAGTTGAGTATATAATGTATAATCTATGCCACAAGGGCGCTTACTTCTGAGATGGACTCGTTAGACATTAATAAATTTAGTTAATCATTCAATAAAACTTTAGTATTGTACTGATTGCCGAACTTTGCATATATCATGAGAGCAGTGTTTAATAAGCACTATGAAACGCTCTTTTTATGTACTCATCCAAAAGGACAGAGAATGAGCGATATATCCGCCGCTATCTTTCTTATCAGTTTGTTCATTAAGTTTTGTCATTCGATAATAGATGGCGCTGTTAGGTTCGTCGTTTTATTTTTCTAAAAATTGTACTACTTTTTTATGAACACGTGTGACGTTTTCTCATTTTATAAAGGGTGTTTCAAATTTCGCGTCTTTTTAAAAGAATAAATAAAACACAATTTGAATTGACTTTCAAAAAGTTTTTATTGGTAATTGAAGTATCAGTTAGTTACGATATTTATATGAGAAAAATAATATCTGCCAAATTGCCTCCTCTTGCAGCTCCACAGACGTCCACTCTTTTGTTAAAATTTTCAATGACATTTTGACATAATTGAGGCTCTATCTCACCAATGACACGAATAATTTCATCTTTCAAGGCACACATCCTCTAGATCAATATTCATTAATTCAGACCATAAAAATTCGGTTATCATCCGACGATATCGATCACCATTAGCAGTTACGCTTCACCAGCAGCATTTTCAAAGAAATAAGGTCCAATTACACCACCTGACCATAATGCACATCAAACAGTAACTCGTTTAGGATGCATAAGTTTCTCATGAATAATTCGTGGATTTTCCTCACCCTAGATATGGCAATTTTGTTTATTAACATAGCCACCAAGTTCAAAATGTGCCTCATCGGAAAACATTATTTTTTGAGAAAAATCAGCTGGTTGTTCATTGATGAAATTGACAAATGAACGACGTTTTAAATGATCTAATGGCTTCAGCTCCTGTGTTATTTGAACCTTATATGCCTTCAGAGCTAAATCCTAGTGTAAAATACGCCATGTTGTTGATCCACTAAGTCCAAGTTGTTGTGGGCGTCGTCTAATGGACATTTCAGGATCTGCAGTAACACTTTCACGAACCAAACCAATATTTTCTTGCGAACGACTACTACGACTGTATTTTTCACTTTTTTGATCTTCCACGGAACCGGTCTCTTGAAACTCGACCAATAGTGCTTTCGAATGGACGATTACGTAAACCATAAAATTCACGTAATTTTCTAAAAACTCTTTTCGCAGAACGCTGATTTTCATAAAATAATTCAACAATTTGAATGCGTTGTTGTACCGTGTACGAAGCCATTTTTATAAAAGTCATACATCACACTTTTTAAATGCCCACATACCCAGACAAATTCAGTGCGCCATCTATATTTTATTTATTCTTAAAAAAACCGCGCAATTTGAAGCACCCTTTATTTTCTCATTCATATATTTAGACGTATTCAAACTTGATGTGTCACAGTATTTTTTTTTACAATGGAAAAAATTGAATATCGTGCAGCAATAAAATTTTTATTTTTGGAAGGTGTAGCACTAAAACTAATTCATGAACGATTGTTAAAAGTGTATGAGGACTCTTTACCTTCAATTAGAACAGTAGAAAGATGAGTTGTTGACTTTAAGCGTGGTTGTACAAGTCTTGAAGATCCACATGAAGAGCATCCAAAAAGTCAACACCAGCAATCGTAGAAAAAATACAGGATATGGTTTTGGAAGTTCGTCGATTAACCCAGAGAGGTTTAGTGGAAGCCCTTGGTATCTCATTAGGCAGTGTGAGCAGTATTTTGGCTGAAGTTTTGGGTTTAAAAAAGCTGTGTGCAAAATGGCTACCGCATTCGTTAATAATGGAACAAAAACACATTCGAATGCGACTTTCTCAGCAATATTTGAAGCGTTTTAGAAGGAATAAAAACTTCTGCATGCGCTTCACTCTTTTCAACAAAAACTGCTACCTGCATTCCCATAATGGATAACTGATCTAAAACTGACTAGTCATATTAGAGAGAAGATATTTCTGCTTATTCTTTCAGTCTCATTCTCTCATTAATTTTCTTGGAATATTGGTCAGCGTTTCTTATTACAAATGAGAGTACTTTAAAAAAAATGATATAGATTTTTTAGACATTTTACTACGTGTTTTAGTGACACGGACTTTAGTATGTTTACATGGTTTATTGCTGTTTGAATCATATTATTTTTCAGTTGATTTGTTCAAAAACTTTTAAGTTCTTTTCTTTATATTTAGCTTAGGCACTAGAAATAGAATTCGGTTAATTTTTATTCTGCATAGAAATACTGTAGCAATTAATAAATTCTAATTACTAAGTACATTAACAATGGAAACCTATTTTAACAATAAATAAATAAAAAACTTTCATTTTTATTATTTTATTCTTTTGTAGATTCAGACTACGAGGCAAACTGGAACCTAACCCAACATTCCGTCTCGGAGGATGTTCCTTCGAACTAGAAATCTGTTATTTACCTAATTTGGGCCCGCCTCAAGTATCAACGCCCAGAACGCCCACCAGATCTATCCTTAAAAACGGCTCTCTCAAATTCAGTACGCCTCTATCACATCGACAGGCTGAGGTGGAAAAATCTATGCCCGTCGCTAAAGTGGGCATTCGCAGGAAGAGACTCAAAGGGGATTCTTGGTGTTACAAGAAGGTTTGCGAAGAGGTCTTGGCTTTGACGTCTACGGAACTTAAGCAACCTATCGAATCTAGTGTCTAGGGGTGTGGGAAATTTGTGCTTATGTGTAAGATAAGTCAATAGGTACTTAATGCGCAATGTTATGGGTTTATATTTATTGTATCGTGTGTGTATATTGCAGGTATAGGGTCTCATAATATTTAAATAAGTATATATTATATATTTTATAATTTTTTTCGTAATAAATAATTGAGAGATCATGTGTTTTTTGTTTTAGTATTTGGGCTCGAAAATTTAATGTTTAAGTTTAAAAGAATGTTAAAGAAATTGTTTCCGAATACTGTTTCTTTACATTATTACATTAGACCAGCAGTTTCAAACTTTTTTGTCTTTGCAACGTCATTCAATACAAAAAAATAATATAAATACGAGGGTAGCCGTTTATATTTCGGGAAGCGGCAGCACTGGTAGTGTTGTCTCCGATCTGATGCATCATGAAGTTTGTCATTCTTGACAATATATTTACCTTGACAGTTTTATTATCCGGTCGCTATTTCTATTGTTGACAGTAACTTGAAAATTTTATGTCAGCGAAAAAATGGGATTAACTCGCGAACATTTTCGTACAATTATTTTTCATAACTTTCTGCGTGGATTATCTCAACAGGAATGCATCGATGAGCTGAATTCTTCATACGGTGATGATGCACCATCGAAAACAACAGTATATCGTTGGTATAGTGAATTCAAACTTGGACGGCATTCTTTAGACGGTGAATTACGTGAAGGTCGTCCCACAAATGTTGTTGTGTTGGAAAACATTAATGCGGTGTCTGAATTGATAACGCCAGACCGTCACGTGACATACCGTGAGATCGAGGCATTTCTAGGTATTAGTAACACCAGCGGGCATAAGATCCTGCATGAACATTTAGCCGTTAAGAAGCTATGTTCACGTTGGGTACCACATAATTTGACAACCGCTCAAAAAAGGACTCGCGTCGATTGGTGCCAAGAAATATACAAAAAATACAATGGCGGTGCTTCAAAGAACATTTATGAAATTGTTAGAGGTGATGAATCTTGGATCTATACGTATGAGCCCGATAGTAAACAGCAGTCGACTGTCTGGGTATTCCAAGAAGAGCCAAAACCAATAAAAGTTGTTCACGCTCGAAGCACATCAAAACAAATGGTCGCCTGTTTTTTCGGAAAAACCGGTCACGTTGCAACCGTGCCTTTAGAGAGTTGTAGAACGGTCAATTCTGAATGATACACAACTATTTGTTTGCCAAAAGTCTTTGAAGAAATAAGGAAAACAAACCGAAAACGACAGATCATTCTCCACCATGACAATGCGGGCTCTCACAGGTCGGTTCAAACAATTGAATATTTGACCGGGCAAAACATTGAATTGATGAGCCATCCGCCGTACAGCCTTATCTAACACCCTGTGATTTCTTTTTGTTCCCACACGTGAAGAATAAACTTCGTGGTCAACGGTTTTCTACGCCGGAAGAGGCAGTTGAAGCATTCAAAATTCATATTTTGGAGATACCGCCTTCACAGTGGCAGCAATGCTTTTCGGATTGGTTTAAACGAATGCAAAGGGGCGTTAATTTTCAAGGAAATTATTTTAAAAAGCAATAAAACTCTTTTCGATAATAAAAAATGTTTTTTGTTTGCTATTCCCGAAATATAAACGGTTACTCTCGTAATATATATTTGCCCAACAGATATAAAATCTTGGTAGGACAATACAGTATTAAACATATGTAATGTTACAAGTTTATATTTAAAATTGAATATATATAGAACTAAATATAAATTTATAACACTATGCCAGAGTTTTAGTTATTATTTTTAGTAATTACACATCATACATATGTACCCACAAGCATCTAAAAAAAATGCACGTACACGTTGCGAGATACAATAGTTTTGATTCGGAAATAATCATTAGTTTAACTAGGAAAGCTAACTTCAAAAGACTACGAGCTACTAGAATCTACCACTTGTTTGTCACCTGAAAACAATCAAGAAAAGCAATGTATATTACTGTTTCACCCAATGAAGAAAAATTTAAATACGGTTTTTAAAGAGCGCAGCTATCAACTTACATTTCGATCCAGAAACACTATTAAATCTATGTTAGGAAATGCGAAAGACATAGTCGAATTAAATCAGAAATTGGGGATTCACGAAATTAAATTCTTGCATTTCAATAAACAATATATTAATCAGACAAAATGTTCGATAGAAACCCGGTATAAAGAAAGAACGTATGGTGCTCATTAAGTTTAATCGACCTGAGAAATCCAGTTTAGCAAAACACGTGCTAGAAAATAATCATGATGTAATCGTAGATTCTCTACATTCAATCAGAAATATAAATACTCATCGTAAATTATACAGCCACGAAAGCATATACATTTCAAATATAAAAGCCACGTGTTAAACGCCGATAAGGATCTAATAACATATTGTGTATTTCAATTCTTGGACAAGAAAAATGCCACCGTTAAAAAAGGTTCGCATGTGTAAGCGGTGTACTTTAATATAAGCGGTTAGTTTTACCATAAGACTAGAATAGATTTTAAATTATGCTATTGTGTAAGTTTAGTACAGACTTTGCGTTTATGCGGATTTTGCTGTGGTTCCAGGTGTGACACTGTGATTGATTCATGTGCAAAGTGAGGTGTAGCACCATCCTGTTGAAACCACATATCCTCTAGATCAATATTCATTGATTCACGTCACAAAAATTCGGTTATCATCTGACGATATCGATCACCATTGACAGTTACAGCTTCACCAGCAGCATTTTCAAAGAAGCAAGGTCCAATTACACCACCTCACCATAATGCACGCCAAACAGTAACTCGTTTAGGGTGCATAGGTTTCTCGTGAATAATTCGTGGATTTTCTTCACCCCAGATATGGCAATTTTGTTTATTAACATAGCCACCAAGTTCAAAATGTGTCTCATCGGAAAACATTATTTTTTGAGAAAAATCAGCTGGTTGTTCATTGATGAAATTGACAAATGGACGACGTTTTAAATGATCTAATGGTTTCAGCTCCTGTGTTATTTGAACCTTATATGCCTTCAGAGCTAAATCCTTGTGTAAAATACGCCATGTCGTTGATCCACTAAGTCCAAGTTGTTGTGAACGTCGTCTAATGGACATTTCAGGATGTTAAGCAGCACTTTCACGAACCAAACCAATATTTTCTTGTGAACGACCACTACGACTGTATTTTTCACTTTTTTGATCTTCCACAGAACCGATCTCTTGAAATTTTTTAATAATTTGACTAATAGTGCTTTCAGATGGACGATTATGTAAAATTCACGTAATTTTCTAAAAACTTTTCACAGAACGCTGATTTTCATAAATTAATTCAACAATTTGAACGCGTTGTTGTACCATGTACGAAGCCATTTTTATAAATGTCATACATTACACTTTTTAAATGCCCACATACCCAGACAAATTCAGTGCCCCATCTATACTTTATTTATTCTTAAAAAAAACTCGGCAGTTTGAAACATCCTTTCCTTTATATTCCGTGAAATATAATGTAATATTAGGGGGAAATGAATAAGGTGCATTCAATTATTGCTAATAATTCAAAAAATTTCAAATATATTACTGTATAGATAGCTACGAAAGCATATACATTTCAAATATAAAAAACATGTGTTAAACGCCGATAAGAATCTAATAGCATATTGTGTGTTTCAATTCCTGGAGAAGAAAAATGTCACCGTTAAAAAAGGTTCGCATGTGTAAGCGGTGTACTTTAATATTGGGTCTGGGAAAAAGTTCGTGGCGTTTTTTCAGTAAAATTCAACTGGTCCCCGCATGGCGCGTGGACGAATTCATTTAAACCGAATATGCTCCATTATTATCGACAATGTTTCGCCATTTTTTTGGTAGATCCATGATCCCATCGGTGAAAAATTTCTGTGGTTTCTGGTCGAAAAACTGAATCAAGTAGTTTTCACAGGCTTCTTTTGAAACCAACTTAATTCCATTGAGAGAGTTCTGCAGAGATCGAAACAGATGATAGTAGAGGGTGCTATCCGGACTGTAAGGTGGGTGCATAAAACTTCCCAACCAAACTCTCTCAATTTTTGACGGGTCATCAAAGAAGTGTGTGGTCGGGCGTTGTCAATGGAAGACAACACCTTTCCTATTAATCAATTCGGGCCGTTTTCTTTCAATCGCCTGGCGTAATCTCTCTAGTTGTGCACAGTAGAGTTAATCAATCGTCTGACCAGTTGGAAGTTTAGTGGACGATTCCCCTCCAGTCCCACCATACACACAGCATCACTTTTTTTGGCGTCAATGTTGGCTTAGCGAACGCTTGTGACATGTGATCTTTTAATTATCGTACGTAATCCATTTTTCATCTCCGGTTATTAAACGTTTCAGAAACGGCTCGATTTCATTCCGTTTCAGCAGCGCATCGCAGATGTTAATTCGGTCCATCATGTTTTTCACGCTCAACTCATGAGGAACCCATACGTCAAGCTTTTTTTTTGTAACCAGCTTTGTGTAAATGGTTCAAAACAGTTTTGTGGTCAATGCCTAGCTCCATGCCAATATCGACACTGCTGATATGCTTATCTTGTTGGACTTTTTCAAGAATTTCATCAGATTTTTCAGATTGGACGACCGGAGCGTATATCTTTCACATTGAAATTTCCAGAACGAAAGCGAGCGAACCATTTCCGCGCAACAGATTTCGATAAAGTACCTTCACCGTACACAGCACAAATTTTATCACAAGCCTGCGCAGCGTTCTTCCCCTTATCATAATAATATTGCAGAATATAGCGAAGTTTCTCATTATTCTTCTCCATTTTCAAGTGCGAATAACTTTCCAACCACTGCACCGATTACAATGTTTCTACGCTTAACGTTCGGAAGGTTGCTGTGACTTGTTGTTCTTTAGTTATCGGCAACCAATGCCATCTATCGGGAAAAACGCCACGAACTTTTTCCCAGACCCAATATAAGCGGTTAGTTTTACCGTAAGACTAGAATACATTTTAAATTATGTGATACGAATATACAGGGTATTTTTGGCTCTCTACTGTGTAAGTTTAATACAGACTTTGCGTTTATGCGGATTTTGCTGTGGTTCCAAGTGTGACACTGTGATTAATTATCTGCTGATAATGACAACTTAGTCGAAATGGATAACCAGAATACCAATATTATTGTGGAAAGGGGTTTCATTTACCTTTTTTGACTAATCATAATTTATATTTTAGAGTACACCCCGTGACAACAACGATGCAGAATGTGTATAGATTTGCGGCGCTGGGTTTTCACTTTTTTTTTGATATTTTAAATAAAAGACAGATTTATACTATTTATTTCGATCTAACTTTTATTTGTCTTGTATATTTTCACGTATGCTAAATCAGAACGTGGAGAACTTGAACAGCCTATACGACAGTTGTTGTAGAACTGAGTTTAGTTATTCAAGCCAACAAATATATAAACAATTCTAGACGAGCCCTTAAGTATAATGATATAGATAAAGGCACGTTTACAAAATAGTTCCTAGAAGGAATGTAATTACTTGTAAACTCTATATAAAAGAAAAAGGTATTACTTATAATCCGCCTTTCACCTATTGCGAACAATCTGAAACGCATTATAAATAATAAAGGTTCGACCCTTGTAATACATAATGAATTCAGAACAAAGATTACTATCGGGGATTATTATTGTACTAGCATTATGATAAACTGCGGGTTTTCCAGAAAACTTACGGCATTGAACCTATGTAAATATACAATAATAAAATAAATGTACAAAAATGGAAATAATATTATTCAGGATATTCCTGAATGGTAAATACACTTTGTTCAGTGAAATCTGAACAGAATGAATATTTCTTGTATTGCTTTTATTAATTTGAATTCGTATCTTCATTAAAACAGGTGTATAACTCTTGTAATGGTCATATTTAACCAGAAACTTCATGATTTGTTTTTTTAACAAAATTTTCTTCAATTACGTTGTTTTAGATATGATTCATCAATATTTTAGCAGTTTCGAGGCAAATACGCGTTATTTTTTTCAACCGCATACAAATGAATTTCGCAGATTTATATAAAAAAACAGATCTATAGTTTTGGACGCTTATTATTTCTCGAGAACTAGTAATTTATGTAAGAGTAGTGTCGTTGACTTAATAGAATCTAACCAGCATAATTTGCAACTGCCAAAGGACGGTCGTTAACATCACGTTATTAAAACATCGCACCCGAGTATTAAAAGGCCATAGGTATCTGTAACGTCGAACACTTGTCGTATTGTTTTTTCCCTTCCTGTCCATCTACTACCACCCCATATGGTGTTACTGCATCCACCACATACACACTATACCCGTGTGTTAACGGTCTCGTTCGATTAAAAGCTAGGTGGATCAGGTGTCACGTGGCAGGTGGACTTTAAATGTCACGTGCCGCGGTGAAATGGTAGGTACTGTTTATTATTAACCCCCTCGTGCGACGGGATCACCGGCCGCTACACGATTCTCGCGTTAACGTGGTTCTGATGGCGGCTCGATTTTTAACAAATTTTTCTTCCGTTCGTTTAATGGAATTCCATTGTAATTGCGTTTTATATTCGAGTGGACGGAGAGACAAAGTCCGTTAGGTCTACTTAGTTGGCGAGGCCGCATTTTGTCATGACCGGGAATTATTAAAATTAATTGTATAGTTATGAAGACGTCAGTGGGTGCGCGAGAGCTTCGAAGAAATTGTACTTTAACGGTTACCTGAATTAACTACGTACCGGTAATTGTATTAAATTTATACTTAACACGCTGACCTTTCATTTCGAAAGTATCTAAATGGATGCTGTAATGATGCCTTGAATGACTGGAAGTTAGAGAGATAAAATCCGCTTCTTGAAAATTTATTGGAAAGCTCTCTTATAATCGTGCAAATATCAATTTGCGGTACTCTGTGTTGATCTTGGAATAATTCTGGGTATTTGCGTTATCTCAAATTTGACAAATTTAAAAAAATTAAATTTGTTACAACCCAACATTGAAATGTTTTAATAACTATATTTTTTCACAGTTGGTAATTATAACGGGCGTTTCTTTGGAGCCGGAGAACTTTCAATTGAAATACAACAGAAAAATATTTTTAATATCCATGAAATTGGTTTTATTTAAAAGAAAGTTTTATGGGATAATGTTTGATTATACGAGGGTGGTCCCGTTAGTACCCGGCCTGATCTACAGATGGTGGTAGTTATTTGAAAAATATCACTGTATTAGAAAGTACACAATCTATAAAGCGTATGTTTCAAGTGTGAAGACGCCACGTTGTTTAGTATTTGTTTGACAGCCATCATTAGTGAACGTTTTCAGTGAATTTGTAAAAATGGAGAAAATTGGTCATCGTTACGTGAAACAATACTTTTATTTGAAAGGTGTCAGCTCAACCGATATAAAAACCGAATTGGATTCTACTCTGGGTGAGTTTGCTCCTTCGTTTGCAACAGTGAAATATTCGGTAGCAGAGTGTAT